>VYZT01008876.1:96984-118765 GCA_013400735.1 Pomatostomus ruficeps
AGGTCTTTTACTTAAATTCAGAAAGATAGAGCAGTTCCTTTCCATTCAGAGACAGAACGAGATTTCTGTATAATTACTGTCATGTCTTGCACTGTCCTACGTAGTGTCTCTGTAAGATTTACATAAGATTATATAAATGCATGTATCTGTGATCAGGACCCACAGCCTTGGTAACAGCCCAGAACCAAGCAATGGCACACATGCACATACATGCAAGGGAATTGATGCAGAAGTTCTTAAACCTCCCCCACATCCTGGGAGATTTTACCCAACTAGAGCTTACTGAATGTTTAGTAGCTTAATGAAAAAAAAAAATTGGCTTGTGAAAAGTACAGACTTTTAACACAGATCATAACTATGAAATTATTTGATGTTATTTATTAGATGTGAAATCTTGTAATGCTGCCTACCCACTCATGAGCTTAAAGAGAATTTGTATTTACCCAGTGCCATTTCAAAACAGTTTTCTGAATATAAAATTGCACCGAGCCAAGTGTTACACATTTTGTGACGGAAAGATGGTTTGTTCAGCTGCCGGTTTTGTAAAGTTAATGTGAGTTCTTCTACTGTCTGGCCCTTGCCAGGCCTGAGAGCGAGACTGTACTTTGGAAACAAGAACCCTATATCCTTTCTCACACCGAATTCCGTCCTCAGTTACCTTGGTACTTCTAATTGATGAGCTTTATCTGCTCTCACTCATAATGATTAAACTCTAATCTGCAGTGGTTCAATTCTGGACTATATAACAATATTATAACAATATGCCTAGGAGCAGAATTTATCTATGTTTACAGACTTCATTAATTATAATAGTTTTTTAATTCATGACACTTTAGTGATCTTTATTTTACACACCACATTAGAGGCATACACAAAATACTATTTTTATGTATGTTGTCTGTGAGTTTCCATGTCACATTTCAAGTGTCTCTGAAGATACGGAGGGAGAAGGAATTCTTGTCAAAATCAACAGAACTAGTGGGAATGGGCCCAAACCTGCAGGGCTTATTAATTTCAGACTTTAAATACCAACAAGAGCATGAGGTGGCCTTGTATCTGGGGTTCAGCACAATTTTTATATTAATCATGAAGCTAAAGTCTCATTATTAAAAAGGTACATTTGCTCAGTTTCTAACATTATAATGCTGTTTTCAATGGACAGGTGGACTATTCTACAGGATATCTATAACTGTCTCTAGTTCCAACCCCAACTCGGTGTCAAAAGTACATGATGTCGTTGCAGAATGGGTAAGTTAAGTTTTCTTTCCTTTGTGATTACACATATGAATCTGGCCCATCATTGTTATCAGTTGGAAAGGAAAAAAAATAAAAAAAGAGACTACCAAAAAACCTCTTCACATGTGTTCTCTAAATATCTTTCTTTTATTGATTTGTGCAGTAATGAACTCAGGTCTAGCTGGGGCTCTTCAGCACTATGGATAAAATTTTGAAATGTCTGCACTGTACTAGCTAGCTTCTTAAGCAATGTAGATAGTAGGTGAGATTTTAGAAAGTATGGAGAAATTAGAATTGTCCACCAAAAGAGGTGCATGTCTGAGTTCCAACATCACTATACAGGACAAAAATTTTCTTCCCAAGTGTTAATATGGTTTTGAAGTTATATCATGACAGAAATCATAAAAACACCAGGCAGTGTTGATTTGTGTGAGGCAATAAACGTTTCTAATTTATCCTAATGTTCTCTACTTCAGGAGATTTCTGCCATAGGTCAGTTTCTGAGGTTTCTGGTAGTCCCTGTTTTTTCAGCCCGTTTTAGCAGACATAGGCTCCTGTCTGGATGAGAGATTATTGAAGTTCTTGCCTCTGAAAGTTCTTCCTGACTGAATAAGATATTCTCTGTCCTTTTTTACAGTTCACATAGTCACACACACAATTTGTAAAACCTTTATAGCAACTACTTACACGAAAATATGATACCACGAAATATGGCAACTATTCTTTATTTTTCTTTTAATAAACCTGGAGCTTTTAGCTCCCAGAAGCTAAGGGAACCACCTATAGTAATCTACAAACCAGAGGGGCAGTCATCCACACCTGCCAAGGTTGTTCCTTAGCAGCAGTAGCCAGGCAAAGTACGTAGGCGCCTGAGCCAAAGAATCTGGAAAGGTGTCACTTGGCCCTAGCAGAGTATGCAAAGGTGTCTCTCAGGGGAAAGCTGAGCAGCTGTTGAACTCTCAGAATAGAGTAAAGGTCTGAAAAGAAGATCATCATAAGTTTGAAGACTTTCAGGTGAAAATTTAGCCAGTAGCTTTTTCAGTAAATCTATTCTAATCAGAGTGTATCTGAGAATTTAAGATGTAAAGAGAGGGAGAAAAGGAAAAAGTCAGCATCCTTTGCACTCACCTATTCACTGTGTCATGACCTTATATAGAATTCCTTCTATCCACAAAAAAGCCACATCTCTCCATACCAGTTGTACAACAATCACCTCACTGAAAAGTGAGTGTTCTCTTTGCTTTGCAAAACTGAAGGGGATTTCTTAAGGGGTAGAAGGGTGAAATTCTAACACTGCCTTAAGCAACAAAGAACACCATTAATATCTCACCATTCACGTGATCAATGTCTTCCTGTTTTTCAGCTGAACCGTACTTTCCAGAACTGGAATTACACTGTGTATGTGGTCAATATCAGGTAAATTAAGGCGGATGATGTTTATGTTGTATTCCTTTGGAGAATTAATCAACCCTAATTAATGTCTGTTTCTTTCATAGCATCCACCCTGGCTCCATAAAAGAGGGAGCAAGACAAAAAAGAAGTGTTAGAAGGTAATATTTTGAAAGACATTTTCTCAATAGAGGCAACACCTGCTATTGCAAGTGGCTTTACAACAGGCTTTATTGTCTATTATTGGATTCATTGCCTATTATTTGGCATATGCTGCAAGTCTGTAAATATATGACTTCTGGCAAGCTCAGTGTTCTCAATGTGCTTAGAAACCTAATACTGGTTATCATGTTTGTTTTGGTTTAAACCTATTGAGCTTTAAACTCTAACAGATCATTTTTTCAGAGCTCAGGTTTCATCTGTCACAAAACTGAATAGATACAGGATATTTAAGTTGTAGAACACACGCAGCTTTCTTTAGCAACAAGCTTTGGGGCACTGGTATCTGTCCACTGTCTCTGCATTTGTTCTCTTGAACCAGAGTCTTTTGAGTTAATAGACATCTTACTAGATGGAAAACACTGAAAAACCATGCTAGAATTGAAAGCTAAATGAGTGTGAGTTAAACTATTTACCATATGCTCTCATTTCCTGACTTCTGCTGGGCTTGGAGGCGCTGGAGTTGGAACGACCTCAAAGGCAGCCAATGAAAGTTAGATGGGTCAAACCCCCCCCGAAAATCTGGCCTCCATGGGCTTCTTTGAAAGCAGCAGGCTGATTTCTGAGGGATGTCTGGGGAAGGAGGGAATCTTAAGACAAAATTAAGGAGAGGAAACCAAAACATAATTAGTCTTGTGAGGATGGGGCAATAAGTGGGTATGGGATGTATCTGTTTGCAGTTTAAGCAAAACTCCTATAGGAAAAGACTTTTAACTGCTGACTCTTGAGAACTGCCATGATAATGGCAGTAAAAGTTGGGCTTTTTAATATCAGAGACAGCCCAGTATTCCCAGCTTACCCTCAGGAAGTAGTTAGTAGTGGTTCCAGTTTTCAACAGTTTGCCTAGACATGAAAAGATCTCTAAAAAGGTAGTATCTCCTTCCCACATAGCCACAGCAGAAAGACAGCTTTTATTGGCAAAACCATTTACCTGGTACACTGTAAGCCCAGTCTCTGAATGGGCTATTTTACTGCTTGACCTACATTTACAGTAGGGTGTAGTGATGTGGGTAGGGGTTTTTTTCCACACTTCTAAATGATATGGTTATGCCAGCAAGGCCTTTCAAGTGGAGACCGTGCCTCAGCTCTTATCAACAATCCCAGACTTCTGAGGAATGTAAAGCTTTCCCCATCCTTATTCTGGTATCTTTTATGAGTCTAGCTGCCAAGCTGTACACCTGATTTCTTCTCGTCTCACCTTCCCACCATCCTGCCCTCTGGATTTTTTTTCTTCTCCCCAGTCTACTCAAGAAAAAGATTGAAGAGGGAGAAACTATTTTAGTAATTTTGCTTTCCCTGTCCTTTCCCTCCCTTTTTGACATACAGTGAATATGCCACTGAATTACTTCTCATAATGTATTCCTCTTATGAGGAAGTAACCCCATTTCTATATTTTTTTGTTCATTATATGTCATTTCAGAGGCAATGGAGTTATATGTTCATAATATGTAATTTTTCAAGGGAGGCCTCATCTAATGAGAAGCTCGTCTTCTCAAGGGCTCTAGTGCACTTTGTGTCAAGGTCAAATGACATCTTTTCATCATTCTGAATAATTTAGTGTAAACGCTAATCATGTCACACAAAATTTTAATGTTGTCCAAATAATCAGGAGTGTTGTGCTGTGAAGTTTTCTTAGAAAACAAAACAAAACAAAACAAAACAAAAGACAAATCAAGATCCTGCCCAACCTAGAAACCCAGATGGGGTAATGCAAGGATAATTAAAAATTTACGTGAGCTACGTGATACATGATGAAGAAAAATTACACTTATTACACATTGTACATGTACATACACATATATAGAAATATATATACACATGATTTTCTGCCTTTTTTTCTTATAGCTTTCATGTCTTGAATACATTTTCATGCATCATTTACCTCTTACAGAAGAAACATTTGAGAAAAATTGGTTGAAGCATCTTTAGGTCTTAGGTTTCCTGTGTATATATATCTATGCTTGTACATCCCTCCCTTCTGAAGCCAAAAAAGCATCAGCTTCCCAGTAGTCTTCAGTGTTCTTGGGTTTAGTTACCAGTTATTTAGTTCTTCAGGGTTCACACGTCCATTTCTGAATTTTGTGGGGAGGAAATGTATTGAATTTCTGAAGATCCATAAAGCAAACCTTTTTTCCTACTGCTTCCAGAATATTGCTGTCAAGATTCTTTGTTAGACTTTCCTTGGATTTTTTCTGGATAGGATTTTTAGGAAATCCTACAAGATGCTAGGGTAACATCTGAAAGTATTAAAAATTAGCAGGTTAGAGGTTAGAAGTTCTAAATACCTGATGGAAGTAATGGTAATTCCTGACTGCCCAGGTGATCCACTGAAATGTTATGTCTGAGTTCTTGTATGTAACTTGCTCACAGTGTGATTTCTTGCAGTTACTATTAATTAAATGTTCCTATAAATTATTTCTGTGAAGAGTTACCCAAATATTTTTTTATTTCTTCATTTTGGATAGTCTGTTGCACTCTTAGACAGTCTGCTATTTCCCTTAGTTTTTAAGTATTTTGTATTCTATTTACCTTTATGTTAATCTGAACAGAGATTCACTCCACAGTTAAAATTTAAGACCTAACAGAGAAGTATCATGGCCTTAACTTTATCTTTTACAGAAGTGAACATAATAGTCTTAACTCTTAACTCACTAAGCCTTATTTCTCTTTTCCAAATTTTCCACAAGATCATAGCCTTCTTATTTTCAAGGCACTATAATTCTTAAAATTGTTCTTTGAGGAGATTTTTCCTCTCTTTACATGAATTCATATTCTTGTAATTCAGATCACATATTTTTTGCATTCCTTTAGGGTTAGTATTTTATACAGCAGTTAAAAAACCCCAAACCAACAAAACAACGTCCCCCCAGCCTGTTCCATGCGTTTTGTTTTGCTTCACCCTTATTCACCACACTGCTACCTCATCAAGGAGCTTCAGCTGTCACTTTTCCCACCCAGCCTTCTTGCATGTGAAAGAGGAAGAATCGTTAGAGAGATTCAGAGAAAAAATAGAAGCTGGAAGTGGGAGGTAGGAAGCTGGCTTTTTTTGTCACATAAAAATAGGTGTTTTCCGAAAAAATATTTTAAACTGTACTACATTCTAGAGAAGAGCAAAACAAAACAACGTTATTGAAGTGGATTGTTGCCCTTTCATTGCTGTGTTCTGTGAGCTGTAGAAATCCAAAGTACACTGTGCCTATTATGCGTTTATGTACCCAGTGATGAGAGACAGAGTGCCAAGTCCAAAAGTGCATATTATTATCAGCACCTTTAATAATACAGTGACATCTCTGGATGACAGCAGTATATATCAAGCTAATACCTTGGTAGATTATTAACTACTCTAATAGACAGGATTCAATCACAGCTATATTTGACTTTATGTCTGTGTTCAATTTTTCCTCTGGTTGTACTGTTCCTGTCTCTTAATGAGAGGACAGCTGTTCAAAATAGGCAGGAGTTCAGCATGGGCTACAGATATAGCTCTTTCTTTGTCCCTCATTATTTTTGCACAAACCTTTGAGAGCAAAACCTATTTGTGGATTTTATCCAAGTGAACCAATTTTATGGATAAATTATAAATGTGTTTGTTTCTTTCATTTATTCTTTGCCTTTTATGACTCTGCAGTTTTGTCAAAACTTTCTGTGACTGCTGCTGCTGCTTTTCTCAGAAAGGTCCTACTGATCCTAGGTTTTGTCAGATGACTATATAGGGCTACCTCACAGTAGGGGAATTGGTCATTATTAAAGAGTTCAGCTCCCTTGCTTCTCCTTTCTTCTCTTATTTTGCAAGCAGTTTTGGAATTCAGGCGCCAATTAATTTATGAATTTTTCTCCACTTAAGATACAATAATTTTATGCTTGTTCCAACTTCCACTGCTTGGTTGTCAGAATTTTGGCCTATTTCCAGTGTTCAATTGCTCCTAATATGGGAAACAATATTAATGTTCATACTGCTAAACATCTCTTCCAAATTAAAAACCACAATGCTAGCCATCTGCATAAAAACGACTAAACCTAAACAGAAATCCCTTGTCTTGGGAATGAAAATAAAGAAGAAAGCAGGAAATCAGAACTACCCATGCCTAGTCCTGCGTTTTTGAAGTCTATGGGAGTTTTGCCACCAGTGTCAGTGAGACATATTCAGGCTCTTGGATGCTGTGTTCTTGGGTGTTGTTTTGCTTAATGGAAAGTTTAATGCACTTGGATAAAACGTTAATTAGATTCTGAAATAGTTATAGACAAGAGTTAGCAACACTAGAACAGCATGATTTTGCTTTTGTAGTCCTAAGAAAAGTATTAGGCTTTTTACATTCTTTGCTGTTTACTTCAAATTATTTGTTATGAAATAATTATGCTACTCTTGCTATAAGTGAACATATCTGTGATGTCTATTGCTACTACAAAAATTTTTCTGGTTTCTATGGGTGAGATTTTAGGCAGGACTTGGACCTGGTCCACCTCTACGCTCCTCAACTTCAACTTCAGTGTTAGTGAAGGTAGTAAGGGACAGTCTTTACCAGGGGTAATATTTCTATTTGAAAAACCAACAAAAAAAGCACCAAGTGAAAATTCTTAAGTTTCTCCACAGTGCCCTGCTGGCATCTTGTGTCCATGACCTGTAAAGAAAGCCTTCATCACAGATGGAAGAATTTGGGATTTCCTTTTGAGTGACTGAAGGTTGATTCCTTCTTAGTCTCCTGCTGAAGCTTCATGCCCTTTTCCAGCTTCCAATGACTTCCTTTGTCTTTCCACTGACTTTAACTAGATTTAGTTTAGGTCTGACATTGTTAGATGCCATTTTTAGAAAATCAGTGTGTTGGGGAATGGGGGTTTTCTTCGTTGTTCCAGAACATAGTGCAAGTGTAACCAAAAACTCATTTCAGCAAAGACCAGCAGTTCAGTGTGAGGGATTCCAGTCCTTTCTGTTTTGGCTCTTTGCAACATTCTCTAATAATGAATAGCCTTCATACCAAATTAGCACATATTATAACTGTTTTCTGTTGAAAAGCCATAGTTAATTGTATTCCCAAACCAGATCTGCAAGGAGGAGCAAGACTCAGAGACACAAACACAGACACGAGGTGTGACCATGGTGCTTGCAAATTTGTTCTGCTACAATGGCCATTAACTTAAAAGCAACTTAGGATGCTTTTATTTTTGGTAGTCCAAAAAGTAGCTGCAATTTTTAGTTTTGTGTCATGAAATCTCAGATTTTATATTCTAACTATAACATAACCTTCTCCAGGGAAAGGAAACTCTTCATCCCTGACATTTCTTTGAATGTATCTATTATGTCAAGTAATATTTTTTTTTGCTCTCTGTTCTGAACATTTTAATATATTGCAGTCAAAATCACATCGAGTAAAAGATTATTCACAACTCAGATGCTTTTGTGGAATGCTTTTAGTTTTCCTCTGCTTTCATACTTAACTTCTGTCGTATTCTGTGTGTTTTCTAATATTTTGTCTGCTCTTTGTATTGCATCTTCACTGGTGACTTATGGAACAGCTCTTTTTTTGTCTGTCTGGTTAATGTGAAGAATTCAATACTGTTCAGAGGTGACTCTGTGGGCCTACCTGTGCTGCCAATCTTCAGTTATAGCTACCCATCACGGCTTATCTTCAGAGACAACATACCATTAAGAATTTAATGTTGACATTTTAAAACTATTTAAAATATGCCAGGGTAGCTAGCACTGAAATTCCCAGTGACTTTTAGTAGAAATTTAGATTCCCCGAGTATTTAGAGTCCTTAAAAATGGTTCTTCATATTCTTTAAATCAAGTAGTACTAGCAATGAAATCAATTAATAGTGATTTGTGAAACAGTTTGACAAGAACAGTAGTTCAGTATTCGTTCAGCCCGTCTAGTACAACAGAAAGGAGAAATGTGTACTGCTAATTATCAGCCTCATCTCTTCAGGTGCGAGACAGTGCTGCAGGGCTCTCCTGGTTTGTTAATCCTTCCCTCGGGCTCTCCCATCGCGCAGGAGTGAGGCCACAGCCCTTGTGTAGGCTCAGTGTCCTGGAATAGCTCTGAGTCACGCTGCCGGAGAAGAAAGCTGGCTTTGTGGTTCGCACCATGGCAGCGCGAGCTCCACCACCGCCTCCTGTGCCTCTGATGAGGATGCAGCTTCATAAACTCCTCTCTTGGAGCCAGCTTAGCTCAACAGACCAGGACAAAGTGGGATAGACACTGGTCTTCCCCAGCTTTCCTGCTTTCTCCAGCTGTCACCATTTAAGTCAAAGAAAAGAGAAACATCCCTGTTGTGTTTACCCACACCACAGTCCATTTTTTTTTTATATATCAGTGGCAGTAATGCTGGCAGCACAGGTTACTGTAGGTGATATGTAGTTTGCAATTGATTACTGCTGTGTGAATCTATCTACCTTTATATGGCACACAATAAAAGATTTAAAGTTGGGTGTAGCAAATCTGCTGACACCAGCAGAGCATGGCAGCATTGCCATTTATTTGAGTGCAGGCCTACTGTTTCCCAAATTGAGAATTTGCTCTTCACCATTATTATGTTTTCTTTCTGGGATCTGTGTGTGACAAAAGTGGAAGGAAGCACTCAACTTCATATTGTGTCAGCTGTCAAGTTAAAAGGTATTTATTTACTCTGGGAAGCTAGCATGAGTCATTCTGAAAAGTTTGTAGAAATTGTTTTCATCGTAATATGGAGTAGGCTCTTATTATACTGTATACATGGCTTGTGCTCTAAGAGTTTCTCAGAAAACAACAGGTCGGTTTCAGAGATTGTTTTTATCAGT
Source organism: Pomatostomus ruficeps (assembly GCA_013400735.1). Lineage (NCBI taxonomy): Eukaryota > Metazoa > Chordata > Aves > Passeriformes > Timaliidae > Pomatostomus > Pomatostomus ruficeps. The sequence continues at coordinate 106,604 of VYZT01008876.1, forward strand.
GATTCATAATTAATACTTTTCTCTGTATTTTTTCAATATAACTGCAACCAGCTCTACCTCATCTATCATTATCCCTTCTATTTTGTTTGCATTATGCCTCCTCACAGTTATGGATACTAAATATCATTTTGGTTAGTTGGGAATCCTGAAACAGGCAGCTAAACAGTAGCGGTGACTGTTCAGAATGTCTGTTCTGCAGCCAGAGTGCTGAGGTAGGGAGTGGCATCAGTATATTAAGTTTTCCTCTTCTGAAGTAAAGGGAATAAATGAATTAAGCCAGAATCTTTTAGGAAAGATGGTTAACTGCCAGGAGACTCTGGGGTTGAAGTACTGGAGGGCTGAAGGAATTGGCAATTCTGTAGGCAATTTCCATTCTTCTGCTAAAAATAAATGCTGTAATAAACTTGTGCTTCTAATATATCTGAGGTATATAGCAAAAACCTACTAATGCATATCCACCATGCATTAGTAGGTTTGCCATATACATGTTAAACAATCCGCAGAGACCAAAGGAATATTAGGAGGAACTCAGTATCTCTGGGAGCAGGGAAGGAACGACCTGGCCAGAGATAGCTGGAATTTCTCTGCTAAAATGCATCCACTGGGAAAAGAGAAAGCCAAGCCTGCAGGTGGTCACATTTCTATCTTTCTTCTCCAGCAACATGTTAACAGTAAAACAGTGAATATGTCAAGAAAATTAGACATGTCTGGAAAGTGCAGTTCTGAGCTGTCATCATGGGGGTGTCTTTCTGAAAGATTTTTTTAATTGAAGTCCTGGTCTATTCTGTCTAGGAAGGAGTACCTGAAAACCCTTCCAGTCCTCTTCAGCGCCCCTATAGATTTTTTTTCTGCTAGTCTTCTTCCTGTAGACCACAAGCCCCTTTAGCTCACAGTTGCTTTCTTGCACGGGGGGCCACAGGTGAAAGCACCCCTGATGGGTGTGTGCCCTGCTCGCTGTATGTGTGCTGGCAGTGCCGCCACGCCCCAGGCTGCCAGGAACAGCTCACACAGTCCAAAGGTCTGTCTTTACTTGGGCTAATGGGTATCCAAGGGTAAGGCTCAGATGAAGACAGCCCAAAGCAGGTTTGTTTTTCCTTTTTTCCAGATATTGGCTCCCATGAACTTCCAATGTTCCATGCTTTAGTGGCTTACCTCCTACTTGCCAGAGCCAAGCAATGCTCTTGGGTACCGACATATTCTCATCTCCAACATGTGTTTCCTTTTGTCTCAGGAGAAAGTTTCTGGGCCTTCCACTCTGGGCTGATTTCCTCTGTCCTGCTAGAACTGGTTTGCTGTTCATGATTTTCCTTCCAGAAAAGCTATGTTTTTGGACAAGGGTGGGGACTGTTTTATTTTCTTCACAGGAAAGAGGCTTGGGCACTTTGAACTACTTCTTCTGCCCAAGAAAGTAGCAGTGGGATACAGTACAGAGTAGCTATTAGTGCTCAAACTTCAATTACTCATCTGAGCAACTCGCCTTTCCTAATTATGACTAAAAGCTTCAGAAATATGTCAGGGTGTTTTTCACTCCATAAAAAACTTAAGAGATTTAAATGTTAGGCATCTGTTCTTTGTTAATCTCCTAGTCTTTCTCTGTAGTCAGTGTAGAGGTGGATCCTCTGGAGAATGACTTGTCCCACCCTAACAAGTTTTGTGAGGGGGGTTGAATCACCTCTTAAGTTCCTAAGCCATCAGCAACCAGACTTTTAAAATTAATTAGGGCCCATTTAAAACTCACAATTCTATGGTTTCATCTTCTGAACTCTTCTGTAAACATTTCTTAGCTCTTTTGATGAGATGCTTCCTTAAAGGTAACTAGAAGATGAAATTTCGCAACCATATTTTCTTGTCATGGCCCTATATATACAAAAATATTAATTTACAGATAATGAGCAACACTGTTTTGGTGACACTGTTCCATACTCAGAAAACCAGAGTTTGTCAGATATTTTTATTTCCACACATTTGGCCTCTGCTATTCTGACTGAAACACGTGGATAATTTTCCTTGCAGTTTTAACGCTTTGGCTCTTCTGGTTTATAATTCTACCAACAACATCCATTTAGAAGAGGAAGACATCCGACAGAAGCTCATAAGTAATAATCGAACCATGGAAGAAGGATATCAACTTAATACTGTGGATGTTGATCCAGTGGGTAAGTAGTGTTCAGCTTTATAACACAACAATTTTTTTTTTTTGCTTGTTCATGAATAAGCATATTCTGTGTTGAAATAATCATACAGCGTGACTGTCCCCAGATTTTTAATTGTCCCTTTAAGTCTCATTGTTCCACTAATCTCAGACAGCCATGCTCAAAATACCACTTTTAACACAAACAAAGTTGTCCAGATTGCTTTAGTCAGTGTCTTGCTGTCTGGTTCAAAGAGACAGTTCCCAACAGCTCCTCTGGTGGTTTGAGAATAATGAAGTATGCTTTACAGCCAGAGCTAAAATGAGATGTTTTGGACCTCCAAGGCCCCTGATCCTCACTCCTCAATGTTGTTTGTGTTCCTGACAGCTCTTGCCCTTAATCAATCTTCATTTAGCTCTCATCTTTTCTCATTCAACTTCTACCAAAGTGTGCCCTTCCTTTGGGAGGGAGGAGGTGGAGTGCAGATGGATGCAGCATGCACATTCAACTCTTTCCCTTGAGCAGCAGCAGCATGTGTGATCCCCCGTTGTGCACCCCTCCATTGCCACTCTATTGCAAACAACTGAACATTTCATTTGAAGACAATTTTGTGCTGTAGACTGGTTAGTGAGCTGAGGACAAGAAATGGAAGATGATTAGATGAAGAAATTTACTATTAACACTGATATACCCATTTTTACAGAAAAATGTTTAGCTGAAGAAAACCCTCCAAACTATTTTTGGCCAGATACCAGGCCTACTGTTACCAACTTCACATTTTGCCACGGGAGCTCAGTTCAGACTGCATCAAGAACCTGGTAGGTGTTCAAATATCTGAGAAGCTGAGTTGTTTAAGATGCAACTTTCTGGTTAAATATAGTTATTATTTAGTTATATATAATGGTTGCCATTGGCTGGTATTGTATTTCAGGATGATGCTTTCTATACTGTAAGAGATTAGGTGGGTGCAGTAATAGTGTGTATTTCATTGATAAGGAAAAAGACTCATCTACCATTTCTGTAGGGCATGTTGGGGCCCACAATTAATACTTGTTCAACATGACTTTAAAAATAGTACCTTCTAACAGAATGAAACTGTTTTATTCAAGTCATAGAATCATAGAATGGTTTGGGTTGAAAGGGACCCTAAAGATCATCTAGTTCCAAACTCTGCTGGCATGGGCAGGGACTCCTCCCACTAGACCGAGCTGGTCAGCACCCCATCCATTCTGGCCTGGAACTCTTTCAAGGACGGGGTGTCCACAACCTCTCTGGACAGTCTGTGCTAGTACCTCACCACCCTCAAAGTAAAAAAATTTCTTCCTAATATCTAACTGAAACCTAAATTCAGTTTAAAATCATTTGCCATTGTCCTGTCACTACATGCCCTTGTAAAAGTCCCTGTCCAGATCACTTGTAGCCCCCTTTAGGTGCGGGAAGTTCTCCAGAGCCTTCTCTTCTCCAGGCTGAACAATCCCAGCTGTGTCAGTTTCTTTGTAGGAGAGGTGCTCCACCCCTCTGATCATCTTCATGGGCCTCCTCTGGACTTGCTCCAACAGGTCCACATTTTCCTGTGTTGGGGGCCCCAGGGCTGGATGCAGTTCTCCAGCTGAGGTTCCATGGGAGTGGACTAAGGTGGCAGAATTCCTTCCCTCAAGCTGGTCGCCACGCTGCTTTTGATGCAGCCCAGGATATGGTTGGCTGCAAGCATATATTGCCCAGTCTTACTAAGCTTCTCTTCAACCAACATCCGCGAGTACTTCTTCAGGGCTGCTTTCAATCCATTCTCCTCCCAGCCTCTATTTGTGCTTGAGATTGCTCTGACCCACACGCAGGACCTTACACTTGGCCATGACCTTTATGTTACCATACCCAAAGCTTCATGTTTGCTACCACTCCACCACTACTATGTGACTTGAGTAAGAATTAGAATAAAATTCTGTGAAAATGAGATGTGTATTTGCTTTAATCCAAAACACCTCATCTCATCAGGGGAAAAGTAAAAGAGATTGTGAAACAAATATTTTGCCAGTAGTTAGTCATGCTTGAAGGTGGGGATAATCTTATGCTTAAAGATTTGAACTTGCATTTTTAAGGTTTAAGAAATTTTCCCTAATGTAGGCTTTTTTTGCAAACATCTACAAGACTTTGTATATCTATTTCCTATTTGTAAAATGTGGATATTTTTACTTCTGTTTATATATTACCAAAACATTATGGCTTTGATCTCCTTTGAGTGCCTTAAACATGGTTATGATGATGCAATATTAATTAATTCCTTCAGTATTTAGGATGAATACCATTGAATGCAATATATTAGTCTTACCCACGCACATTGCATCTGGAACATGTTCTGAGAAGACCAGATCTTTTACTTTTTGAAAACAGTATGGCAACATGGATATGAATCAGCTTTGAGGTTTGGTGCCAAACAGGAAAGCAACCCACATTATATTTAAATAACACACTTCCTCAGCCTCCTAATCTTGTACAAGAACTGACTGACCAACTTTTGTTTTAGAGTGAGTAGTGCAGAAATCAAATTGTTTCTATGTCAAAGCCTCAGAATCATTAAAAATTGAAGTTTCTGGCCTTTGCTGTCCTAGTATTGCTTATCTTTATTATTCATTTGTGGTCTACACTATACCATTGATTGTCTGTGTACAGCTCTTCTCATTAAAAATAAAAATTACCATGTTCTGCCCTGTGCTGTGCCTTCCTTGCCTCTGCCTCCACCAGCTTTTGCCGACATGGAGCACTGGTGGGATTTGTTTGGAATGAAGAGAAAGCTCTTCTAACAGTCTCTCCTAGTGATCTGCATGCCACTGTAGATGATTACCTATCCTGTTACAATAAATCTGATAATCTGAGGTATAATGTTCTTTTATCATGTGCTGAGTAAAGGGATGAATTTTTCCCATTTACCATCATGCCTTTTTCTATGCTGTGACAACATGACTGTCTTTAAAGAAAACTGAGGCAAAAGTGTGTTTAATTTTGGAGCCATTGTAACAGGGTGACAAATATGATTAAGGGATTGGAGCATCTCTCTTACAAGGAAAGACTCAGGGAGCTGGGCGTGTTCAGCCCCAAGAAAAGACAACTGAGAGGTGACCTCATCAATGTCTATGAGTACCTGAAGGGAGGGTGTCAAGTGTCCAGGCTCCTCTCAATAATGCCAAGCAATAGGACAAGGGGCAGTGGGCAGGAACTGATGCCCAGGAAGTTCTACCTGAATGTGAGGAAGAACTTCTTTACTGTGTGGGTTACCGTGCACTGGAACAGATTGCTAAGAGAGGCTGTGGAGTCTCCCTCACTGAAGATACTCAAGAACCGTCTGGACACAATCCTGTGCCATGTGCTCTGGGATGACCCTGCTTGAGCAGGGAAATTGGACCAGATGACCCTCTGTGGTCCTTTCCAACCTGACCCAATCTGTGATTCTGTATTTTGCTGTGCTGTAGCTTTAAAAAAAAATAAAAATTATATCTGCCCCCACTTTGGATCTGGATCTGATAGTGACCTCCCCTAATTTTCATTGGCAGCATAAATTTATATCTTCATATAGTTTCTGTGCATGTTCTTCTGAGAAGTATTATGGCTTGCTATTGACTTGATCAAAGTCATTTATATTGAAAAGAAATTATAGAAAAAGCATCTGATTAGCCCATAGTAGGGGCATAATAGTTTGTGTCAATATTTGGGTCTTTCCTGAAACACAAGGCCAAAATTTCCACTGAAGAACTGGGGTTTCTCTCAACGCTATCATTTAATCAATCATATACTTTCACTGTCAAGTATATATACACTGTGTTTCACTAGGAGCCATGTTGCTGGAATATTGTGAATTAAGAAGAGTGGTCCACTGTGACACCTAGATAAGAATTATGAAATACTTATGTAATTTTGTTACTATATTTCATGTGAATTTTGTCAATTTTTCCTCTTTAGCTACTTGGGTCTGCAGAATTATACATCATACTGGGGTCAGCCTGATCTTAGAAATTGCACAGGTGGGTATATTAATGTTGGTCTTTGGAAGGATATCTTTTCTCTTTATGCTAAGTTGTTTAAAAACCTTTCTAAAAAATCAGTTCAAAGTAAATAATTAAACTCTGGGGAGGCACACCCAAGTTCAATTCAGCTCACCCATTAAAAGCTCTGAATACCAATTAATGAATTAAATCAAGCTCTTCAGACAATTTAGTCAAGAGTAAAGTAAGGTGGTATCTTATCTCTATTTGATATTCAAGTTAGGAAAAATTTTTAAATATTTCTAATGCCTGCCAGGGCAAAAACTCCCGCTCTCTTCACTGGACTCACAATCAGACATTTTCAGATTTATTCTCTGTTTCTAAAATACCCTTGATGTCATTCTGGCCATGAAAGAGTAATAAAATAACAAGACAACAATGTTATGGTCCCTTTTTTAGTGCTAAAGCTAGTAAAGAGAATTATAAACTCATATGTGTTTCAGAGCACCTTCAGTAAGCTCTTGTTCTGAATTGCTTTCTTAGAGAAGTCCCTTTTTCTTTTCATTGATAGAGGTGTCCTAGGGAGCCTGGCTACCTAACTCAGTCGATCGGGTACTTGCAGTCAGATTATGTGAAAAACATAATTTCATGTAAAATGAACATTCTGCAGTAAATATATCAAAAATTTTATTATAAAAAATAACTCACAGCCAGTTGCAGACTGCAGAAGGCTGAGCTTTAAAAGCCTTATTTGCAAATTCCAATAAATCTCAAATATTTTGATGTTGTAAAAGGCTAGTGTTTTTATTAGTTTTCTGTCCAGGTGGCATTGAAATTACAGTTTAATATGTTTTGCCATTGGACACACTATCAAACTTTCCTTACGAGTGAGATCCTTCTCATAAAATTTGCCTGTGTGTTGTGCTTGCCAGCCCCCTGACAAGTCAGAGTACCATCCTCTGAAAGAACTGAAACATTTGAAGGGGAGTCAGACTTTATTCAGAAAGCCGAAAAGAGTGATTACTTTTTCAGTAATAGAGACTCTGGGTGCATTTGTTTCGCTTCAAGAATGAAACTTTTTTCCTGTGAAAATGAAAGGATAGCATAAGGAGAAAAAACCAGAGATAATATGCATTTTATTCCTCTCTTTTTCATTCAATCAACCTTTTCAATAATAGTTCTGATTTACAAACTCAAAACAAAGAAAAGAAAGATACAGCCAGTGAGGACAGTATATAGTCAGCAGATTCTATATACTTTTAAAAAAATTATAGATTTGACAAAATGATAAAATCCTATGTTCATTACAAGTACCATAGAACATACTTTAGCTTTCAACAGTGATGATAAAAATTTGTATTTCTGGATTACTTCAGGACTGTAATGCATGCTCTTTTTGCTTGATTCTGTATGCTCACAGAAAATGCAGCAGATATTGCCAATCAGCTTCTGAATCTCACTGGTGAGGGGCAGCAGCTGACCTCAGACAAAGTAAATGACGTTGTGCAGAAGCTCAAAAAAATTGTGAATGATGAAGAAATTGATGAATCTCTGGGTTCTACCGTGGTTACAATTTTTTCCAATATTCTAACCAGTTCAGACAGTGTATTGGCAGCTTCATCTTCAGAGTAAGTATTTCTGCATTTGAGAAAAGCTTTTGAGAGCAACCTGCAAGGCTGAAAGCATTCATCCTTCCATATATAGACAAACCAGAAAATCAAAGTTTTATGATTTCCATCAAAAACAATTTCCCAAATTAGGTACACAAATATTTCTTCTTTTAGTGTGCATGACAAAGACGAAGTCCTTGGATGGAAAAGAAGTCTTCTGCTATCTGATACATGCATAGATCTAAGTATTGTTGGAAAATTATTTCAGGACCAGTGATACGTAGTCAGACAGTTCCTGGCAGTCAAAAGATTTGTTTTCAAGAGAGATGCATAAATTTGCAGTCTAACAGTCTCCTTGTGAATGCACAGATGACTGATAGAAACATAGTAACAAGAGAATCATCTTTTGATGTGGGGAGAATACAGAGCATAAGTGGGATTTTTTTTTCTGTATTCAGTTTTCAGAATAATTTTTATTTCTTTCTTTTAGAGCTCTAAAAACTATTGATGCCTTGGCTTTAAAGATCCATTTTTCTGGACCATCCATGAGTATTTCAACACGAAATCTTGCACTTGGAGTGTCATCTATAAATTCAACTTCATTCAAAGGTGGTTCTTTCAGTGTCAGTCCACAGAATAATGCATCTGATTTCCAGGTACAGAACAAGCAGTTGTATTTGAACATGAAATGTACCTGTTGTTCCAAGTGTGTTTACTGTCATTCCTATAAATCCACTTAGAACTCCCAATTCTCCCCCTGATTTCTGTTTCCGTTTTCCTACAATCATCCAAACAGATAACAGATTAATATAGTATTTCCTTGAGTGACAGGAAACACAGATAAACTCACATTCCGTGCAGATAAAAAGTAATTTGCTTATAAATCCAGAACATGCTTGACCCTTTTTTAGTTTTGTGGGGGTTTTTTTCACTAGTGAAAAAGGAAAATAACCTTTAACAATCTGCTGTACTGACCATTGTACAATATCTAATTACTCTATTGATGTCTTTCAGCTTTAGAATAAGATACTTAGATTGAGGTATCTACATCTAGATTTCTGCAGATACAATAATTCCTCAACCTTCCAGTACAGTTTGAACATTTAGTGCTAAAAGAGACCTAAGTCTGATCCAGTTGTTCACACATAAGTTGATTGGCTTGTACTGTGTCAGATGTCTGAGGCAGTTCAAGTCATTCATGTACAGCTTGAACAGTCTACACATCAAAAATAAAAGAAACAGATCACACAAAATGTAGGAAGGTCTCCAGTGCTATAGTATCTAGACAGGATAATATAGGTAAAATATTTATCATCACCTCAAAAGTGTTTTTTCTTTCTTTCTTTTCCCACAAATAGAAATAAGCAGACATGTGTAAGTTTGAAATACTATTCGAGATGTACATGAGCACCTATAGGATTTTCCAAAGGTTATTTTGAAATTAGTAGTGATGAGGTGCCAAGAATGTATAAATTTCAGTACATGCCTGTCTGCATCTTATGGCACCTAATTTCTTTTTAAAATGCAGTGCAATTTTTTTTCCCCAATTAAATATGAAGTCTATGACAGAGGTAATATAATCTCAGTTTCCTGGGTGTTTAGCCATTCAAGCCCAGTGAGTTTTACTTGGAGAAACACACAGAAAATACTACACAGAAAAAGAAAAAAATCTGCTGTCATCTGGGCCAGAGGAACTAAAACTGAATTCAGCAAAACATGGCATTAGAAAAACAGTTAAAGACTAATCACCAGAGTATAAGAATCATATGGAAATAAATTAATTCCTGCTGCAAACTGGCAACTCAACAATCCTAATAAATGTCTGATCGTTTTATAAGATACTATATACTGTAAATATCAAAACAGTGATGAAGACAGAAAAAAGTCTACTTTCTAGAAGAAGTAGTAGTCATATAATAGGTTTCAGGACTTGTGCATGTATGTAGACTTTGGATCAAAACTCAAATGCTTTTTTAAATAGATAAAAATAAAGTTAATGTACTTGAGTTTTCACATATTTATATTCCTAGATATTTTAGCTAAACTTTCTTTGGATCAATTTTATCAGAAATTTTTGGTGATTGTAAATCTACTTTTGTTTAGCTCTCTTATTAATGAAGCTCAATAGCTGTTTGTGAAGCTAAATAGTTCTTTGTTATCAAAGGAATGTTTCTCCTGCAGATTTCATCCTTTAGTTATGGAAAGAGGAAAGGAAAAGTTCTAAAGCCAGATTTTGGATGATCGCACGTATAACAAGAATTACCATCTGTGGCTTGAGGACATCCAGGAATTTTCTCGTCCTGGAATCATTTAATACAGCACTGTCTAAATAATCATAAAATCCAAACTCCGTCAAAGTATTTATAATGTTCCTATTGGAACATGGGTTTCTTCTCAGACTTTCACATTTCCAACAGCTGATTGAGAATTCTTAGCATCCTTCCTACCAGAAAAGTTGCAGCTGCTGTGGTCACTGTTTATATTTTCCATGCCTGTCAGAAAGATACTTGCTATTTCTGCTGAAGGGAGATTCCCTTGTGAAAGCCCAGGTTTTTCACCAGTGATGATCTATCCTAGGCTCATCAGGGAACATTAAACTCTTCAAGCTGTATGTCAGAATGTTTCCAGATTTTTTTTAAGGGGTTTTTTTTTTTTTTTTAAGAAGATACCAAGCAAATCTATCCACAGCAATTTGGAAAGATTCTATTTTAGTGCCCTGTGTCTTTATGTTTCTTGCCAAACCTTTGACTAATTTAGGTTTTGGTGATTCATGTTATTAAATTGTTCCTGTAATATATCCATGCTTCTTTGGAGATGCCGCTTCCACTCTATTTGCAGACAATGCCTAATGGGACATCTTTATCACATACACGTTTACTGTGGCAGTTATCTTCTGAAAACCTGGTTTTGAACTACATTTATCCCTGTCAAGAAACATCTATGAGCTACTTCTTACTGATTTCCAAGGGTGAATAATCTGTCAGTAGCCAATGACATTCAACTTTCTATTAGCTAATGGTGCTTTTAGAATCACAGAATTGTCCATGAGAGACATAAATACATGACATGGATGCCTCTGGGGAAGTCAGTAGTGGGAGTTCCATATCTCACTGTAAAATTCTTAAATGCTTTTCCCATAGGGCCACTGTGAGCTGGCTTGCTCCCCTTCCGTCAATGGATATTGTGGCACACCTTGAGTAAGCTGTGGTGGGAAAGTGATCAACCATAGAATTGCTAATAAAATCCAGGGTTGCATCCTCTTTTATTTCCTACTCACTTGTTACATTCCTGGGCTACAGAGGGCTTTTGCTGACATCATATAAATTTAATCTATACTGGCAATGTCTAATACATATAGATTAAATTTATATGATGTCAGAAAGTGTCTTTTTTGGTGCTACATAACAAAATAAATATGGAGAAGTGACACTAATAACTTTTAAATCTCTTTTCTGTAATAGAAAAACTATAAAAGCTCATAAGAGAATGATTTCAAATGTGCAGATCAAGCCAACTAATACAATTTAAGAAAGATTCAGAGTATATTTTTTAGTTCTCAGTGTTGTTTGCTATGAGGAAAAGTATCTTGAATGTCACTGAAAATGGTTATGACTGTCGTAATTGCCATCTCATTAATTCCAAATCATCACTATAGCAGTGGAGGAGTTTGTTTCTTTGTTGGTTTTATGTAATACTTTTTTGTAGCAGAAGGCTGATCTCATGCTGGAAAGGTGGAAAACCTCCCCAGCCTTTAAAAAAACTATTTATTGCATCAAGTCTTACACAGACACAAGTCGTGTTAGTGTTGATTGGTTCTAGTCCCATATCTAGATATTTCTGTATAAGAGTGTGAACCCAGTTGTGGAAAACAGATGGTTTGTTTATGTTTGAACATTTTCTCCTGTTGTTCTTATTTAACAGATAGATTTTGACAAGGATCAGGCAAGTGCCTTCGCTTCTGTTGTTCTGCCACAAAGTTTACTGAAGAATTTAAGCCAAGATGAGTTTGAAGTTATATCCAGGGCTCAGTTTACTTTCTTCAATAAAAATGGTCTTTTTCAGGTAAACATTAATGTGCTTCAAGTCATTTCAGGTAGGGTGAATCAAAGCCAGCTGCCAAAAGTTTCCTTTAGTTTCATAATTTCACAGTAGTTCATGAGTTACAGGAATTAAAATACGACAGCAAATGTGGCACTAAAGACAGTCTTATGTTCAGAGTAGCAAAATAGTGAAAGTGCCCAAGTTGAGTTAAAGTCAGTGGTTTAACTGTAAATTCCTGTCACATGTGAAATAAACCTTTTCTCAAGGTAATCTATGGAAAACTGTATCTCAACTGCTTAAAATCAGAGGAAAGCAGCAAGGCTTCTTAATGGGCATAACTTTTGTTAAAATGCATTAATATAAGTCCTTGATGTTCAGTGGAGCCAGGGTCTTTTCTATTAGGAG
>VYZT01008877.1:0-17969 GCA_013400735.1 Pomatostomus ruficeps
TTCTCTGGGCAAACTGTGCCAGTATCTCACCACCCACATGCTTGAGAATTTCTTCCTTATATGTGATCTCAATATACTCTCTTTCATCTTAAAAGTTAGTCCTTGTCCTATCAATACACTTCCCTGTAGAGTCCGCCTCCATTTTTCTTGTAGCCCCCCTTTAGGTACTGGAAGGCTGCTATCAAGTTTTCCTGGAGCCATCTCTCCTCTTAGGCTAAACAATGTTTAACAACTTGCGTTGAATTCTCTTTATTAAATAGCATACCTAAAACTAAAGGAATTTTTTCAAGGTAAATTAAGAAATTAAATGCTCTATGCTCAACATTTTGCTCTTCGTGCTTGGCTGAGGAAATGAGCATTTCCTTGAAGTGTCACTGGTTTAAATCTTGGTCAGGTCGTTTAGAGATATGATAGAGGCTGCATCAAGACTAGGGAGTTGCTGTGCTAGGTGATGTGTGTTTGCACAATGCAGAAGAGATGTTCATTTTTTTTCTGGAGGAGGAATGGAGGTTTGAAGGGGTGAGGAACCTGCCCAAACCCTCTTGAGGACACTGGTCAAACCCCCTAAGCTCTGGTGGGGATGGTGTGTTGGTGTTCTAGGGCATTAAAGCAATCATCAACCCATTTAGATTTTGAAAGCAAAAGTGATTTATTTGTCATCTGTTTTCCTAGAGTTCAAACTGTATGAAAAACAGGGTTAGTAAAAGGAGTTTAAATTATAAATAAATTTTCTGATGCTTTTGCACGTTTCCATTTACTTACGTTGAAACCAACAAATGACCAGTAAGAGGAATTTTGCCAGTTTTTGCATGGAAACTTTGAGTGATTGACAGTTGCATTTATTGGGGTGCTGTTATTCCATGTTAGGATTCACACTAGTAAATAGTGTAATTGTAATATGACCTGACTTGTGGTCCATACAGTGTATCTGTCCATCTCTCAAGTTCTGTACAGCACTGGTTAATTTCAGAGTTGATTGGGGGTTTTTGGTGGTGTTAGGTTGTAGTTTAGAAGTTGCAGGCGTAAGAAAGTTCTTAGTGTAGACATGTCCACTGTAGACAAAACCAGTAAGCTATAAGCCAATCTTTGGTCAGCCAAGTGTGCAAAAATGTTTGTCAGCTGTCACTGCCACTGCCAGCTTTTCCCTCAGGCAAATTAGTGTTGCAAACTTATGAAACTTCGAACTGCAATTCTGATTTGTCTTGTTCCTGAGGTTTAGTTTATTACTTTCAAAATCCTTGGCGTTGAGAGATCTGTTTTGTAACATATTGAAAGAAACAGTTATAGTTTGTGTGAAGCTATGTGTAAAAAAAGAATGGAGAAATAAATTGCGCCATGTATTCTCAGTTTGTTCCTGAAGGCTAATACTGTGGGTATAATTTTTATTATGGTAGGCTTTTGGAAGTCTGTCTCTACCCTACTTCCTGTGAGTAGTAATATGAGAAGCATGAATTTTGTGTACAGTCTTGCTGGTTTGGGATGGAATAATGTGCTGAACTTTAAGACCTTTGATTTTTAAGACAGAGTGACTGAATGGGGAAAAAATGAAACAAAAAGCAAAAAACAAACTACTGTCTGACCTTTTAAACTAGGTTTGATGCTGAAAGTGCTGAGCTCTTGAACTGGATTTCAAAATCAAAATCTGCCATTCAGGCTGCAGACATCAAAGAATATAAGAAGATGAGAGAGACTTCAAGCATGAAAGAGAAGTTGAAGGTAAAATGGGGAGATAGAGCATGTTTCAGTGAATAGTGTACTTTGCATCTAAGCTGGCTGTCAGCTGGAGGTGTGAGCTGATCCACATGCTTCTAGGGGATTAAGTCCTTTAGTTAAATAGTTTCAGAACTGGGCATACATGGAAATCTCTGACCAGCTGGACACATTTTTTGCTGGTGGTGTTGCATAATCCACAGGAAATTTTAAAAACATATTACAGATGTCTTCTTTGGAGTTCTTAAAAATGTCTGTTTTCAGGATTATTGTCTTTTACACAAAGTAGCATATTTTGGCTTCATGTTTCACAGTTGGAAATGGCCTTGATTGACACCACTTATATAATTTCAGTAGAGGTAGGCCAGTGGGGTGCTCAGAGACCCCTTGAATCATGCTGTGACACTCCTCAATCACTGTACCACCCAGGGTCCAAAGTGTTTTGTTGTTATAATGCTTGGACATGTTGTTTGTTCTATGAATTTTGGAGAAAACCTGATTGTTACAGCTTGTGTACAGTATTGCTGACCTGCAAGACAGACTACATAATTTTACAGATTCTTGTGGGAACTGTGACAAAGCCATTTTATTTTCTATTCCTTCTGTGTCAGAAATGTATTCTTGCCTTTTTTTGATTCTTAAGCATGCTTTGTTAATGAAGGCTTACTGGAGCTTTAGCAGGACCTGAATCTGCATGTGAAATCAAAAACTATACTTAAAAATATCTATAAGGAGGCTCCTCCTTAGTGCACTAGTGCAAAATGGTGCCACTAGGAATGTTTGGAATGACAGCACTGTTGAAAATAAAAATCAAAACAACCATCCCAATGTTTTATTTATAGATCTTTATGAATGTTTATAGCTCTTTAAAAAAGAGGCTCTGAGATGAACACCAGGTTCCCATGAAAAGTACTGTTTTTAAATTATTGGACTGTAAGTGGATAGGACAGAGTTTGTTCTTCCCAGCTGTGCAAATAAGTGCATGCTTCTGAATTTACTGTAGCAAGTCTAAACCAGAGTAATGACCTTTGACATGAGGTTCAAAAATATTTTAGTTTGGAGATACTTTGTTGTAATCACAGAGGATATTGAAGTTGTGGTTTTGTGGCCAAGGAACTCATCTTTCCTCTGTGGATGTATTCTACCTACTGACTCGGAAGTTCCTTCAAAAATCTTGGTAGTCAGAGAATTTCCCTCTCCAAATCTTTGTGAAAGGAGAGTAAAGCACTATAGCTTATGGGAGTGGATTACTATTGTGCTATAGGTCTTGCTGTTTGGATTTCTAGGGAACAGATCTGTTGTTCCCTTCTACTGGAAATCACAGTAGAAACTATAATAATTAAGGGACTCTTGAGAAGATCTTTTCTCCACTGATTCACATTCGAGAATTACAATTGAATTTTTGATCACAAGTGACTTGTTTTGGCTGGTGTCCCAATATCTTATTTCACATTGTGGGATTATCAAGCCTTTAAACAATATTTTATTCCTGGTGCTGTTGTACTAATCTGTTGCATGCCTGGTACTTGTGAGAGAACTCCTTTTGCATTTGTTTTCTGAACAAGCAGAACTAACATGCACCTCAGAAGGTGGTGTATCTAAGAAAACCGGATATGTTTTGAGTAGTAGTGGGAAAATAGATATTACTTGGGGGAAAGAGGGAAGTCAAGGAAAATAACCCTTGCTGCCACTATATTCTTTTGGGATTTACTCTGAAGGTGATTGAAAAGGAAAGAGCTGAAAAAAGCCAGAAGTTAGATGAACTGAAACGAAGTGGACACGTTCTTTTGGATCAAATGGGAAAGGGTAAGCAACTTGGACGTTTTTCTCTTTTGTGACTTAATCAGTTGAGTTGTTGGGAAATAATATTAAAATACATTATCTCCAGCTAAGCATCACAACTTATGCCTTCCCTCTCCCTCCATTTGTCATTGTTACTAGTTACTTATGTGTTTTGTTTTTATTAAAGCTTTTAGAAAAGCAACATTATTATTGTTCATTAATGTGTCTGTGTTCATTTGCAGTCTTTTAAGGAGTATTTTAAGAAATTATTTGTATTTCAGTATCAATGTCAGTTACATGCTTTTGAGGAAGTGGTTTGATTTTAAGTAAAAGTTTTAAAACATAACTGCTATAGAGAAGTGAAATTTTTGAAGCCAAATTTAAACTTGATGCATATATGTATCTTTTTTTTCATAGTTTTATCTATTTTTGTAAAAACTGACAGTCTGTTTTTAATGATACAGTCACAATTTATGACTTAAAGGCAAGAGAGAAGTCTGTATGATTGGGAAAATGATTGATTGTCAATTAAAACACTTATCCATGGGATCTTATAATTGACATCCTTGAAAGTTGAATCTTTAAGCCTTGTCAAAATCTTGTTTCATATTGACAAAACTCCATCAGTGAAATAAGATTTCTATCAAAGAGATGTTCATATCATCTAGAGGCAATCTTTTAGATCTGCTTTGCACTTGGCTTCTGATGAAGTTGCTATCACTGGTAGCATTCAGACAGGAGAGAGGATGGTATCACTGTCCTGCATAATCACCAGCATCCCTTTTGGAAAATGCTGATTTCCATTGGATTTCTCAGCAATCATTTTTTTGCAGTCTGATGCTTTGCTCGTATGCCCCACTTTACTAAGCACGTCCAATGCTCCCCTCCTTGCCTACTACAGCTGAAGCTGTAGGTGGTTTATAGTGGGTGCCATTGCCCTGAAGGTGACTGCTGAAAGCCACTGATTTGACCTGGAGTTTGGTTTATAAAAATTTTTAGATGTTCCGTTTTTTTTTTCAAACCTGAACAGAAATCCTCCCTTCCTCTTTCTTCTACAAACCCCTTTAGCTGTGATAGGTCATGGCTGTGAAACCAGCATCTGTTGACCATAATGAGAAATACATAGTTGAAAAGCTGCTTTATATCAGTAAAAAGTAAGGTCAAAAATTTGCTTTCTAATTACGTGTCATCTTAGAGGTTGGAATCTATGGAAAATAACCAACCTACCGCTCCTAATTTTGTTAGGGTCTGTTAGGTTCTGTCCAGCTCAGGATCATAGCCTTTTTCCAAACGTAAGCTCAGCTACACCTGTGTGGAATAATGCATGGCACTGGCATGTGTGTGCCTACATCCATTTCTATCCTGAGACACATGCAGGCTGTGTCCTAATGGCAGTGACTGGTCTTTGTGTGCATGCTGCTCCCATGTGGCTGTGGCTGCTGTGGTGTGGCAAAATTGAAATGGAGTATCTCACTCTACATTTTACTAGAAATATAAAGCCAAAGTGGTGCAAGTAATAAGTACAGATTTATGGATATTGGACTTGGAATCAAAGCGTTCTGTATGTTAATGTGAAAGTGCACTTGTATTTGAAGAGAGGAAAGGTTAAATACCTGTTAATGAAAATGTGTTGCAGTTAATATAACAATAATTTGTATAATCTTTGTAGAAGGACTTCCTACATTGGATATAAAATCGGTGATGGAGAAAATTTTGTCGGGGTGGAAAGATGTTGTTCAAAGTCTAGAAGAAGTGACCAGAAAGATAAAGTACCAGGAAGATATAAATGCTTATTTAAAGGAAATGAATGAGCTTGAGAAGACTTTAATTGAGAAGGATGACTGGCTTAAAAATGACACTTCTTCAATGTCCCAGTCCTCAGCAGTCCTGAAAGACATATGTGAGGTAAGTCTGGCCAAACTTGTTAATTTTGATTGGAAGCTGTCAGAAGCACAGGATGCCCCAGAGAAGCTTAGCCTAGTCAGTAGGATAACTCCAGTTTCTAAAGCATGCAGGGCACCTGATGTGACCAGAAGATTTTGGTATCTCTGTCACAGAAGCAGTTTAATGTTGTCACTGTAGTAATGTGGCTGAGCTGTGCTGCAGTAGCGTACTAAAATCTTTGTGTTTACAGGGCAAGCGTGAATTTTGGTTTTGGTTTTTATCTATTGCAGGAGGAGCTAACTCATCTTGTAAGCCTGAGTCCACAGTTGGAACATCTGAGAGCCACGTGCAAGACACTCACCTCTCAGCCCATGCCTCCAAATTTCATTCAGGACAACTTGAATGGTTTTCTTGACCACTTCAAGCTGACTCGTCAGAAACTAGAGGAACGTCACCAACAGCTGAAAAAAGGTAAATAAATAAACATATGTTCACATAAAACCTCCTGTTTACTTGTGTTTTGATATTTTGTTTGTCTTGAAAACTCATGGAATTCTGGTAGAGCTTTTGTACTGATTATGCTAGGCTTTGGGCCAAACTGACAAAATTATTTTATTCATCTGGAAGAATGTGGCCTCCTCTGTGCACAATTCAAAAAGATATCATTCCATGGTGTTAAAAATTATTATGTAAGGATGCAATGTTCCTGAAACCTCATTTAACTCCTTAGCAAGACGTATTTAAGGTGGATTACATAGCTCAAAAATCTATCTCTCTCTGGCACTTCCAGAAATAAATAGTAATTGTAGAAATGAAAAATAGAAGATTATGAGGACCTTGTAAAATGGAAGTGCGTATGTGAAATTTAGTCTTTTTCATAGCTTTGAGCACGTTAGTCATACATAATTCCTTTTGGAAATTTCATCTTTGAAGTGATTTGGAATCTGGCTTCTTTTTAAGCAGTTTCTACTTGGGTTGTTGTTGCATTAAAAATTTTATTATGGGCATTCAAACCAGTCATGCTGGTTTCTAAAGGATTTTAAATGTAGTGCATGAAATATGTAGTTCTGGTAATACTTTACAGCTGAACAGCAACAGCACAAACCTGTAAGAGATTTTTTTTTCTTAGTTTTTGTTTCAGAGGAATTTGAGGAAGTGTTTTATTAATGGCCCCAAATGGAAAAGCATTAAGACTGTATTCTGTGTATACTAAAAATAGGCTTGATTATTAAATTGTTAGGCCATCTATATAATGTATTGCACCAGGTCTGCATATTTCAATTATATCCATGCAGAAAATTGTATGAATAAAGTATCTGTCTTGTTCAAATTACAAGGTTATGCTTTCATTCTTACTGTGACAAGTTATTATTTTATAGCTGTTTTGAGTTCATGTACTTTTAAGTAATTTTATTGGTATTTTGTGTTTTGGTCATTGTACATCATGTGACAAAACTACTTTTTTTTCATGCCACACATCACTTCGCGTTTATTGGTGTGCATAAGCCAGTTATTGCTTGATAGAAACACCGTATATATTCTAATACATTAAATTTGTGTTTGTGTATTTTTTTGACTGAGACAACCTGCAGAGAAATTATATTGCTGAAGAACAGAGGGAAATGTCAGTTCAGGGTTTTAGCTGTTTATTTACAGTATAGTTTGAATTGCTACAAGGTAAAGACTTCCAAAGCCATATAACTGGAAGAAACAACCGGTGGTGTGACCTCTGCATTTGTGAACTTGGCAGGCTTTGACTGACAGAAGGCCACCTCCTCTCATGGCTCTACTTTGAGCCTCTGAAAATTCCCCCATGGAGTGCTACTCAGTCCTATCTCTATGGGCATTTTTAAAATGGGAATTGACTCAGTTTTTCTGTCATTGGGTGGCTATTTTAACTATTTTCTTCTCCTTCAGGATTTGCTGTAGTTTAGTGACAGTGCACCTATATGCTTTTTATTGATTTTTTTTTCCTCCCTCTTTAAATTGATCCTGGCTTTTTGAGAAAAGGAAGCTGGATAACTCTGATTCTCTCTAAAGATGTTGACTCATTTTTATAAATGGTAGGACAGTTCTGACAGTAAGCTGTTGAAAAGCTACCTGGTGAGTCAGAACGAGGCTTAGATGAATTTTCACTCATGGCAGTAACAAAATTGCTTAGGAATCCAAGGTCAGAGAATGTGCATACCACAGTACTGGACATACAGGCTAAATCCTGTTTGCTGCAGTTATTACAGCTGGTTGTTTTCATTCTGAAAAACCAGTGAGGTGCTGCCTCCTGCCTGGGATTCCACACAGGGCTGGATCGAAGAAATGTTGAGATGTGGTTGAAGATGGCAAGCAGATACTCCATCCAAGCTTTAGTTACCTTTTCACTCTTCCTAGATTGTGCCTTTGTTCTGGCAACAGGCTGAAAGCTGCTATTTTTATATATTTGTGTGGGTAAATATATTAAAAAATGTAAAAAAGCAACCAAAACACAAGCCCATGCTAATATGTGTTATATATGTGTGTGTGTATATATATATACACATATTTATAAATAATAGCTTATATACTTCCTATATATAGTGTGTATATTTAATATGTAATATGTAACTACTATATATGCTATACTATGTTTTCTATATATAATAGATATCTATGTGTGTGTATTTGCAGATAAATAGTAGATATGTCTAAAGCTGAAAAATGCAAAATACTAAATTTGGGTGGTTTATATATTTTAAATTCTATGGATTATTATTGATATAATAATATATAATTTAAATACTATTGATTCTACCACCTCACCCACCCAAACAGATTTAGATGCTTAAGTGTATAAAAATTTTTTGGAAGTTGGGGTTTAGGTTGTAAATTTTTTGGGAGGCTGTAATTGCGTACTTATTATATTCTATATGATATATTTGTATATTATATATTTAATATTTTTTAAAAGAAAAACATTGCTATCAGTAGAAGAGTTTTTTAGCTTTTGAAAAGTTGCTTATGTTCACATCTCCTATGATTTGGGTTTCATGTGCATTTCCTTACCTTGTGTTTTGTTCCCTCGCTCTTTCGTGTCATACCAGAGGCAGAAAGGCAGCCGAGCCAGGAGTACATGGGGTCTCTCCAACAGCTGAAGGAGGTGCTGAGCAAGCTGGAGGGCGAGCAGCACTCCATTGCCAGCGACCTGAGTGAGCCCAGCAAGGTGGAGAATGCCCTGCAGCGAGCAAAGGTAACTCTCACCCTTGCTCTGAAGCAGCGAGGAAGTTACTCCAGTACTGCCACCCTCTGTTCTCCTGACCTGCTTTCAGTGGGGTAGCTTACACTACTGAGAGGGGTGTAAGGGATCAGATCAGGGTACAGAGCCCACTTTTGGAGGTGCCTTGCAGGGTTATCAGGCTGCTGAGGGACAGGTCCGGGTGAGGGCTGGGTATCTCCAAGACTGCAAAACTTCACAGCTCCTCTTGCTGCCTGTGCCCGGAGACAAGGCTGAGAGCTGGGGCTGCTCAGCCAGGGGAAGAGGATATCAGATGGCATTGGTGGCTTTCTTAGGCACTCTCTGGTGTGCACGTATCTCCTGTGCTCAGAAGCTGCAAAACAAATATTAGGGCCCCAAGAACGTCCCCCTTCTGGAGGCTGGGTTGGATTGGGTTGGTGACCTCATCCAAGGTCTGCTCCTCTGTTGCTGAGTGCAGTCTTTGGCCATCCCTCTGCCGGGAGCTGCCCCTGCCTGAGCCTCACCACAATCATGCCTGTGTCTGGGCTTTCTCTCCTTGGGAGGCCATGTCCCGGCCTAGGGCAGGGTGGGCTCTCTGACCCTGCCTCTGCCCTCCCGCAGGGGCTGTGGTGTGCAGGCTGGCAACCCTCCCCTCTAGGCACTGGGTAAAGCCCACCCAGAGGTGAGGGGTCTGCCTGCTTAAACCATCTGAGGGTCAGCTGGATAATGAACCTGTTCTGCTGCATCTGCTCAGGTGTTTGGAGAGAGTAACTACTCTGGCCTCCAGACTGCCTTTCAAAGGCAAACAGTGCTTGTGAGCCATAAATGTGATTGATACAAAAATTCTGTCCAGTAGAAACAATATTTTGTTTCTTGTTGTGAGCTTATAAAGTAGGCAAAAATGTATGGATGACAGCCGCTTTGCAAATACCAGATACTGAAGCAGGGATGGACCTCTCCCCAGGGAAAGAATTGTGCGTCTGCAGTACTTTTCCGTGTTTTTTTTTTTTGTTTGAAAAAACTCAATAAATACTTCCCTGCCCCCTCCACCACCCCCCACATTCAGAAGCATGTGTTTTTCCTTGTGTGGTGGCCTAATAAAGCTGCGTGTGACTCTGGAGGAGCTCTTGAGCTCTGGTTGCTGGGTGCACAGAGGTTGTTACATCCTTCTCTATTTAGCAGAGAGTGATGATTTGTAGAAGTCCAGTAAAGAGACGTGTTAGTGCTTTGGGGTTTTTTGAAGCAGAAGATTAAAACAAGCTTTGATTCTTTGGTGTTCTCTTTAGTGTTGCTTCTGTATTGTTTAAATTAGGCAGAGATTTTCTGGTCTATATGCTACATGAACTGCAATGGCATTTAGCCTTTCGAGGCTTGTCTTTTTCTGCCTCTGCCCAATTTTCTTCAGAGACTAATTACCCTGGAAGGACATACTATGCTAGCGTAGGCACTTTAATGAGTGTGACAGGACAGGGGAACAACTGTAGATGAGGAGCTGCTTGTGGACCTTGGGATTGTCCAGCTCTTTCCACACTGTGCATCATCTGTGGTCACCTGCACAGAAAGCCCTTGTTTGCTGAAACATACGTTCATCTTCCCAGTCTCACTGCTGCCTCTCTCCCTGTCTTAGAGGAAACAGTACGCTTTCCAGGAAAAGAAACACGAGAAATGTAAAGTAGGTTTGAGAACGTGAACATTTTAAGAAAGATTTTTCCTCAGTAAAAATACAGCAAAACAAATGTGTGCACACATCCTGCATGTACACATGAAATGTATATACTAAAAAATTAATTACATTAAATTAATAATAGTTTCATGTGTTCATTGTGAATTTCTCATAAGCAAATGTGAAGCAGGGTAATCAAAATGATGGGTTCGATGAAATGGCAGCATTTTTCGTGTTTTGGCTTATACCTTCAGCTGTTACTTTTCCTATGAGTAAATTAGCTCTTTCAGATTGAGTGACTCTTTTTGTCAGCAACGTCAGAGTGAATATATTCACTTGTGTCCTCCCTGTATCCCATCTGGAAAACTCGAGTATCCAGAGCTTTTTTTGCAACTAAAACTTTATATTTTACTTAACAAAACTTGGAAGAACATACACAGACGGTTTGCATGTGGTTTTAAAAAAGAAACAAACTTGTGGGGGGAATGCAAATACTGAGGTCCTGGTCTGTCTATGCTACAGGTTCCTCTGTGAGTGCGGTGTAGCACAGCCATTTGCTTTGTTGCCTTGCGTGCCCATGCTGCACAGCACACGAGATATGTGGGTGCCTGCGCACGTTTGGCTGCGAGGCCAAGCCTTGCTACCCCTTCTGTAGTCTCTGCTGCTGCACCAGTGGAGCAGCTGAAGGTTTTGCTGCTTAAAAGGTTGTTTGGACATCTCTGCTGCAACAACTGCTGTAACTGGAGTATCACTCTTCACTAAGTCTACCCTCTGCACGATGAAACTTTTGATGTACTTGCACTTGTATGGAAGTGTGTACATGCTGTATGGCTAATACTGTAAGGAGACTTTTTTTCTTCCTTTGTTATAGACAGTTTGTGAGACACTGGAAGCCCAGAAGCCCAGGGTAGATAAACTTGCTGAAGAAACAAAAGCTTTGGAGAAGCATGCATCTTTGGGTACAAGAAACACCTACATGCAAGAGTTCAAGGATGTGCAGGGACGCTGGGACAAGTTAAAGCTCAAGATTTCCAAAGATGTTAAACTACTGGAGGAAATTCTGCCCAAGTTGAGAATATTTGAGGTAAAATGAAAGGATTTTTTTTTTTGGTTGCATAACTTAGTTGCTTTAGAGACCTTTCTTTCTCTGTGTTCCTGCTGGAGTCCAGATGAAACTAAGAAGTGGAATGTTGATGGTCCACTAGTCTGGCAGAGGCTGAAAGTATATATAGTATATTTGTAGCAGCGTAGAAGTGGACTTCTAATGTGCCCAGGATATTATTTTGTTATATTATTTTTGACTTTTAAAATTAGTGTCCTTCTCATTTCATCCCAGAAGCAAAGGTTAGGCTAAAGCCAAGGGTATGTCAGCTGTGCTGTTGATCCCAGTAGGGACTGATGATCTTCAGTGTGATTCAGTCAGATACCACTGCCTTATTAGTCTAAAAGTATAATTCCATGCCTGCTACAGAAAACCTGCTCCTTCAAGTTGAGTTTTGGTCAACAGTAATGAAGAATTAGTACAAGAAAGTTAAAACAGGAAGTAAAGAAAATGCTTGGTTATAGTGACTTCTCCAGTTCCAACCATGGCCTCTGAAGTGACAGGAAGGACAGCTAAAAATTAGGGTTACTCAGCCCTCTTACCTATTTTACAAATATATACACATGCATATGAATTCTTGTAGGACAGAAAATCCCACTGTTTTAAAAATGAAGGAATTAAAAGTAGGGGTATGTAGGTGTTTAACCCATTGATAGAGGGGAGAGATAAGTTCTGAAGTAACTTAACTGAAGTGGGCTCAGTATTTATTGATTAGATTGATTTCTTTGTGTTTAAGTCCCTTTTTTTGTATTCTTCTGGGGGGAGGAAAAAATAGTGAAGATACATATGAAAATATATTGTGATTTAGCCCATGACAGTAGTATTGTGACCTAAAGGTTGAATAGGTGTACTGCCTATTCTTTAGTATCAGCTTGATAAGCTGATCACAGCAGTATAAAAGACCAATTACAGTGACATTGTTTTTCCCCAGCGTATTGTTTAACTAGACTCTAAATTATTAGTTTCATATGATTTTAATTTTTGTATTGCATTTTAAAATTGGAAAACCAAGAAGGTGCTTTATAAATTCTCTCATGAGGAAGATACACGTGCATTAGCTAAAAAATACATATTTTCACATGCATGAAACATTTTAATGTGTGGATTTATTTACATTCTTTACCATTTAACAGAGCATGTATCATATCACACATTTTATAAATAGCTGTCTGTGTGCACTGCCTTCAGAATACTGGCATGCACACCACCACTTTTCCTAAAAGGCTTCTTTCATTCTTGCTCTCCCATCCCTCTGAAGCAGAAAGTCGTTCCTTTCTTTGTCAGTAGATTCAAACTTCAATTTGACTGTGGTGGTGTGTAGTTTTTTTTGTTGTTGTTGTTGTTGTTTTTTGTTTATTTTAAGCCGGACAGATTCTTTAATAACTACTCAGTATAGATATACATGTTTAAATTGAAATTTATGTTACCAATTCCTGGTAATTGACTCTCATGATGTTGCAATGAATGTTGGAAAAGCCATTACTGATTATGGTTCCGAAGCAGTAAAAGCCTCAAGCCTTTTTTTTTTTTTTTTTTTAAACTGCAAGCTTGAAAGATGTGATGGTAGGAGTAAGAGATTGTAACTAAGTGACAACTAAGAGCAGGCCAGCAATTAGGAGCAGACTACACACCTATGTTCCCATGAAAGGTTTTACTTAGTGGAAGAATGCCTAAAGGGAAAACTTGATCCTGCTCCTGAAGTGTTATTCACTTATTTTTTATTTTAGGACTTGACCTGTTCCCCGCAGCATGTGTGTGGGATCTGTGTGTATGAATAGCATAGCTATGGTAGCCCAGTCTAGGCTAGTGAACTTGTAAATAAAAGCCAAAAACCACTCTATGAGTAGGAGGAAGAATTGCAGGCTTTCAGTGGAAAAATGCCATTCATTTTTTTTTAAGCTGTACTACCTGAATCATAAAGATAAAAGCTGTCCCTGCCCCCTCCTCCCAGCCCGCTCTGCCTTAAATGTATTTAGGAACATGTATACTTGTGCTTCTGCTTTTAGTCTGGTTCCTTGCAGCTCCTCCTACAGTAGCTACTTGCAACAGTCTGTGGGATGCTGTGGAGCTGTGGAGCAGCTGGTGGGGCTGGCCAGCAGGAGCTGACTGCCCAAAGTGAGGTGGTTTGTACAGGAGCCTGGAAGAAATTAACTTCGAAGGCTTAGCCAAAGCTTTGGTGATTACTTTCCAGCAACCACCTCCTCATTAATTTTTCTCCTAACTTTGACCTAATATGCAATATCCCACCATGTCTCATTTGCTTCCCAGCACTTTCTGGTCACATTTATTAGTGATTAAGCATGACAGAATAAATATTCTGTATGTAAGCCTGAATGTGCTTTGTACAACAACTTTCTATCAGTCTTTTTCTTCAAATGATTGCAACTTTGTAGCTTCCGTGATTATCCGTAGAAACACTGAGCAAGAACTTTTTCACTCATCAGTTTTAGCGGCACTTTTTATCCTCTCTTTATTTCCTGCATGTGCAGGATTCTTGCTGCACTTGAATCATGTTCAGTTGAGTGGTCTGTACATACACCTACTCTCCTGAATCACAGCTTTAACTATGTGCAGAATGGCTCTTGAAAACTGAAATTCTCTCTCATGTTTAGCTGAGAGTAGGATATTGAGAGTAGAGTATATGTGTGCAGTATTAACATAGCAGGTTTATAGTTAGTAACCAGTTATTTAGTTTTTTCAGTCAAAGGTGAAGTTCCCTGTTCTCCATAGCTGTCCAAGGGGATGTTGGTACTCCCACATATATGAAGCACTCACTGGTGAAAGAGAAGGATTTTTATGCCCATGTGACTTCTGAATTGCTATGGAGAGCAGAGCAGTGAAGCAGAGCACTGTTTTGTATAGATCTGAGAACAGAATTTGGTCCTCAGCAAGACGTTAAGAACTTTCATGTTACCTTAAAAGGAAATACAGAAGACTGAAAAGGAAATTATAGCAGAAGAAACACTGGAAGCAATTATTAAATAGTTACTTTATTAATAATTGCTTTATTAATGTTAAACTATTATTATTAAGTAATTGAAAATGAAAGAAATACCTGCTGGTGCTATCTGTTGAAATATGGGGCTTACATTGTGTTTTTTTATGAACTGTGTTTTTAAGTACACAATTCCTCTGTTTTCTAAATGTTTCGTAAAGTTGTCAGTGGATGGATAGTCCTATTATGTTCTCTGATTTTTCCTTTGGTACTTACCTATATAGAGATTTTTGTAATCTTTTGTCGTGGTTTGACCCTGGCTAAGTGCCAGGCACCCGCGGCAGCCGCTCACTCCTTCCCTCCTGTGCCACAGCTGGGCAGAGGAGGGAAGGAGAGGGGGGGAAAAAAAACCCCCAGGGAATTAACCCAAAGGTCCATGAGTTGATATAAGGAACCGGGAGAAAATGCTCCAAGGACAAATCAGGCTCAAATTAAGCTGCAAAGTGAAATTTATTACTACCAGAGTTAGAAGGAGGATATGAGAAATAAACTAAACCTTTAAAAGACACCCACAACAGTGCAAGGGGGGGGAAGGGTGTGGGGTTTCAGGTCAGTCCATTTCCAAGATCTTCTTCCCCTGCCTAGGGAGAGGAGTTTTTTCCTCTGCATTTGCCATGGGGTCCCTCCCATGAGAGACAGTTCTCTGTGAACCTCTGTGGCGTTGGTTTACTCGTCCACGGGGTGCAATCCTCCAAGGACAAATCTGCTCCAGCATGGGAGCAGAGGGGCCTTCTCTCTCCAACCGGGTCTCCCACCTGGACTGCAGTTTCCTCCAATATCCTCTCGCTCTAACGTGATCACCTCCTCCACAAACTGCGGGACTTTTATCTCCGTCTCTGTCTCTCACTGGACTGCACCTGCTACGGCTTCTTCTGGCATCCATGACTGCTGCGGCTTCCGGCACCTCCCTGCTCCAGCGTTGGCACCTCACCCACAGACTGCAGGTGGATCTCTGCATCCCGCATGGACCCCATGGACTGCAGGGGGACACCCCGCCTCACCATGGGCTCACCATGGCCTGCAGAGGAATCTCAGCTCCAGAGCCTGGAGCACCTCCTCCCCCTCCTTCTCCACTGACCTTGGTGTCTCCATGTTGTTTTCCCTCACATGTTCTCACATCCTCCTCCTTCTCTAACTACAAGCAGCTGCGTGCACACTTTATTTTGATTTTTCCTTAAATATGTCATCACAGAGGTATAACCAACCTTTCTAATTGGCCCAGACATGGCCAGTGGCATGTCCATCATCTTCAGAGCCATCAGAGATTGGCTCTGCTGGAAATAGTGAAGAATTCCAGAAGCTTCTCACGGGAGCCATCTTTATGGCCCCCTCCCCACTACTAAAACCACAACATGTATAAATAAAAATGACAATCTGGAACAAGTTGAATAAAAATGCTGTGGACAGCAGTGGACAGGATGTAACTTGTACTGGAGGAAAGATTGGTATGGCAGCCCTGGTGTGTGGTTCTGGCGCAGACACCAAACCAGAAACACAAGATAAGTTTGTAGAATGGCTGGGCGGGATCTCCTTGACTAAGAGAGGACTTGAAGCACCTGGCTATTAAAGGGGGAAAAAACCTGAAGTGTGGGAGAAAATTTAAAAAAAAAAAAAAAGAGTGAATGTCAGTGCATGGAGGACATGTGGTTTATGTGCAACTGCATGCAAGTATTAGTTTATTTTTAATGTTTCTTTTTTTTTCCTAAATCATTTTTAAAACCTGACATTTCCCAAAACAGTACTCCTCACATTTAGGTTTTTGAAAAGAAAAAACATAAATATTCTCATTTTAACAGTGAGCAGACAGGTGAACAATGACTAAGATGCCCTTGTTAGTCTGATGAGTGTGTCAGTGGCAGATCTGCTTGCTGCTTAGGTGGCTCTTCGGTTATTTGTGATGTGACAGAGGCTCCCCCAAGCTGACAATGCGTGCATTAGTGACATGAACTGGGAGTAATGTTCTACTGGGAAACTGTAATACTCATGTGATGGGAAAAGTAGACAAGGTCCTCTTTATCAGTTTTGCATCTTGTATTTTCTAGAAGAAATTATCTTTATCTTGTATTCTCTGTTATCATACCTCTAGTAATGTATGGCTTGCTGCATCCTTGGTTATGTATCACTTTCAGATGTTTTAAATTTGCTGCATGGCTGTACATCACGTGGTTTATCTAGGAGTGAACAAGTTAAGATTCAGCACATTAGATCTTTGTTCCCACCTGGAATAAATTTCAAAAACTGATCCTGGAGACATGAAGCTCTGTAAGGAAGACCTTATAGCAGCATTCCAGTATCTAAAGGGGGGCCTGCAAGAGAGCTGAAAGACAACTTTTTACATGGGCATGTAGGGATAGGGCAAAGAATAATGGACTCTAAACTGAAAGAGAGTAGCTCTAGACTGGATATTAGAAAGAAATTCTTTACTGTGAGGGTGGTAAGGCACTGGAACAGGTTGTCCAGAGAAGCTGTGGATGCTTCATCCATGGAAGTATTCAAGGCCCGTTTGGATGGGGTCTAGTGGAAGATGGTCCTACCCATGGCTGGTTAGTTGGACTGGATGATCTTTAAGGTTCCTTTCAACTCAAACCATTCTATAATTAGGATATTCATTCTAAAAATTGTGAGCTTTTGTACATCAACAACCTACACTGGTTATTTGACCACCGATAATTATTTACATGCGCAATGCAGGAGCATATACATAATTAAACTTTTGCAGGCTTGGCTTGTGATTCAGCAAGTTATTTAAATGTGTGTCTAACTTGGAGTAATCCAACTTAATTCCCTTCAGCTACTTATGTAAATAGCTTATTGTAAGGAAGCTAAATCAGTTGTGTGCTAAAGTGCCTTGTCAAATGGCATCCTTTATAAATATGTATAATAAATAAGTAAAATAATTTTTTACATTAAGCCATGGTTCACTGTTAAGCATCCTGGGATCTGGGTTTTGGAAAATGATTTTCAGACTGACCATCTGCAGTAAATTCCCCCAAAATGGAAAAGGAATGAAGAAAATGTCATGACTTTGACCTCTAATGGTAACATTGATCTAAAAATAAACACAAACTTAGTCTAATGGGTTTTTGTTAGTGCAGACATTTTTTGAGAAACAGTGTATAATGTATTGATCTTGAAAAAATTTAGTATGAGGTTTTTAAGAAAATGAAGTGTATGCTTTTCTTCCCTCACATGCAGAGTAGAAGGTGAAGCTGATGAGCTGTTCTATGATGATGATTGTGTCAGGATAAATAGATGCCATCTATTAAAAACTCCAACCTAATAGTCCAAAAATGTTGATTAAAGAAGTCCAGCTATATTAATAAAAAATGTCAACCACATAGGTTGGTTGAACCAGGGGAAGGAAAATCCTTCACTGTGCTCTGTGCTGGTTTTGTTTGTAAGGATGATTTGGAACATCCACAACTGCGTGGGAAGGAGATGACAATGCTTCTGTCTCCTCTCTCTCCCTTCTTACCTCATTGCAGGATATAAGGTAACTGCCTGTTGTTAGATCAGCTAATTCTGATATTGGGCATGTGTTTACTTTTTTTCCCAAAAGTTGCTCTGGTGAGTACAGTAGGCTGCTATTGGCCTGGAACAGCTAGGCTGGTTTTTTTTTTTGTTTTTT
>VYZT01008879.1:2137-17963 GCA_013400735.1 Pomatostomus ruficeps
TGGCTCTAGAAGCATCAGTACTATCCCTCTTTTTACATTATGTTTTCAAAATACAGAACTCTGATCATGTATTATTGCAGAGCTGTCATTGTAATAACCACAATAAACCATAAATGATTTTGTATTGCTAACTCAGAAGAAATGGTTAGGTTGCCTATGGTTTTAAAAGTTTTGTGAGTTGATAATACATTGCAGAAACTTGACAGTTTTGCATAGGATTATTTGAACATCATATAATACTTTGCAAGCTGAAGTTTTCATTTAAGTTAATTAATTTTGTCTGCATTTCAGCCTGAAGACAAATTGCAAAGCCATTAAAAATTAATTTCAGATGTTTTTGTAAAAGGAAAAAAGAACTGTGAAGGGGTTTAGTATCTTCTGATTCAATACTGCAAAGGAGAGAAGGTTTAGAGGTTTTCAAAACTCAGTTTCCTCATTTTATTCCCAAATTTGTATTTTCACAGTCAGCTTACTAGGCATTTATCTGGTTTATTTCCAGAAATATTCACGATGTTCCTCTACAATCAGACGGTGATTTAGGATTGGCCTAAGGGAATTAAAAAAACAAAAACAGAAACAAAAACAAACTGCAACTCTTTTTGCAAGGAAAACTCTTCAGTTTGGTCAGTATTGGTTTTGTACTGAACCAAAGAAAAATTTTGTACTTTTGTGAAAAAGTCAGAGTATCCTCATGGTTAAAGCAATGGGCTGAAGAGAACCATGATTAGACATTAGTAATGATTTAATTTTGCTTGAATTTTCATAATCTCACTCTGAGCTTGACTGGGCCCCTCCAAGAACTTAGCAGGATGTCTATTTACCTAAATATGACTTTCAGTTTAGGAAGGATGTGTATGTTTCCTCCTACCCTCCAAAACCAGATACTTCTGAACATGATGACAAGCTTAACATTAAATGTTGCGGAAACTTTAAACCTCAGTAGAAAGATGGAATTTCAAATGCCTTACTGTTAGATGGTGTTGGGAGACTCCGATACCATAGTTCTTATTGAAATGAAATTTACTTCTCTCTTCAGAATTTTTCTATTAATTTCAGTAGAAATGTTTGTGTATGAGTACCATAATCAAGTATTGAGGCATTTCTTTACACCAGAAAAATTAATTCCATAACAATTAGTTCCCTACGTCATCTTGTTCTTTGCTTTCATCCCTGATTCTTGCTTCATGTTGTGTTCTGAACTTCATTTTTGGCAGACTGAGACACAGATTCTTTCTATAGTATATAAATATTAAAATTCAGCTTTAGGCTTATGCATGAATAATACAAGAAAATTATAAAAGAAGCCCCTGGACATAGCTCAACAGATGAGGTAATAACTTGAGTTCTGGGGAAAAAGAAATTGTACTTCAAGAGAAAGCTATTTTTTGCTAACAAAAGAAATCACTGCAGCTGAACATTGTTTTACCATTTTATCTCTAAGCAAAAAGAGCTATCTAAGCATTTTCTTTCAAAGTTTGGCAAAAGGGAGAAAGGTAGGTGTGGAAGAGATCATTGTCTCATTCTATTTCAAAGTGAACTCTACATAGTGTAACTAAGTTTCACCTTATTTAATCTTTTTTTTTTTAATAAATACTTTTTATCACTAATTATGTGTGGCATTTTCAGCACAATGAATACTTCTAATGCTGATGGTAGGAAGGCACAAGGGAGTTGACTCAGAATATGGAGGCAATGAGCTGTCAGAAATGATGCTAAATCATGTGTTGGAACCATGGTTATCTTTTTGCTTAAAGAAAGAGAATTAAAAAGAAAGACAACTTCCTCATTCCTTCTACCTCTGAAATAGAATAGAAGTTGTAAAACCACTTTCCAACACAGTCTTGTGGGAACAAATGAGATTTTTGACTGCATTCATAAATACTTATTCATACTGTACATTACTTCTTGGCACTTGTGAAAATTTTGTCTTGCATTTGACTATGTCGCTGAAAAGAAAGTAGACTTGACAAACCCACTCTTCTCCTTTAGTTCATGCAGTGCTAAATTTTATCCTACACATAATTTTTATTTTGTGCATTTATTTCCTTAACCTTGCTATGACCAAAATAAAAGATTCTTACAACAAAGAGAAAAAAGAAGAGATTCTTGAAATGACAAGGGAACCTACTTGCAGCAGGGAGCAGACTTATAGCCAAAACTAAAAAAGTAGAGAGAAAAATATTTTCCTAGGGACTTGGAAGAGACTTTGCAGAGAATACCAGTTACTATGCTAAGAAACTAAACTAGAATTCTACCATGAAAATACACAGAAATAAATAAAAAAAATTAAAACCTATAAAACTAACAATCTCAAAGGAACAGAATATGTTGGGAGAAAAAATAAAATGCCTTATTTAAAATAAAATTTTATTTTGAATTAAAATGTTGGATCTACTTTTTTTTTTTTTTAATTTAACAAAGCTATAGTGAGGACCAACATAATTTAGATTAGACTTCCAATAATTTCCTGGCTCTTATTTAAATGCATTTAATTTAGTAAGCTTTTTACATGTTCTTTACTTATCTCCAGAACTGTGATATAGGAAAACTGCTTAAGTTTACTGATATCTAAAACAGATAAAGATTCAGAAATTCCTAAATTCTCTGTATTAGTATTGTGGTTCTGATATATAGTCCCTTCATTATTCTGTTTTAACATTTCCTAAATAACTACTAAATTATGAAAACCAATCAAAAGTTTGTCTGAGGTTGATAGATTTGATAGTGGCTTACCATAAAGAAGACTTGGGGGAAACACCCTCACACATTTCAAGGTTTGAAAGGATTTTTTTCTTTCATTTCTATTTTCCAAAGTAAAAGGTCCCTATAGGTATTAAACAAGTCCAGAACACCTTCTACAACCTTAGTGTATAAGGTTACTATCTGAAATGGATATCAGTCATGTTTTTGCTTTGTTTGAGATGTTTACCTTCACACTGAGAGCTCTTCAGTCACACAGCATGAATTTTTGTTGAGTCAATATATTTCTCACCCTGAGGAAGCAAAAATAACATGTGTTTTCCAAAATTAGACTTTCCCCCTATGAAAGCCTGATGAAAAAGGATCTAGTTTGAACAGTCCAAAAGTTTTATGGTTTCTTAGCAGACCCAAAGTCTTAAAAAAGATTTGAAATAAGAGATGGAAATCATAATTACGAAGGTTTCCACTTAAGACTGGCTTTTATAATAAGTCAGAACAGCAAAATAGAACTTTGAGCCTGTTCTTTAAGAATAAGGCTTTTAGTTAACCACAGACTTGTTACAAAGCCTCTCTTGCAATAAAGGATTTCTGACACACCAATCTAGTAATGTTGGCTTAAATATAGGCTGGTCAAGAGGCTTATTTTGAAGATCAGTTGTGGGGATAAAATTGTCCCTTTAACTGTCCGTTTTGTTTTAGGCAGTATGAATAGATAGTTAAAACTCTGCCATTGTGCTGTATCACTCCATGACACCTTTTCAGCATTTCCAGCTGAGAGATTGTTGTTATCCTCCTTTGGATGCTTTTCCTATCTGTTTGCACTGTGGCCTGTCACACTCTCATTGTCATCTTGAGAAGACTGAAACCTCCACTCATTCCTTTCCTTCCTTGTCTACTGTTCTTGTACACTATTACTGGTTTTACTGTCATGTCCACTGCTCTTCTTCAAAGTGTCTTCCTTGTACAAGGAATACTGTACAGTGCAGTACTGTTAAGACCCAAATGTTAGGAGATGCCCCTGTCTGAACTAAGGTGCAAATGAGACCATATGCTGAAGTCAATGGTATGGATTTTATTATTTGTGTTGCAAAATTGTCTCTTCTGTGCTTATCTCAAACTCCCACTGTGGTGGCATATGTTATGGCATGTTCCTTCTGTGCCTTGGCAGTGTTTTGAGACAGGCAACTGCATTCTCTAAGTGGTTACAAATATTCAGCAAACTGATGATAAACAATATTTTTCCCACTAAAAGGCTTCTTTAAAATGATATAGCTCCCTTTTATGATTTCGTAACTTTGGCTATAAATGAAAAAGAGAATGTAAAAAGTGGTTCCACATGAAATGCATAATGAAGCTGCTAAAAAATGACTTTATTTTTCATGAGAATTTATCCTCAACTGCGAAAACTCAAACTAAAAAAAGAAGCATAATAGTATTAGGTTTTGTTTAATTATTAGTCCCCCCTTAATTTCTCATTCTTCTTTGTAGTTGTTCTTGTTGTTGTTGTTTGTTTGTTTGTTCATTTTTGATTTTTTTCCTATTTTCCACAGTTGATATTGAAGTATAAAAAAAGTATAATGAAGGAAAACTGGAGAAACAAACCAAAACCTTTTTACAAAACATAATATTAACATTTTTTAGAGAGAATGGAAAATTTGAGTATAGATGTTCATTTACACAGAAAATATATTCGTGAAACTTTTGCTCATTTTAATGTGATTTATAAAACAACCTTCAAAATAGGTATTTCAATCAACTTTAAAATGCTAATTAATAGTGTTAATAAAAATACTTCAAGGTAAATTGTTTGAACCACTGAGTAAGGAGGCTACAAAAATTTTTCAGAATACTTGTAGCAGCAAATGAACAAATGGAACCAATGACTTTGTTAATTACCATATCCAAGAAAAATATGTGGCTAGGAGAATAAGTAAGAGAAGAAAAGAATGCACAGGGGAGAATCAGAGGATGAAGACTAGATCTAATCAGTTGACTTAACACGAGGAAATGATTTAATGACAAATAACAGAAAATTGTGAAGGATCCTGGGAAAAATATTCCATCAATACTTTGGTCTATCAGTTTCTATAGCAGGTGATTGTAGAATGGATGACTTAGTTGCAGTAGTTGAGTAAAACAGCTTTTGTTATTAAAATGAATAAAAATATATGACTCTTGACTAATTTTAAATGTCTTCAGAGACACAGACCTGCAGATAACAAAAGTATAAAATGCTTAGTATGAGAAAACAACTTTTGATTGCCTTTCTGAACATTCCATTGTTCTCAAAAAACTATGAGAATTTATTTATTTATGTATTTATTATTTTTTAATGTTTTATTATTAAAAATCAGAAGTCTGCAGGAAGATTGCTAAAAATATTGTACTGTAAGCAACAAACAAATGAACATGATCAGCTTGCTTTTTATCAATCTTAACTTCAGGTAAACCTTACTATACTGAGATTATTTTTAAAACCCAACAGTACAACAGCAATCAGTTAAAAAAATTAATGCCCTACTCTATCCTGGAAGAACAGAAATGGCTTTCATTGATGTAAATGTGAAGTTTTCATTAGTGAATTTTATTTAACAAGAAGTATGAAGTAGAGAGATAGAAAAAAATAGGAACAATCTGACAGAGAGAGGGAGCAAGAGCAGAAGATAATCGGCTGGACCTAGATGAGCTTTAATGTCCCTCCCAACTCAAAGCATTGTGTTTTTCTAGTTGTATGGAATCCAGAAGTGATGTGCTCTCTGCTGAGCAGGCCCTTGGCAAGAACAGGGGAGTAGAGGGTCCAGGTCTTTAGCCACAGGGTCACCTGGAAGTTCTCTTCTGATGGATTTTTGTGTGTAAAGTAGATGTGAAAATGGTGAAAAGAGCCTTTACCTACCTTTAAAGCCACACAGAACCTCTGAAGAAGCAGTCATTCCTCCTTGCCTATGCCAAACACATGCTTATTTTCTAACACTGCTTGACTTCCCGGCTGTCATCGGCATCAGAGCGTGGCTGTGTGGCTTCACTGCCCAGTCTGCACAGACCTGGTGCAAAAATATTTCCACCTCAGTTCTTTATCAGCTGAGATCAATGTAAAGCTTTAGTTTGCCTTCAGAGAGAAGCGACACCCCTGACCTCCCAGCCCAGCTGAGAACTCTCATGCTGGTGTTGGTGGCTGAACAGTCACTCC
Organism: Pomatostomus ruficeps; assembly: GCA_013400735.1. Classification (NCBI taxonomy): domain Eukaryota; kingdom Metazoa; phylum Chordata; class Aves; order Passeriformes; family Timaliidae; genus Pomatostomus; species Pomatostomus ruficeps. The sequence continues at coordinate 8,025 of VYZT01008879.1, forward strand.
TCACAGGTGACTCAATGGGACTTGAGTTTTAAAATACATCAATATCTCTGAGAGATAAGAAATGAAATCTGTAGGCTCTTTCCTTATGCCTTACAAATTTTATGAGAAAAGATACAAAATCGTAAGTAATTTGAACGGTGTTCTTTCTTTGGTAGTAGTTTCCTGATATCCTCATATCACAATTACAACATATTGTATGTTCATGGTTTAAAATCATATACTGTAATATAAATATACAATATGTAATAAATATAAATTATTTGCTAATTTTACTTGTTCATTATATTTACTCTTATTTTATGTATTTTTAATTATTCTTCTTATTCTCCTTATTCTAAATACTCTTCTTCCTTTCTTCATCTATGTATTTTTAAATTCTTATTCTTCCTCTACTTCTATGCATTTTTAAATTCTTATTCTTCTTATATATATTTTCAAACTTTTCTTCTTTTTCTTCTTTATCTGCATCTTCTCAGCTTTGTTTTCTTTGTCTTCTTTCATCACTGCCTTCATCTTCTTCATCTTCTTCTTTGTCTTCCTGTTACGATTTGTTAATCCCAGTTCCCATTTCTTTTGGCAGAACCATGTGTGTCACAGTACTGCAGGGAGATTCCGGGAGCAATCCCTGCTATTAGTGCCCTGTCTATGTAACTCCTCTGGCTGGCTCCTTGTCACTCACCGGGCACAAGGGTTTCTCCCATATCTTGGAGCTGATGGCCTGTCCTCATTGCAACAGCTCCTGACTGGTCAAACTCTCTTCCCATTAGGACAGCTTTAGGTGACTCAGATCTTCTCATAGGGGCAGCTTTTCAACTGTGGTTCTTGGGACAGCTCCTTGTTGCTGTTGTCTCGCTTGGGACAATTCTGGCTCTCTCCTGTCTTTACAGCAGGAGATTTGTGAGTGTACATCTTCCCAGAGTGAGAGTTCATGGTACCGCTCACCTTCCCACTGGGACAGCTCTTGGACATCTTCCCATTTTAAATCTTGGACTCTATATCTCTCCATAGGGACAGTTCCTGGAATCTCTTGCCTTCTTCCCATTTATACTCCTGCTGCCCTCTTACACTTTCTTCCTATTGGGACCCCCCTTGGACCTTCACATTTTCTTTCCATTCATGCAGCTCTTGGTATGTCTCATCATCTTCTTCCCATTCATACAGCTCCTGGACTCTTACTGTTTCTTCCCGTTGGTATAGCTCTTGGTGTGTTCCTTCTTTCCGCTGGGAAAATTCTTGGAGTCTCATGTGGGCCTGTCCTTGGTACACCTTTTGGTTATTCCTGGCTCCCCTTTAGAATATTTCTTGGAGTCTCACAGCTTCTTCCTGTTGGTACATCTCTCTCACTGTCATATCTTCTTCCCATTGGGAAAGCCCTTGATCCATGCTGACAAAGGGCCATACCCATCACCCTAACAGTGGAAGAGACAGGAATTGTATAGAGTAGCCCACAGACTTGTGGACTTGTAGCTCCTGCTGTGCTCAGAGCCCTGGGAGGCTTTGGACAGGCTCCCATACAGCTCTGTGACCCTGCTGATAGTAACTGAGAACAAGACACTCTGGTGCTTTTTCTGCCTCAAGAGAGAGAGGCTCGGGGAGCTCCTCTTCCTCAGCAGCTCTGGCCAGGGCAGCTGGTGCTGGCTCAGCGTGCGTGGGATGCCACGGGGCAGGAGCGGCTTTGGGCAGAGCATGGGCTTCCATTACTTGGAATTTCTTCAGAGATATATTAAACCACATGAATATGTGTATACTTCTGCAAAGTACCCTTGAATTGTACAGCTACAGAACTAGCAAGGTACTACAGCAGGAAGCACTCTTGACATTCTTCTTTGAAATCCTCTAATTACAGAGTTAAGAATGTAAGATCATAAGACTAGAAATATTGCAGAAACATGACTGCAATCTCTTTGTTAGGTCACATGTACAATGGCATGGAGGAACCTGCAGTCAAAAGCCTGGAGGCACTCACCAAGCGTTCTTCGTGTTTCTAATCCAAGAAGAGGGAAACAATTTTTGTCAGTTTTCAATTATATTCTGATTTTAATATCATTTTAATAAATTGGATTACTGCAAAATTAAACTAGTGTCACAAGATTTTACCCATATTTTATAAATGTACTGTGTTCATGAGATTAATACATATTAAATGGCATTTATAAAGCAATTAATGTATTATCATACAATACAAAAAATTATCTAATAGAACTTGTTATTGAAATATCCACAAACACCAGTTGAAGAGAATGATACAAACAAAAAGGAAACACTTGACAATATTATGTTTGATATGAAATGTTGTAATCACAAAATTGCCATGTTTCTTGCTGTATTTAAGTAGTACTACTGCATTTTTATGAGAGGAGAGAGTTGTCTGTTCCTTTCATTCTGTACTCTCTGGTAATTTCCTAAATTAAAATTAAAATCTTTTCTCTAATTATGAATAATTTTGTAAGAAAAATCTAATCCATTGCCTCTGTTGAGGCAATATTTTAAAAATAAGACTAAAACTAAGAATACATATCTTGTAAATCATTAGGGGAAAACAAGCAAACAAAAAACAAAAATCATCACCCAAACCCACAAAATGAGTATCCCAAAATGCTCTTGTATTCCATATTTATCTGTCCCCAAAAACTGTTACTGTCTCTTTCAGACTTGACATGGCTGTAACCAGAATTGTGGGACAGTCGGGAGATGCTGGTCCCTTGAAAAGGTCGGGACACCCAAGCTGGTTTCTTCCTTTACTTGGCAGTGTTTGCTGAAGGTAGAGACTCTGCTTTGGGAAAATGTTTTTGGAGTGAATTTTGCAAGCTCTATGGTCAGCAAAGCTTGAACCAGTCCTTTGGACCAGGTCACCCCATGTGGGACCAACAGACAGGTTTTTGTCCCCCCAATATATGTGCAGTGTGGAGCACAACAGCACTAACACTGTCAGAGTCCTTTCAGGCTGGATTCTTTTCAGCAGCCAAGCCCTTTCCTTTTATATGTGCGAACTGCAAAGTGCAAAAGACTGACAGGAACGCATTCCTGTATCCTTACTTATATCACAGAGACAAAAGTTCCTAACTTTGTTGAACTGTTAGTGACAGAAATACTCCTGATCATAGTGGCAGTGTTATTTATGGCAAATATGCTTAGAGTTTTAAAGCCTTTTTCCCTTAGAACATGTCACCTGCCATCATGCAGTGTAATCTAATAGTATTTCTGAAATGCTGAATAGACATTATCAGGTACAAGAAGAGGTATCACCATAGACATGTAAAATAATTGGGCAACAGAATCAACACCAGTAAAAACATTAAACAAAAAGAGCAGTACTGACTTGGTTATTCTATTCTTGGAACCCCTTACTCCTTTTTCTAGAGGTTGCTCAGCTGTTTCTCCAGTGCAGTAAATTACATCATAACAACATACCTTATGATGCATCAGTGACTTCCTTGATTCTAATAAAACATAATGCCATTAAAAGGCCATAATGGAGACTGTGAACATGTTTGCTCTGGTTTTCTTCTTTCTTCAGAACGCCCTGTGTTGTTAACAAGAGTCAAAAGTCTTATGGTGAAAGGGACCTTTGCAACTTGAATATAAAAAATATGGTCTCAATCTGTCAGACGCATCTAAACAGAACTAAAACTAGTTAACTCAACTTGCCACCTCCCACAAGTCCAGTTTTTTATGTATCTGTCACTGCAAGTAAGACTTTATTTCTGAGCCATGCACTGATTTATGCAACTCTGTGAAGTATATGCTAATATTGTACATATACACAATAAGGTATTATACGAAAGGATTTAACTTTAAATCTATTTTTAATATTTTTAATACTCTAATGTATATTTAAGACTTAATTTCCAAACTTTTATTTTAAATAAATTTTTATTAGTCTGACCCATGCTGTATGTTAAGGCAATAAATCTTTACTGGGTTAAAGACCAAAATTCCTTATGAGAAGAAATTCTTTCAACTTTACAAATAAAAAGAGTGAATCAGGATCCACATCTAAAGGGTCTTTGAGAAGCTCCATATTAATACAAAAAATATTTTTAAATCCAGTTGTGTGAATAGGTTTTTAAGCAAGACACAAGGAAAAAAATGTGTTTAGAATTCAGACATCTTTATCATTCTACAAGTAAGAATTAAAGAAGCCCCTATGTGGCATATTGATTTTGCCACAGAAGAGAAAAAATACCTAGCAGGTTCCTCAGAATTACAGTTTTTCCTAAAAGTTTCCTCAGAATAGAACTCATATTTCCTGAACTGTAAATAAACTCTGAAATGCAAATCAAAACTCCAGACTAAGTTAGAAGAGGATGAATGTTTTCCCTACGAATTTCTAACCATGAATTTCAACCAAGTCTTGTTTAACTCTTAATAGACAACTTAACTGATATTTTCTGCTTCTGTTCTCTGTTACCTCATAACAATAACAGAAAAGGAACATCTGTATACAGAATCGCTCCTTATGAGGATAACATTAGAAATATATACCTACCTGTGATGCCTTATAACAGTATCAGTATACACCAATGTCCAGCAGTGTATCTAAGGTGTATACAATGGACATGTGCTATAATGAAAACCTTTAAAAGCTTGACTAATATTTCTTATTCTACTGAAACTTGTTGTTAATTAGCAGGTACCATTCTACAGCTAGAAGTACACCTGTACTAGAAAACTGACATCCTTCTATGAGATTAATCTTTTAAATGTCATAATGCAGCACAAGGTGTTGTAAGAAAATAGGTTTCCATGATAGATTTCTCATGATTTTTCATTAGTTTGGATCAGAACTAAAAGCACTTTTATACAAGCAATTTTATTTTTTATGGTAATTATGTGAAACTTACTGCTTCTAGTATACTCCATTAAAATTTATATGATTTCTTTGTTTTCACAGATTGATTCTCTGTCCCTTTCTTGTTAACAAAAGGAAACTGACTGGTTAAATGTGATTAAATCTATTAAAACCAAAGCCTCTGCCAAGCCACATAGGTCTTGACATCCAACTAGACAAGAATAAATGTTTTCATTACAAACTGAAAGCCAAAAATCCATATCATATTATGAATCTCATAAAGACATGACAATCAAGTGAAAAGTGAAGAATAGCAAAGGAAATGTAGCAGTCCTGAAGTTCAGACAACTGGGACATGCAGATGTATTAAGTCCTTCCAAAATTAATGAGAACATGTAAAAAAATATTTGCATGAATCTGCATATATTAGATTTCTTTCTAAATTTTGTCAGCATACAGTACTTTGGTTACTATTACAAAAAAATTTAATGTCTCTCAGAATTATGATATAGTTTCTTACTTAGGTATGTCTTGGTCAAATTCTACAGTTTAGCAATTATTATCTATATATTAGATATATTTATCTAATGAATACAGCTGCATAAAACAACAAAAAAATTACAAAACTGTTTTAAGCTCTGCCTTTTTTCATTCACAATGGATCCCCTTTGAATTACTGAAGATTTAGATTCTGAAAACATTCACAGTTTTGAATTTTCCATTAAAGGTGTGTGGTGCCTGATAGAACTGTGAGTTGTTTGACATTTCTACTTCACAGATTGACAGAAAAAGTGGAATCGGAAGGGACCCTTAAGGAACATTGAGTTCAGCTCCTGGGCCTACACAGCACCATCCCCAAGAGTCACACCATGTACTCTGGGGTATTGCACGAAAACTCTTATCCTTTTTATTAAGTTTGATTTGTTTGATTAAGGCTAGTCCAGGATAAAGATTGATCTCATTTAGAACTGTATGAGAAATTATTATACCATTGCTAGAATGTTACTATGAAGATGTTCTATTATAACTGCAAACTATAATATAACTGCAAACTAAAATATAACTGCAATGGCTCAACAAAATGACACTAGCAGGCACGACTGAAATCCACAGTCATAACTTTATTCTTTGTGCAAGGGTATCTGGGGATAGTGGTCAGTAATACAAGTGTAACATGAAGATTTTGCCACCATATATAGGATTACATCTATGATAGTTGCAGCCACATCCCTTAATATAATGTCAAATATCCAACACAATACCTGACCCTGGAGTTTTCAAAGGTTCTCACGTTCTTTTTATTTTTTCCTTTTAAGATCAACTGCCACTAATTTAGAATGAAAATCTTCTGTAATTTTGTTATGTGATTCTGAAATTTTGCATTTTCTCTACCATTTTTCAAATACGTAGATTTATTCAATATGACATAATGTTCTGCTCCAAGAAAGGTATTTTTTTTCCCAGTTACACTAATGATTCATATTTCTATTGAAATCAGTGGACTTTAAAAAATGTGAAAAGATTTAAAGAATTAGAATCTTAACCACAGTAAAAGAAACCCTGCATTATTTTACACATATTATAATACAATTGTTTGAATATTTAAAAGGATCCAGACCATGAAATTGGTAGTTTGGGATTGAAGTTCCTAACATATAGTGTTTTTGCAATCTTTAATCTAAATCGTCATTCATAGTAGGAAAAAGTGGCCAAATATATAACAAGGCAACTATAAATTTTTCAAACATATTGTGTGGATTCTGAATGGGGAGGTAAGAGGTGGTGAATTCTCAAACTATTTACTGCTCAGTGTGTTCCCCAAGAAATAATGATCAAATCCTCATACAGAATTCTGGGGAAAGAATTTCTACATGACTGGAGCCCAGCACTTCATGACAATGAACTGCAGGTCATTCATATGCTATTGTCCAAGACAGCTTTGAAATCTAGGTCTAATGAAAAGATTTGCTGTTTTTCTTTCTTGGCTAGCCCTTCTCTAGACTAAAGATCCATTGTTCTGTGCCCTGAACTGCTTTTGTAACCCCGTTTATCTATTGATTGTCTTCTCTGCTGTAAAATCAAGCTTGTTAACTTCAGCTCTGGAAAGGTGTTGACACTTTCGTAAAAACATCTGCCCTGATTTCCTGTCCAGTCTTGGGTGTCTGCTCCATCCTTTTCCAATTCTATTTTTAGAACATTTCAACATGAGATGTCTGGGACTTTGAAACTGCCTTTTCACATCATTGATTTGATTTGCTTTTTTCACTGTATCAATTAATAATTTTCTCCAAGTGGATTCAGGTTCTGCATATAAATCTTTTGTTGTTTTTTTTTTTTTTTTAAACCCTAACCTTGTATAGGGGTTTTATGTGAAATTTAAGGAGGCTTTAGTCCCTAAAATATCAAAATGTCTTTTGAAAATGTATCACATCAATTTTTTTGGCACTGAAAATGAAAAATATACACAAAGAACTTTTAAATCCATCTTTATAAAATGTTCTTTTGTAACAGGCATTGTATAATTTAACAGAATAATATAGAAATTAAAAACTGATTATAAGTAAAGATCACATTTCCTACTGGGGCGAGCAGCTAAAAAATCCTAGTTTTGTCAGAGTGAACTCAGAAAGTCGATAATTCTTGAAATATCTCTATTTTCTTATTATCATCCATGTTATATAAAAAAAAAATTCACTTCCTGTGTCTGAGATCTGGGTACATATTTTGTCTTTATTTTGTCTTTGGAATGACAATCCAAAGCTTTACTCAGCTTTCTGCCTCATCTTGTAGGTCCTTGTCCTAATTACAATCTTCAGTCCTTACATTTTTACCAGAGGGAAATCTTGTACAAAAATTCAAGAACCTTTGTACTCTAGAAATGTACTGATCAGCCTTATAATATCCTTATCTGTACTCCATTCTAATTCAGAAGTACACCAAGCCTCCTGTATAAGTCAGACATGGTTCCCATAGTATGTATTGTTCATATGGTAGGTATTTTCATAACTTAGCTGAGCATGTGCAAAACAGCCTGTTACTCCTTTTGTATTCATGAATTCATCAAATTCCCACATTACTTATAAGAGAGTATCTTGTCTGGATACACGGTGTCAGCTCACAGAAAAATGAAATAGCAGTTCCCTTCAGAGATGGCTTTGTGAGTGTTTTTGATATTCTACAGGAAAATAAGTGGCACTGTTGTACTTGAAGTACAGTCCATGCTGCGTTGCTTTAGCAGATTAGTACCCAGCTCTTGCTTTGCAAGGGAGTTTACATTTTGATTGAGTATTATAGGTTGAAGATTTTATTGTAAAGGTAAATCTTACCTGTGAGGAAATAAACCTTACTTCTGTCTCTTGTGTGTTCTCAGAGCATAGCTGAACACTGATCTTGTTCATGGGTTTGAGCTCATTCTTCATTTCAGATGAATGAGAAGGGTAGCAGGCTTTCTATATATCCCACAATGAATTTAATATTTTCCTTTTTTTCCCCTTGCTTGCTTCTTCCTTTTGTCAAGTAATAGGGTAAGACTTAAAACCAGGACATTGCATATCCACATTTACATGCATCTATATATCTACTTCATATATAATTGAATCCTTTTTAGTCAAAGGGGGAAAAAGGACACTTCTACACTATAAGCATTCATCTGACATATATTATAACTCTGCTTTACAGTGAGGTTATTGTAGTTCTCTTTGTTTACTAAGAAAAAATATTAACCTGATCTAATGAAGGATAAATGTAGCACAAATCAAAACTTTTTCACTTTGAATAAGCAGAGATGTAAGAATAATTTTACAACCTAGACATAGGATCATAGGCTGAATTTAGTGAAATAGATGTAGTTGTGTGCAGAAAATGGAACAGTTATTGAATGGAGGAAAAATAAATTAAAAATATTACTACTTATGAAGCAGAATGTCATTGTAAAATTTTGGGAAATGCTATGTGTTTCTATTTCTGCATAGCAAGCATTTCCACATCATGAAAGGCAATTGCATGGGTCACATTGTTCACAATGCAATGAAGCATGCAGATAAACATCTGCCCTGTGACCGAGTAGTACTGAATATTAATGCGGTTAATGATTTCTTTTCTTTAAAAAAATTCCAAAAGAAAAATGATGCTAGGTATGTACAGTGACAGTAAAGTCTATTGTCATCTGTGTTTTATTTCTAGAAGCAAGCTACCATTAGTTTTTTTAAATATATATTTATATAAGTTGCATATACTAGAGTTTTTTCATTGCTTTGTAACAAAAGAAAGTTTAAAAGACTTTAAGTCATGCCTGACTAAATAAGAAAAAAACCTAAAATTGTGTGCCACTTTCCTTTTATTCCTATGCTTTTGTCTGTCCATCTCCTCAGTGGAGATAACTTTATATTACAGAAATCCAAGTACCTCCAGCAACTTCTAAGTTCTGAAGTTAAACAATGAGCATCATTATCATATTTAACTCCACAGAGCAATCTAACTGAAGGACAAATCATATAGACAAATTTCTAAAATTCTCCCTTTTCTCAGAAACTCCCCAAAACTCAAGAAAATACTAGTTGTATAATTTGGTGTTGAAAGAAGCAAGAGACGAAGACGTGAGGGATTATAACTAATCACTTACATGGAAGATTTTAGTAGAAACTTTTAAAAGGATTTTAAAACAAAATTTTTAATGCAAACCAGGTTGGCAGTTTGAAGTATGAAATTTTGTCAGCAATTGTGTCATAACAAAACTAAGATGTGCATGTACATAGTCAAAGTAATAGAAAATCAGAAATAGATTCACACATGCTAAAGATAGTTAGATTCCATCCTTCTTTAGACATCTACAGTGATTTCATATATAAGATAACCTCTTTTGACTTCCTCTGTAGCCAATGCAGAAAAACAATTTTTTTTCAATTCTGCAGCTTTTTATTAGAAAAAGTTTCTTTTTATTTTCTGAGAAAATATGCTGAGACATGACCTTTCCATTGGCAGTGAAGAGAGCATAGAAGGACATAACACCCATAGATATAGATTTAAAATGTCTGCTCAGATTAAACCTTCCTCTGGTCCTTATTTGTCCAGAATTTCTACATTATCAATGGATTTACAGAAAGTCATCAAAAGTATGCTTTTATTTTATGATTTTTGTAAAATCTCTG
>VYZT01008881.1:5263-16330 GCA_013400735.1 Pomatostomus ruficeps
CCGTCCCGGCCCGGACGGGGCGCCCCGCGAGCGGAGCACCCCCGGAGCACCCCCGGAGCACCCCCGGCCCCGCGCCCCGGCAGCCCCCGCCCGCAGCATCGCTCCCTTCCCCAGGCAGGAGCCATTTCCTCACCCTGGCCAGGGTGCGGGGCCGGGCAGCGGGAAGGGGGTCGCAGCAGGGGTGGTGACAGCTCGGTGTCCCCCGCGGGGCTGGGGTGTCGCCGGCCACGGGCTAAAACCGGGGGGGTGATGGGGAACACCTGGCAGGGGCATCGTGCCCGGGGTGAGGCTGTCCTGGGTGTCCAGGCTGTCCTGGGTGTCCTGGGTGTCCTGCCTGTCCTGCCTGTCCAGTCTGTCCTGGCTGTCCCGGCTGTCCTGCCTGTCCAGTCTGTCCGGGCTGTCCGGGCTCTCCTCCATCCCGGGAGCATCACCCACAGCGGGACAGAGCAGGACACACACGTGGATGTCCCACCCTGTGTTTGTGTGTGACCTGGAGCCATCCTGGGGACCCTCCAGGGGTTCATGGGAACACAGAATGGGTTGACACTCCCAGTTTCTCCCAGTCACTCCCAGTCCCTCCAGCTCCAAGTGGGAACTGAAATTAGGCCCAGGAAAGTTTTCCTCCACCAACATTCCTGCAGTGCCCTGTCTGGCACAGCTGTGGCTGCCCCCGGATCCCTGGCAGAGCCCAAGACCAGGCTGGACATTGGGGCTGGGAGCACCTGGGGACAGTGGGAGGTGTCCCTGCCATGGCAGGGGTGGCACTGGATGGGATTTCAGGTCCCTCCCAAGCCCACCCGGTGATTCTGGGCTCAGGGGTGATGTTGGGGGTGTCCAGAGCCAGCTGGGAGGCAGGGATGGAAATTTGTCTCCCAGGAGATCCACGGCAGCACAAGATGGGAATTTTTTACTAGAACAGAGAGTTCTTTCCCTTCCTGATCTTCCTGAAAAACACCACGATTGTGAAGGGCACAAAGGAGCTGGAAAACCCCTGGAAGGGCCGAGTCCTTGTGTACAAAACAGAGACTTTTCCTCCTGTAAGGGCAGGCGTGGAGAGGAGGAACAGCGGGATGTGCCGGGGGAGCTGAGCAGGACAGGGGAGATGGGAGCTCCAGGAGCCGGGAGGGGCAAAGAGGAGCTGGTGGGATTTAAATCCCCCATTCCCATCATCCCACACCAGTTCCCAGTGGTTCCAGCAGGGACAGGAAAAGCAAGGCCAGCAAAGAGCAGGAGAGAGCAGGGAAAATGTACATTCCGGTCACATCCCTGAGCTCTGCTGATGGAAAACTCCAGCTGATCACTGGGAACAAGTTCCTGATCTGTGGGCCCAGCTAAGGGAAGGTTCATCACGAAATTCCTTCGGCAAATTTCCCAGGAAAGCCGGATGTGTTCCCTACAAGGGTTCTGCAGGGCCTGGTCACATCCAGCTGGGAAGGTGGGGGATAAATCAAATCATCCCGTAAATAACCCTGAAATAAAGTTATTTTTATTCCCCATTTTTTAAAAAGTCTGGGCTGTGAGCGAGGGAACAGTTAAGGACACAGCTCCTATTCAGTAAACGCTGGAGCTGCACGGCTTCAAACATTTTCCCTTTAGAATTCCAATGTAATTTTTTTTTCCGAGTCCTCTCAAGCGCTACTTGATGTATTCCCAGACAAAGCTGATCCCCGTTCCCGGAGCTTTTCATTTTGGGATGGAGAGGAGGGGATGAATCACGGCCCCGGTGCCACACACGGGGGTTTTTAGGTCACCTCCCAAGTAGGGCACGGCGGAGGTGACAAAGAGCCCGGCTGGGAGCTGGGAGAGGGTGACAGCGCTGGGGCAGGAGGGACCTGCCAGGCTCTGCCCAAAAAATCAACGAGTCTGGGAATTTTGATTGAGGCAGAGCTTAGGAGGTGAAAAACAAGGATGGCGAGGAAGGGAAATCTTCATGGAAACCCAAAATCCGCCCTCGCACCTCATTCCCAGTGTGGAATTGATGGATAATTCTCGTTATATCATTATCATTAGCCGGAGCTGTTCCATTGGGATGAGCCTGGCAGGGAGCTCCGAGGGGCGGGAGAAGCTCCTGGGTCACCTGAGCTTTGTGAGGGCTGAGGTTAAAAATGCGATGTGGGAGGAGAGAAGGAGTGCGGGATCATCGGCACCGAGGGGAATAACGGGAATAACTCGGGATATTTGCATCCCTGCACTGGAGGTGAGTTGGGAAAAGTTCCTTTTCCTGGAGCCATGACATCAGCGGGCCGGAGCAGCAGAAGTTACAGCTCTTTCCTCAAACTGGAACAACTCAGTTCTCCTTTTAACACTGAAATTACTCCATTTCTATCACCTGGGGCACTTTAAAACCTCCTATAAAATATAACAGGGACCTTAACCTGCTCCCTGCTCCCTGTCCCATGGGAAGGACGCAGGAATTTGGAGAGGAGCTGGGCCAGCCCTGAACTCCTGCTCCATCTCCTGGGATGGTGGGAGCTGTCCCGGCTGGAATGAGGAGCTTTAAGGTCCTTCTGGGATTCTGTGATTCCATGAGTTTTCTGGGAGCCACTGGGATGTTCAGTGCCGGCCCCAGGGCTCGGGAACGCTGTCAGGAGAATCCCTGATCCTCCCCTTTCCCTTCTGCCTCCTCCCGGGCTCCCGGCATCAGGTGGTGCACAGAACCTTCCCTCCCGTTCCAGTTCCTCCCCGGCGCAGCTGAGCTCCCCAGCTCTGCACAGATCACTGGAATATCGGCTCCAGCCTCTCCGCAGCCGCCTCTCCACACACAATTCCCTCTCCTCGGCTCCCCACGATCCGGGTGTGACATTCCCCGTGGGAAGAGCAGCCGGAGGTCGCTCCCGGTGCGGGGGGCTGCGGGGCTGCACGTGATCCCAGCAGCGCTGGCTGCCCGAGCCGGTGAAGTTGGAGCTGCTGCCGCTGTGCAGAGCCTCTCCCCGGCCGAGGGAAGGAAGGGAATTCTCCTCCTGCTGCAGTGGGCTGCACTCTGCAGCAGCAGCAGCAGCAGCGTGAGGCAAAAATACATCCTCGGCACTGCAGCACGAGCGAGCTCCCTCCGTGCGCTCCGCGCTCTCCTTCCCTCCGGCCCGGCCTCCCCACCTCTCACAGACGGGAATTAAAAAAAAAAAAATTAAAATTCAAACCCGGGCCGTGGGGGGCGAGGTGGGAGGGAGGGGGAGCGGTCCCGGTGCTGCCACGGGCGGCTCCCGGCCCCGGAGCGCCGGCATTCCCGGTGGGAAGGGGAAAACCGGGATGGACCATCCTGCCGGGCCGGTGCGGGCTGGGGTTTGTGCCGCTCACACGGGAACACCTGGTGATGGAACTGGGTGGGATTTTCAGGATCTGGAACATCCCGAAGGTCCCTTCCCACCCCGAGCGCTCCAGGAGGAGCTCGGGCGTGTGCCAGGAGGAGCTGGAGCTGTGGGACACCAACGCCACCAAGGACAGCTCCGGGGCGAAAATTCCCTCCCAGAACAACCCGGAGCCGGGATCCAGCGCTCTCCTCCCTCGGGATCACTGCCAGGCTTTAAATTCCCAACCCGGAGCCGGGATCCAGCACTCTCCTCCCTCCGGATCGCTGCCAGGCTTTAAATTCCCAACCTGGAGCCGGGATCCAGCGCTCCCCTCCCTCGGGGTCGCTGCCAGGCTTTAAATTCCCAACCCGGAGCAGGGATCCAGCGCTCCCCTCCCTCGGGGTCGCTGGCAGGCTTGAAATTCCCCGGGAAATGCCATTTTCGCCCTCAGCGCCCTGCCCAGGACACCCCTCCCGTGATTTCCATCCCAACACCCGTTTTCCTGCCACGCTCTGATCATTCCCAGCTTCCCAGCGGCTCGGGATCATTCCCGGGTGCTGATTTCCCCTCTGGAGGAGCTGCCGTGCCCGGGTCCCTCCGTGGGCCGGGCAGAGGAGCCGAGCAGAGCCTGGCAGGGCTGCCGAGGAGATCCCAAAAATAAACCCGCACCTCCCCGTGCTCCCGTCCGAGGAGCCCTTCGCAGCAGGAAGGGGTTGCTGGCACTGGGATGTGCTCACACAGCCAAATTTTTGCTGTCCCCAAACCCCTGAGGCTCAGTTTGTCACCTCGTCACCAAATCCCTGGGTTTGGGAACATTTTTAATGCCAAATTCCTGACAGGAATGGATTAAACCCACAAGGATCAGGGATTTGTCTCCAGCCCTGGGCTCTCCTTTTCCCCTCCCTGTGTTCCCGAGGGATTTCCAGGAGTTTCTCCACTGTTTCCTTGGGAAAGGAATGGAATATCCAACGCTGACCACCAGGCTGGGACGGAGGGAATTCTGCTGCAGAGCCCAGGGAAAGGAATGAAATTCCACCACCTTCAGTGGATGGGGCACAAACCATCTGATCCCATTTATCCTGGTGTTTCCACGAGGGAAGATCCCGTGGCAGGAGGTGGCCTCAGCCATCCCGTGTGGGATCCAGGCAGTGGGAGCACAGGCGGTGCTCCCAAATCCACGGGGTCTGCAAAAGCTCTTCCCAAATTGGGTTTTAGGAAGTTTGGAAATGCATTTCAGCAGAAACTATTGGGGATTTGCTTTAAGCTGGAGGAGGGCAGGGATGGATGGGATATTGGGAAGGAATTCCTGGCTGGGAGGGTGGGAATTCCCAGAGCAGCTGTGGCTGCCCCTGGACCCCTGGCAGTGCCCAAGGCCAGGCTGGACGGGGCTGGGAGCCCCTGGGACAGTGGGAGGTGTCCCTGCCATGGCAGGGGTGGCACTGGGTGGGTTTGAGGTCCCTCCCAACCCAAACCAGGCTGGGATTCCAGGATTTTTTTCCAGAGTGGTGCTGGGCTGGAAGCAGACCCCAAAGGAAGGGGGTTCTCCCTGGGGATCTCCTGTTCCTGCATCCCCACCCCCGGGAACATCCCACCCCTCCCGTGGGCAGGAGAGGTCCCCACGAGCTGGGGACAGCACGGATTTGTCACTTTGGGGGTTTTCCCGCCCGGCTGGCAGCGCTGAGGGTCGGTGTGGGCAGCTCCTGGCCCCGATCCCGCCCGCTCCCATCCCGCCGGCCCCATCCCGCTGGGTTCGGTGCCGTGGGATCGGAGGCTGAGCAAACGCCGGGATTTTTGGTCTGTTACCCTCTCGGCATTTAAAAATAGAGCTGTTACTAAGCGATGGCAGCGAGGAGCGAGCCGAGCCTGCTGAGGAGCGTTCCTGGGAACAGGTATTTTTCCCAGCCCCAGCGCTGTAAACACTGTGGGATGAGAAACTCTGAATCAGAGCCTTCCCTGCCTCCCTCCCGTTATCCCCAAAAACAGCGGCAGCAGCTCCAGGAGCTGGGGGTTCGCACGTTGCCTCGGAGTGTCTTGGCCTGCAGGGCGGATTTCCCAACCTTTCCAAGCATCTTCCCAAAAAAAAAAAAAAAGGAAAAAAGTGGGAGGAGATTGCCCTGGAGCTGCCAAGGCCACCCCTGCCCATGTCCCCAAGTGTCACATCCACAGGGCTCTGAAATCCCCACAGGAATGGGGACTCCAAACCCCCCTGGGCAGTTCCAGTTCCTGAGCCCCCTTTCCATGGGGAAATTCCTGCTGGATCCACCCTGAGCCTCTCCTGGCCCAGCCTGAGGCCGTTCCCTGTGCTCCTGTCCCTGTGCCCTGGGAGCAGAGCCCGACCCCCCCGGCTGCCCCTCCTGTCAGGAGTTGTGCAGAGCCAGAAATTCCCCCTGATCCCCCTTTTCCCTCATTCCTCCTCCACTCCCAGCTCATTTTCCTGAAATTCCCAGGTAAAGTGGGAAAGGCCTCTCTGGCCTCGCCGTGTTTGGGGTTTTTAGGAGCTGGGGAGGAGCTGAGCTTCCCAAACTCCGACCATCCCGACATCTGCGACCTCCCAGGAGAGGAGCAAAGGCCCCAAGGAACAGATCCCAGCTGATCCGGGTGTCTCTCATTCCCCGGGACCTCGTTCTCCAGCAGGAGCTGGATCTTCTCCTTGTCCCTCTCCCAGCCCTGCTGATCCCTTTGGGTGCTGCTTTTCCAGCTCTTTCCCTTCCTGGGGCTCAACATTCCCATAAAAATCCCAGAGTGGCACTGGCAGGCAAGGGAAATATTTGGAATTAATAAAAATGAAGAGGAGTTGGAAAAATATCTGTAATTTCCCTACCTGGGGTTCACATCCCTGTTAGCCCCAGCAGCTCTCCCAAACCCCTGGATTTATGGCAGCGGGAACTTCGGCAGGGGTTTTTTAGGATGGGATTTGGGATGAAGCCTCTTCTGACAGGGTTGGAACGGGGCAGAGATCCTCATTAAACACGAGGAGTGACATTTTCAATTAGGCAAGAGGAGGAAAGCAGCTGAGGATTGATAGGCCTGCTCCAGAAAATGGGGAAAAAACGTCAGAAAGAATGGGAAGATGCAGCTGGGGAAGGCTGGGAGTTAAAAATGACACTCGTGCATTCAAATGATCCGGAGGGATGATGGATCTGTCCCCACTCCAGGCTCTTCTGTGACAAAATATCCGGGAACGCGGCCGCGGAGAGGCAGAGCTGGGGAGGCTCAGCCCTTCCCGATGCTTCTGTGGGAATCCAGAGCTGCTCTGGTTTTCCGAGCGGGGTTTCAGGAGTTCTGTCCCTCTGTTCAATGGGGCATTTGGGATTTGAGGCTGGAATTAGGGAGCTCCAGGAGCAGCCCTGCCCTCGGATGGGGTCATGGAATTACCAGACAGAACAAGGCGAGGAAAAACGGGAAAAATGAGAAAATCATTCCCAAATCCAGTTCCTGCATCTCCTTCTTGCCAACCACGCAGGGATGGGGCTGTTTTCCTGGGAAGTCCCGGAGTTCAGCTCGGAGGGGACAAAGGTGTGAACGCCCTCAGCCCCTCTGTTTGCCCCAAAGGGCTCCAGGATTTGGGAAAAGGGAACGGCAGGAGCATGGAAGGGGGAGCTTTGTCTGAACCGTGTTAATTCCCGAGAAACTGCCGAGGGATGAGGCAGAGCCAAGGGAGGAACAGGAGCTGGAGACTGGAAAAGCGGGAATGGGGCTGCTCCTCACAGGGAGCGTTCCCGGGGTTTCCATTCCTGGCACAAGGAGCAGGGCTGGGACAGGGGAGGGTTTGAGCCAGGCCCATTCCTGGGAAGGGCCACCCTGGGATCATTCCTGGCATCCCTTTGGTGGATTTCCCTTCAAGGAGCAATGCAAGGATCCCAAACTCCCATGGGAGTTTGCTGCCGGATCTGTCGGCCCACGCGGGAATTCCCATCCCTGCCCAGCACAGCTCCTTCCTCCCAGCCCAGGATCCGTTTATCCCGTGCTGGAGCCCTTCTCTGTCCCAGGGACACGAATGGCCCCACAATTCCCAGTTCCCACAACTCCCAGTCCCCACAATTCCCAGTCCCCACAATCCCCCTTTAATCCCAGCACCCAGGAATTCCTGCTTCTCCAGGACTCAGGGAGCTGCTCTGAGTTAGGAATTCTGGGGCTGCTCTGGCTCAGGGATTTTCCCCAGCTCTGTTGTTTCCCTGTTTTCCCAAAGTCACACCGTTTTAATTCCCCCACAAAGCCACCAAAGCACCTTTTCCCCTGTTAATGCTCCCGGCTCCTCTCCCATCCCAAATCCAGCGGCGGAGCCGATCAAGGAGCAGATCCCAATTAAAGTTTCTGTGCTCGGCTGCTGCTTCAAGCACTGAACTCGGGGATCCTGGAGCTCTTTTCCACCCTAAACAATTCCCCGACCCCGCGTTTCTCCCCAGCTGCCTTTGCTGGATTTTTCATTTCCCTCGCGAGGTCCCGGAGTTGGGGTGGGATCATGGAATGTGGCTGCTCCCTGCCCAGCCAGGTCAGAATTCCCAAGGTCAGGAGAGGTTTTGGGGGATCCCCCTCTCCCCTGGCCCATCCGCACCCATCCCTGGTGCTGCTGTGGATCCCTGGATTTCCTTCCCCTCCGCAGAGGACTCAGCCCTCCATAATTCATACCCGACCTTTCCTGTCCCTGCTCGGGGACAGAAGCTGCAAAAAACCCTAAAAAATTTATTTTCTTCAGGAAAAAATAGCAAGTGGAGGATGGGGAAGGAGCCGAGCCTGGCATCGGCTGCTCCCTGTTCCCGAGCTGTCCCGGGGGATGGGACACGGATTGGGAGCACGAGGGGTGGGAACCCCATTCCCATCTCCTGTGGGGTTCATCCAGCCCTCGCACAACATTCCCGCAGCAAGGGGGGCTCCCAAAATTCCCTTTCCATGGGACAGGTGGAATCACGGAATCCCGGATGGATTTGGGATGGGAGGGACCTTAAATCCCACCCAGTGCCACCCCTGCCATGGCAGGGACACCTCCCACTGTCCCAGGGTGATCCCAGCCCCGTCCAGCCTGGCCTGGGCACTGCCAGGGATCCAGGGGCAGCCACAGCAAATGTGGGAATTCCAGCCCAGCCAGGAACTCCTTCCCAATCACCCATCCCTCCCTGGGAAGCCATTCCCTGTGTCCTGTCCCTCCATCCTTGTCCCCAGTCCCTCTCCAGCTCTCCTGGAGCCCTTTAGGGAAAACCGCAGGAGCTGAATCTCACAAACTCCAAAGCGCAGGGATCCAGGAGGAGGATTTGTTTCCAAACACACGAAAATGCATAAAATTCCCTTTTTATCCCCTTTTTTTTTTCACACGGAGGGATCCGGAGCTGCCCAGCGCAGAGGATCCCTGCGGGCTGCAGCCCCGGAGATTCCCAGCGGGATCCCGGCAGGACACGGCTCCCGCAGCGGGATGTGCTCCGCGCTCAGGATGGCTCCGAGGCTCCGCTTGTTTTCCGCCTCCTCCGGAGCCGAGGGAGCCGTGGGGAGGAGGATTTGTTAAAATTCAGCTCAGCCCGTCCTCCCTGACAACCGCGGGAGCGAGGCCGGGAGAGCTCCGCGCCGCTGAATTCCCGGCTCCCGCGGGAGCGGCTCCTGCCCGGACAGCGCCGAAGGGACGGGGACGCTCACGGGCGCTCCTCGTGCTGGATGGCACAGCAGGGGAAGGTGAATTCCCTTCCAAATCCCACCAAAGGCAGGCGATGGATGGAATTCCTCCATTTCCCCGCTCGGAGAGGGCAAATACAGGGGTTTGGCTCCAAACCCCGTGGGGGGAATTGCAGCAGGAATTCCCTTCTTGGCTCCAAACCCCATGGAGGGAATTGCAGCAGGAATTCCCTTCTTGGCTCCAAACCCCGTGGAGGAAACTGCAGCAGGAATTCCCTTCAGGGGACCAAGGATGAGATGGACGGGATAATCCATGATGGAAAGGGCAGAATGCACAGGGAAACAGGGATAAAGATTTATCCCTGCCCTGCTCCCACCCCACATCCCCGGCAGTGTCCAAGGCCAGCCTGGATGGATCTCGGAGCAGTCCGGGATGGGGGAAGTGTCCCTGCCCAGGGGATGGGATGAGCTGAGCTTTAGGATCCCTCCCAACCCATTCAGGGATTCCGGGATCCCTCCCAACCCAACCCATTCTGGGATTCCGGGATCCCTCTCAACCCAAACCATTCTGGGATTTAAGATCCCTCCCAACCCATTCTGGGATTTCAGGATCCCAGCGGTGCCAATGGTGCTTCCCAAGATCCTCATTCTGCAGGCTGGAATGTTCCACGTTTTCCCTGTTGAATCTTTGAATAATTCCTTCATTTCAGCGGGTTGGTTGCGCGTGGGCACCCACGGAAAATCCATGGCTTAGGGAACAAACATGGGGAAAGAAGGGTTTGGAGAAGATTTTCCTGGTGAATTAAATTTCCTAATTTTTTCCAGCCTCTCTGGCATCCTGATGGGACAGCTCCAGCAATTCCTCATGGATAACAGCAATGATCCATCGACTGCACACTGGGGATGAGGAGGGAGGGCGGATTTTGGGTTTCCATGAAGATTTTCCTGCCTTGCCATCCTTGTTTTCCAGCTCCTAAATTCTGCCTCGGTCAGAATTCCCAAGAGGAGCTGGTGAGGCCGAAAGCAGCGGGAAGGGAGCGGTGGAATTTCCGAGAGGTCCCGTTTGTCCCTGCAGGGCAGGAGGCCGGGGTGACCCAGGGGTGCTGTGCCCAGGGACACTTGGGGACCCAGAAAGGCCGGGATTGGGATGGAGCTCCTGCCCTTGGCTCCGTGCAAATCCATGATCTCATCCCGGCCTAAAAATAACCACTCCGAATTATTCCGAGCTCTGCTCAGGCTTCTGCTTCCTCCTCACACTTAGTCATAAACCCTTTAATCAATATTAATGTTGGCAGCCCAGGCACGTTCCTGCCTTGTGCGGGGAGCCCAGCTCGGAGCTGCTCTCCAGGGAAAGCGGCTCCGGCCGGGATCTGCTGTGGATCCGGGGCTGTTCCATGGGATCCTGCCCTGGACCCGGGGCCCTGGGCCTCTTCCCCAGGTTCCTGCCATGGATCTGGGGCTCTGGGGCTCTTCCCTGGGATCCTGCCATGGATCTGGGGCTCTGGGGCTCTTCCCTGCNCTCTGGGGCTCTTCCCTGGGATCTGCCATGGATCCGGGGCTCTGGGGCTCTTCCTGGCATTCCTGCCATGGATCCGGGCCTGTTCCATGGGATCCTGCCATGGATCCGGGGCTCTGGGGCTCTTCCCTGGGATCTGCCATGGATCCGGGGCTCTGGGGCTCTTCCCTCGGTTCCTGTCATGGATCCAGGGCTCTGGGGCTGTTCCCTGGGATCCTCCCGTGGATCCGGGGCTCTGGGGCTCTTCCCTGGGATCCTCCTGTGGATCCAGGGCTCTGGAGCTCTTCTCTGGGTTCCTGTCTTGGATCTGGGGCTCTGGGGCTCTTCCTTGCATTCCTGCCCTGGATCCGGGGCTCTGGGGCTGTTTCCTGGGATCCTGCCATGGAAAAAGCTCCTTTTCCCTACCCCACATTAATTCCTGCCCCACCCCACGGGGCTCTGGGACACCTCTCTCCTCACGGGAGAGAATCCAGAGGGTCCAACTCCCACCTTCGACCAAAATGGAAAGAGTTTGGTCAAATCCCGGAAAATTTGGGTTCCTCCAAGCCCCAAGGGCGGCCCCTGCATGTAATGAATCCCCTGCTCACCCAGGGATTCCTTCCTTCCTTCCTTCCTTCCTTCCTTCCTTCCTTCCTTCCTTCCTTCCTTCCTTCCTTCCTTCCT
>VYZT01008881.1:16393-40553 GCA_013400735.1 Pomatostomus ruficeps
CCTCCCTCCTCTCCCAGATCCGTCCCTGTTTCCCAGCGATAAATCACAAACTGGTCCCTGCTCCGCTCTCCTGATCCAGCAGGAAGAGTTTAATCCCACAATTAATCACCATTAATTATTCACGGAGCGCACGGCCTGGGACCGGCTGAGTGGCAGCGCTGGATTTCCAGCGGTTCCCTCCCAATTAATCGGGAGACGCACAAAAGCAGGGGCTGCATCACATTAATTTTTGATGGGGGAAAAACATTTCCGGAGATCGATTTAGTGTTAATACGAAACCGGCTGTGAGTAAACATTTCATTAAACCGAGACGGGGTTTCTCCTGTGAGCGCGGCTGTTTGCTTTCCTGGAACGAGAGTGGGGAAATCCTTCCTGTTCCAGCAGGGAGCAGGGGCTCATCCCGGAAATCCCTGCTCCCGAGGGGCTGCGGGATCCCAGCCCGTTCCTGCTGAAGGATTCCGGGATGGGTTGGCTTGGAAGAGACCTCGAACCCCTGAAGTTATCCCGAGTCCTGCCCAGTGCCTCCCATCCCACTGGGAACTGGGAAAGCACCGCCAAAATTCCCTGGAATCCAAGAGGGACTCGGTGCTGAGAATTCCAGGAAATCTGCATTTCCTCTGAGGGACTCGGGAATGAAATCCCTGCTTGGGAATGAAATTCATCCTCGGGAATGAAATCCCCGCTCGGGAATGAAATCCCTGCTCGGGAATGAAATCCCTGCTCGGGAGGAGCAGCAGGGCTGGCAGAGGTCACAACAAAGACATAAAAAAATCGGTGTAAAATGGGAACGGGGACCTGGATCAAAACGTGAGGTCAAGGACAGGTATCGGGGAAGGATTTAGAAGGAAAAAATAACTTTGGAGAGCAGGGAAAGTACAAAAACTGGAGTGAGGTAAGAGAGCAAAGGCCACGGTGTCACCAACCCCCCTGGGGACAATCCCAGGGTGTTCCAGGAGCAAAGGGAGGGAGGGATCAGGGAAGCTTCAGATGCTTTGGATGTGTGGAAGTTCCTGGAATTAGGGCAGGACATCAAACAAAGCCGTGCCCCGGTGAGCCACGACCTGGCCCCAGCCCAGGCTGCTGGAAATGGAGCAAAAAAAAATCAAAATTCCCCTGAAGCAGTGAAAATTCAGCTAAAATCGGAAAGCCGCGGTTATCCAGGTTTTATCGGGAATAAGGAAAATGTGACTGGAGCTGCTCAGCTTCACAGGCTCTTCCTTCCCCCCGGGATGGAGCGTCAGAGCAAGATTCCAACAATTCCAGGGGAAATGTCACCGGGTTGGTGACACCGTGGCCTTTGCTCCCTTACCTCACTCCTGCTTTCTGTACTTTCCCTGCTCTCCAGTTACTTTTTCTCTCTAAATTCTTCTCCTATTTCTGTCCTTAACTTCCCGTTGTGATCCAGGTCCCCATTCCCAGGGAGAGCTCAGGGCCTGGAGGAGCTCCAGGAGAGCTGGAGAGGGACTGGGGACAAGGGATGGAGGGACAGGACACAGGGAATGGCTTCCCAGGGATGGACGGGAGATTGGGAAGGAATTCCTGGCTGGGAGGGTGGGGAGGGGCTGGGCTGGAATTCCCAGAGGAGCTGTGGCTGCCCCTGGATCCCTGGCAGTGCCCAAGGCCAGGCTGGAGCCCCCTGGGACAGTGGGAGGTGTCCCTGCCATGGCAGGGGTGGGGTGGGGTGGGAATGTGGGATGGGATGGGATGGGATGGGATGGGATGGGATTTAAGGTCGCTCCCAGCTCCGCAATTCCAGGGTGGCTCCGGGGCTGCCCCATCCCACATTCCTGCCCCGGGCTCCTTTTCCAGCTCTGCCCTCCCCGGGCTGATCCATCCCCATCCCTGGAGATTCCCGGGGCTCCCCGCACTCCCGGATCCCCGCGGGGACATTCCCGGCTCAGCCCCGGGCGGGAGCGGGGACAGGGCGGGGCTGACGAGCGCCGAGCGCGTCCCTTATCAGCGAGATAAGGATCCTGGATCCCCGGCATTCCCGCTGGGATTCCCGATCGGGCCGCTCCCGCCGGGATCAATCCAGCGTTAAATGGGAAGCTCTGACCCACATTTTATGGAGATGGAGCCTCCGGCGCCGATAACGAGCGCAGGAACCTTGATCTCTTATCGCTTCCCAGGCGGTATTTCCCTCCTCAGGATGCTGCGGAGCGTTCCCGGGAACAAGACGGATTTTCTTTAATTCCTGTGAACCCTCCTGCAAACATTTCCATTAAAAAAAAACCCCAAAAAACTACCAGGGAACACTCTGTGAAAAAAAAACAAGTACCAGGCAACACTCTTTGATAGGAACCTTTCCCGTTTTTTTTTTTTCCTGGTTGGAAAACGCTCATGAATTTGCAGACAAAAACACGGGAAAAACCCATGGAAAAATAAAAAATAACAACCGGGAGCTGCTTTGTTATTCCCTCTCCGGTCCCGGGGAGTCCCGAGCCCCATTCCCAGCTGGAGAGTGGCAGCTCCCAACTTTTCCCAGTGCTCCCGCACAATTCCTTGCCCTGGAGACGCCCCCAGCGCACACCGGGATTTTTCCTCCTGTTCCTGCTCCGAGCAGGGGGATGAGGAACTCAGCCCCCGGAGCTGCACCAGGTCCCTGAAATTCCTGGAGCAAAAATCGTCCCCTGCCTGTCCCCACGAGCAGCCCCAGCTCCCTAAAAAAGCAGCTTTTCCTTACTCCAAACGAGCTTCCTCTCTTCTTTTTTTTAAAATAAATCATTTATTAAAATGTATCAAGAATAATTATAATTTCTTCGGAGCGGTTTCAAGCCTCCCGTCGCTAATTATTCCAGTCTCCCGTCTCTAATTACTCCTGGCTGGCTGTACCCAGCTCCCCGCGGTCCCTCGGGGGGTCCCGTGCCCGGTTCGAGGCTGCCGAGCCGTCCCCGCGGACTCACGCCCGTTATTTATGGCCTGACCCAAAATTAGTGAGATTTTACCACAGGTGCACGGCTGCCTTCAATTTGTGGCCGTTCTCTTTGGGTTTTCTTTCTTTAATTAACGAATTTTGGAGTCCGGGAGGGGTTGGACACCCCCTGGAGCCCCTCAGACCCCATTCCTGTTTTATTGTGGGGTTCTCTACAAACCCCAGATGCTTCAAATGCCCCAAAATGATGCAAAAATTCAGTGTTTACCAAAACCTCCCAGATTTTTTCATCTCATCATTTCTGGAGCGATTTAAGCGCCCCTGACATGAATTCCTTGAAGCCTCTCCTGGATCAGGGGTTAATCCAGGAGCAAGAGATGAAGAGGAGATTTGGGTCAAGGCCCGCAGGAGCGACCCTGATTCCCTGAGAGCGCGGGGAGCGGGCCCGGATCAGCTCCTGCGGCCCTCAGCAGGGCAGGAGGGGCTCTCGGGGCTGGAAGTGTCGGGTTTATCAATTCCAGACGATAATTCCATCAAATAAACCTCAGCTTCCATGCGATAATTCCATCAAATAAACCTCAGCTTCCATGCGATAATTCCGTCAAATAAACCTCAGCTTCCATGCGATAATTCCGTCAAATAAACCTCAGCTTCCATGCGATAATTCCGTCAAATAAACCTTCAAAGCCTCACTCAGATTAATTGAGCCAGGCCGAGCACGAGCTCAGCTCAAGTCGGAAATTTTCCCGTTTCACACCGGAGGAGGGAAAGGAGCCCCATTTCCTGCAGAAATTATTGCTCGGGAAATATTCCCAGCCATTCATCCCGGCTGCTTTCCAGGGATTCGGTTCCATCGGGCAGAGCCGGTGCTGTCCTGCAGCGGGAGCTGTCCCGGCTCTCCCCGGGCTGAAGGGAAGAGCAGCAGGAAGCTCCTGCCCATCCCTGGACACCTCTGCTCATCCCCAGGATTCCTGGAAATGAAAGGAATTCCGAGTTCCAGGATTCCAGTTTGGGTTCTGGATTGCACCAGCCCCACCCGCAGAGGCTGCCCTGGCTCCCAGAAGCATCAGGGGTTTGGGAAGAGGATCCTGGAATGGGTTGGGCTGGAAGGGATCTCAAAGCTCCCTTCCAAAGGATCCAAAGGATCCCAAGGGCAGGGACAGCTTCCCCTGCACCAGGGTGATCCAAGCCCCGGCCAGCCCAGCCTGGGACAATCCCAGGATCCAGGGAGAGCTTCCCTGGGCACCCTGAGCCAGGACATCCCTGCGGTGCCAGCTCTGGTTACCCACACTGCCCGCAGCCAAAGCATCCCACGAAATATCTGGGAATTGCCAGGAGCCTGGGATTCAGTCTGTGGGTCTGGGAGCTCAGCTGGGGCCTTGGAAATCCCTCAGCATTTCCATCCAAGGGTGGAAATCCCTCAGCAGCCACTGTCACCCGAGGCCTCTCTCCAGGGTTTTCCATCAAGGCTTTTCCCACTCCATGCACAGGAAATGACCCGAGCCAGGAGCTGACCCGAGCCAGGAGCTGATCCGAGTCAGGAGCTGATCTGAGTCAGGAGCTGATCCATGCACAGGAGCTGATCTGAGTCAGGAGCTGATCCATGCACAGGAGCTGATCCATGCACAGGAGCTGACCCATGCACAGGAGCTGATCTGAGTCAGGAGCTGATCCGTGCCAGGAGCTGATCCGAGTCAGGAGCTGATCCGTGCCAGGAGCTGATCCATGTCTGGAGCTGACCCGTGCCAGGAGCTGATCCGTGTCTGGGACCAAAGCAAAGAACGGATCCAGCACCAGGGAATCCCCGAGGCCCAGCACCAGCTCCGGCTCCTCTCAGCATCCCAGAATAACCCCAGGCCTAGGGAAGCTCCTAAAATTCAACCAGCAAAAAAAAAAAAATCACCTCCTTGCAACCCTGTGGGCAGCTGGAATTCCATTTATCCTTTCCTGCAGCTCCCACCTCTGACCCCCCGGCACGGGGAGTGAAACCCTGGCCCACCCGTGCCTCCTGCTCGCATTTTCGGCTGTTTCTCTGTGTGTTTTTCTCAGAGCTCTGCCGGGGCTCCTGGGCTATTTACCGCCACCGGGAGAAGCAGGAAAAGCCAAGGAAGCAATTTTCACCTCCTAATAACTTCTCCCCGTCGCGGCTGCGAGCCTGGAGTATTTTTTGACAGCCGGGGGTGGAATTATTGGCTGGCAGAGGGTCAGGAACCTCCGCGGGCTTCGGGGGAGCTGCGGCGATTCACAGGGGCTGGGGATGTGTCAGGAAATCTTCGCAGCCAATTTGGGAAAGGCAGAGGTTTGAGCAGAGTGAGAAGCGGCGGCTGCTGCACACCCGCGGTGTCAGAGCCCTTTGGCAGCTCCGGGCACCGAATCTGCTGCGGAGAAACAGCCCCGGGATCGAGGCCAGCGCTGCCAGGGCCATGTCCCCAAGGGCCACATCCACAGGGCTTTGAAATCCCCAAAAATGGGGGCTCCTGAGCAGCTGGACCAGGGCTGGGCAGCCCTTTCCTGGAGGAAATTCCCCAAAATCCAACTGAAACCTCCCCTGGCCCAGCCTGAGGCCGTTCCCTGTGCTCCTGTCCCTGTGCCCTGGGAGCAGAGCCCGACCCCCCCGGCTGCCCCCTCCTGTCAGGAGTTGTGCAGAGCCAGAAATTCCCCCTGATCCCCCTTTTCACCCCTTCCCGGCTCCCTCAGGGATTCTCCGGACCCTCCCCAGCTCCCGCAGGAATTTTCCAGCCTGTTCCCAAATCCCTCAGCTCCCTCAGGTCCGACCATTCTCTCTCCCCAATCTCACAAACAAACCAAACCAAACCAAGCCCCACTCTGCCCATCGGATCTGCCTCTACAACCTCTAAACAACGCTGAAAAATTCCAGCTTTCCACAGGAAGGCAAAGTTCCTTCACTCTGTTTTTCCCAGGAATGATCAAAAATTCCGGTATTTTCCAGCCAGGGGGAAGGGGACGAGTCAGGCTGGGAAACAGTGACGTTCTTCCCTCAGGAGACCCCAGTTTGTTCCCACTGTTTCCAGGAGTAAAACCTCAAATCCAAGTCCATAAAGGAAGAAACTCCGTGGGAAGAGGGAATGAAGGACCCCTGGATTCCCTG
The DNA here is from genome assembly GCA_013400735.1 of Pomatostomus ruficeps. NCBI lineage: Eukaryota > Metazoa > Chordata > Aves > Passeriformes > Timaliidae > Pomatostomus > Pomatostomus ruficeps. The sequence goes on from VYZT01008881.1 coordinate 22,375, forward strand.
GATGTGCCCGCAGGTCCCCGGCATCCCTCAGGGCCAAACCTCATCACCAATTAACGCTCATTAACTCCCCTGGCCCTTGACTGGGATTGATTCCCCAAGCAGCAGCCGGGATTTGTGGCGCCTCTCCATCCCCCCGAGGGCAAACGCAGAATTTGGTGACAAATTCCCCAATTAAGTGGGAGTCACTTAATTAACTCCAGCAGAGCTCCACTGCTGATGCCGTCGGGCAGCCCTCGGGTGACACCGGCACAGCCAGACCCGGCACATGGAACCAGCCCAAGGATCCTCCCGAGGTGGGAAACGCTCCCGGCGTTCTCTCCGAGCGAATTTCGCACCTCCCCAAGGCCACCGGCGAGGTCTGCTCCTTATTTTCCACACGGGTTTTTTTGGGAACAGCGGAAAACACAAACTCAGAGCTAAGAATATTTCAGAGCTAAGAATATCCCTAAGAAAAAAAAAAAGAAAATAAAAAGAAGAAGAAGAAGGGAAATTATTCCCTAAACCTCTTGCATTTTAAAGAAGATCTTTAGGGTGTGACAATGGAAATTTTAAATTATTTTTATTTTCAAAGGAATTATTTTGTTTTCCCAGGGAAGTGCTGCTTGGTCACTCAGTCCCTGCAGCTGCGCTGTCCTGGCAGACCCCAGAGCAGAATAAATGGGGATTTTTATTAATTTGCAATAAAACTCCATAACTTCATTAAGCAGAAACCCCGGAGCCGGGGTGTGACCGCTGTGCTCCCTCCCAGCTGGCCCTGCCCGCTGGAATTCCTCACTCCAGGCATGAATTTTCTCCTTAAAATGGGATAAATGGAGCGAGTTGAGCAGCAAATGCCCCCCAAAACTCTTTATCCACACATTGGGCAAAGCCGAGCTGATCATTGACCAGAAATGAAATTAATCACTGAAAAATCAGCTCACAGAAGGAAAATTCCCCTTTTCTGGCTGTATCCGGGCTACACAATTAAGGATATTAGCAGTTATTTTTATATATAAATATATAACAATTTTGTTGTTTTTCTTTCCAGTTTGGGCTGGTGAAGGGCGGGATCTGAGGTTGGCACAGGCAGAGACCGAAATCCAGGATCCAGGAGAGCTCCCAAATTTACAAATATTCCCACAAAACCCCTGCTGGGCAGCCTGGGACGCTGTGATCCATTCCCAACTCCGGGAATCAGAGCACGGGAAGGATCCCGCGGATCCCATGGATGCAGAGCCTGGGAGCTGCTCCGGGAGCGATTCCGACCTCACCCAGGCCACCCGGTGTCCCCGAGGGGAAGCTCCCAGGGAATCCATCCCGCTGGAATCGATAATTCCTGGAGGACCTGGTGTGGGAGCCCTGCAGGAGCTGCTTCCACAAAAACCGGAGGCGTTTGGGGTGGGATTCTCCGACCTCGGGCAGCTCGGAGCTGCTGCTGCCCCCGGAGCAGCCTCCCCTCACCCCAATAAAAATAAACACAAATAAAACCCGGCCAGCCCAAGCAGGGAGGGGAAAAGGGCAGAATTCCATGTGACCTACACTGGGAAAAAACTCTGGAATGTTCTCTGGAATTTCTCCGGGAAAAAAACCCAATCTCTGGGATGTGTGATTCAGCAGCGGGATGGCAGCTCCGGGCTAAAAACGGCTGCTACCTGTGGGCTGCAGCTGTGCCAGCTCACTGCTGCCGCGCCAGCACCCCGCTCTTCCCTCTCCCCTGGTTATTCCCACACATCCCCGTCCCGGGGAGCTCGGCAGCTCCGGGGCTGGCCCCGGGAAAACCGAGATCTGCAGCTCCGAGGGCATTCCCGGCTGCTTTCCCTCCTGCCACCCTCCCCTGGAGCCGCGCGGGAAAATCCCGGGGGATTTGGGGAATCCACAGCAGGAAGGAGCTCTTTTCCCTGGAAAACCGGGCTGCTGTGGGCACCGAGGAGAGAGGATGGATCCCACAGGATCCTGGCACTGCTGGGGAGGGACAGAGCGAATCCAGTCCAGAATGAGCCCTTGGGCATTGATCCCTTCAGGAAATCAGGAATCCAATCCCTTCCGGAGCTGCCTGGAATATCGATATCCAGTCAGTTATTGGCAATAGCGCTGCCCCTTCCACCAGGGATTTAATTTGGCACTGAGCAGGGACAATCCCATTTTCTCCGCTCCGTGTCTGCGTGTTAAATGGTTTTAATTCCTGTTATTCCAAAGTGGGGAGCGACAGAGGGACAGAGGTGAGGGGGAAACTCTCCCCAAAATCCGCCACGGGTGGGAACCCGGCACCGGGAGAGGCAGGAGCAGCACCGGGCTCTGCCTCACCCCGCACGTGTTTCCTGCAGGAAGATCATCCGGGATTGATTTCCATCCTCAGCTCTCCCACATTCCTGGAATATTAAAGTTGGGAAGCTGCAAGCCTCTGGTTTATAACCCCCAGCACGAAGGGTTGATCCCGTTTGAATTCCGAGCCAGGAGATCACAAAAGGATAATTTTAAACAAACCTTGGCCCGAGGGTCAGTGAGATTCCCCAGGGGCCGCTTGGAATCCTGCAGGATTTGGGAAGTGGCAGCTCCCAGGGGGAGAGGCTGATGGATTCCCAGTTATTCCTGGAACAGGGTGAAGGTGTCAGCTTCTGGATGGGATTTCCTGCTGGATGAGCAGGGCTGGGAGCAGCCTGGAATCTCCCATTTTCCTGCTTTGCCTCGCACAAACTGAACCCCTCGTGCGGAGAGGTGAGAGGAGACAGAGCAGCTCAGGAATGGAATTCCAAAAGATGGGAAACGACAGCCAATGAATCCCAAATTTAAATTCAATTCCCCTTTTAAACCAGAAAGGAGAGGATAAACAGACCAGGCCCACAGATCCTCGTTATTCCCACACGGAATAAACCAGCCTGGCCTGAGCTCCCACATCTCCCCACCTCCCCAGGCCTGTGGATCTGATGATTTCTCCAGCACCACCGTGGCTGCTGGAGCAAATTCCAAGCGGGATTCACTGGAGGAGAAGGGCTCCTGCTCTGAGCCCTGAGGGACAGAGCCTGCCTGGCAGAACATCTGTTCCTCTCCTCGCACCCGGGAATTAACCAAGCCAGGCTCATTCCGGAGCAATAATCAGGAACCCCGGTGCTTTGTCCTCAGGATTTGGTTGTGGAGCAGCTTCTCCCATTAAAATGGGATTGTTGTGGGCGGGAATCCGCTCCAGCAGAACTGCCCCAGCTCTGGGTACTGCGGGGAAAATACCTGGGGGGAGAAAATGTGGATAAATCCATTTTGGGAGGCAGCTTCGCATCCCAAACTCCTGCTGGGAAAGGCCTGGCCTGTGGAAGACATCCCAGATGGGCTTTAGGGTCCTTCCCAATGCAAACCGGTCTGGGATTCTGGGATTCTCCCAAACCTGACCTCGCAAACCTCAGCCCAGCAGCTTTTCCGTCCTTTCTGCCCGATCCAGCTGGGAATCCTCGTCAGCTCTCCCATGCAGGTGTGAAGGGTGTTCATCACACAGCACACCCCTCCCTCAGGACGCTGGCCAGATCCTCCATGTTTTTATGAGTGGATTTTGGTGGGATTTGGGATAAATTCCTTCCCTGAGTGCTTCAGCCTCAGAGGGGCTGCTCAGGGAGGTGCTGGCGTCGCCATCCCTGAAGGTGTCCAAAGAACAACGGGATGTGGCACTTTGGGATGGGGTTTGGGGAGTTGGTTGAAGGTTGGACTTGATGATCCCGGAGAAATTTTCCAACCTTAACGATTCCGTGACATTCCAGCACTTTCGGGAAGGGTTTAAATCCTGAATTACTGCGAATTCTCCAAGGGGCTGAGTGGAGGAAGAGTTTCGTGGGCAGGATGGGGATGGAGGGGAGAGTTTGGCATTCCAGAGCGACTCTGAGCAGGATCGGATCCCACCCCTTTCCCTTTCCCTTTCCCTTTCCCTTTCCCTTTCCCTTTCCCTTTCCCTTTCCCTTTCCCTTTCCCTTTCCCTTTCCCTTCCCCTTTCCCTCTGCCAGTCAGGGACGGACATGAGCCCTCGGCTGCTCCAGGCCTCTCTCCACAGGGATATTCCTGTTCCCAACCTGTCCTCACTCCCATTTTCTGTGCCACTGACCACTTAGGGCTGGAGTTAGCTGGGCTGGGCTTAGCTGGGCTGGAGCGGCCCCAGTCCTGGATCCCAGCAAACCATGGGAGATGGGAAGGGAAGAGCCAGTGCAGGAGCAGCCCTTGGCCCTGGGGAGTGTTCCCAGCAGGATTTGCCAGCCCAGGCCTCAATCCCAGGGAACGTTCCCTGCAGCAGGATGGATCCCTACAGCAAGGAACGGAAATTAAATTGCTCATTAAATCTGAAGAGCTCCTTAGGTGAGCAGTAATTGCAGGAATCTGCTCTGAAGGAATGCTGAACCACAGCAGCCGATCCCAGGAAAGCCACGGATCCCTTTTCCCGATAACCTCCAGGCAGCTGGGTGGGGATTAACGGGAGGAAGCAGCGTTCCCGAAACCTGAGCATTCCAGAGCTCGTTAACACCTCCCAGCTCCTGTCCCACTCCCACAGAGTCACGGAACCATTTGGGTTGGAAAAGATCCTCAACACCACCGGCTCCAGCCTTGGATGAGCACCTGGAGTCCTGGCAGCGCTGTGGGAATGCTGGACGGCCTTGGAGGGCTTTTCCGAACGAACGATTCTGCGATTCTGCGTCTCTCTCGGGAGCCGAGCGCGGTTTCATCCCTGCAGCTGTGCTGAAGTTGTTTATTTGTGCTGCCGCGGCTCTCCAGGCTCCAGCTCCGGACTGGGATCTAATTAAGTCAAGTGTTCCCGGATTTAACGAGGGATTGTGCAGCGGCGGCGGCTGCAGCGCGAGCTCCTCCCGGCCGAGCGGCTCCTCGGGGGGATCCTGGTGGATTCACTGGGAATGGGAAGGGTTGCAGCTCCTCCTGCCAGGCAGCCTCGAGCCTCAATCCCAAATATTCCAGTAAAACCTGGGAAGCTCCGGGTGCTGGTTCTCCTCGGCCAAGGGGATGGATCCAGCAGCGTTTCCCCTCTCCTTCCCAATCCCAGAGCAGCTGGAAAGGTCTGTGGGTATTTCCTGGGAATGGACTCCCGAGGGGTGCTCCAGGAAAGAACATTTTCCAATACTTGAGGGAAATCTCCAAAATAACTGAGGAAAATCTTGAGCACGCAACTGAGTTTAAACCTGGCTTGTTTGCTTTTGTCGATGAGAAAAGCCGGGATCTTTTCACTTTCCCTCTGCACGTGTCCCCCGTGCCCTCTCCTGCCCGTGCCCGCTCAGCTCAGAGCAGCCACGTCTGGAGGAGCAGAACTAGGCCAGGCTTAGTTAAGAGCGATTGAAACCTGACCTTGCTGCCGGTGCAAATGAAATTAAATCCGTTCAGGAATCTGTTAACCGGTGCTGGGGGACTCCGGGAAGGGCTGACATCTCCCAGCCTAACCCACTTCTGAGCCCAGACACGCCAGCTGTGTCCTGCCCCCGGCTCCTGGAGCTGTTCCTGCTGCTCAGGGATGTGTCACAGCGGCCGTGACAGGCTGCAATGGATGGGATCAGTGAAATTCTGGGACTCTCCGCAGGATTTATGGATATCAGCAAGGATCTCTTAAGTGATTTACTCCCGTCCAACCTGCTGCTCCCCGCTGAGCCCTGCGGCCCCAGCGAGCTGTTTTCCAGGGAAAACGCTGCTCCCTCCAGACCCACGGCACAGAATCAGAGAATATCCCGAGAGAGACAGGATCCCCAAGGATCAATGAGCTGTTTTCCAGGGAAAAGGCTGCTCCCTCCAACCCCAAAGAACAGGATATCCCGAGTGGGACAGGATTCCCAAGATTAAGGAGCTGTTTTCCAGGGAAAAGGCTGCTCCCTCCTAGCCCAAAGAACGGGATATCCCGAGTGGGACAGGATTCCCAAGATTAAGGAGCTGTTTTCCAGGGAAAAGCTTCTCCATCCATCCCCATGGTTCAGAATCACTGAGGATCCGAGTGGGAAGGGATCCACAGGATCAACAAGCTGTTTTCCAGGGAAAAGGCTGCTCCCTCCATCCCCAAAGAACAGGATATCCTGAGTAGGAAGGGATCCTCAAGGATCTCCAGAGTCCAATTCCAGCATAGCCAGCACAAAAGGAATAAAACCAAAAGCAAGACTCAAGGTACACAAGACCCTTGAACATCTTTGTGCAGAAATGTGAGTGAGAGGGAGAAGAGGACAAAGTTCCACCATCACCAAACAGAGGGAGTTCTGAATATTCCAAGTGGTTTTCCCAAAAAAGTCCAATCAGAGCCTAGAGGTGCCTTGGAAGTGCGCTGGATTTGATAAAGGCTCAGCTCAAAGGTGTTTAATTGTTTAATTAATCCTAACCGAAACCCAAACCCTAACGCTGTCCCTGCTGCAGAGGGGACACTCAAACCCCTGTCCCTGCTGCAGAAGGGACACTCAAACCCCTGTCCCTGCCTCGCTTCCTTCACGCCTGACGGGCTCTCCAATAGCCACCAATAAATTACCCCTAATGAGAAATTATTTAATCGACTGAGCAGAATTTATGAGCGTGAACTGCAGAGGATAAAACCAGCACGGAGGCTGCATCCCAATAAATCCCAGCCCAGGCAGAATCCTCCGAATTTGGGACAAACATCTGGGCTCAGAAAGGCTGCGAGAAGCTGCTCCTAATTCAGGCACTCAACCCCAAAATATGGACTTCATTCAACATTTTATAGAGAATATAATTAATTTTATAGAGAATATTTATGTTAAACACCTGTTCAACATTAATTTTCTCTACAAAATTAATTGCAAGTGAAGGTCTCCCCTCAGGGACAGGGGATGGGCTCAGGCTTCAATTAGGGCCAGAAGACATTCGGAAGAAAAAAAATTATTAAATATTCTGCCTTCCTTTGCTTCAAAGATCTGTGAGGAAAACAGGAGCTGTGTTACGTGGTTATTCCCTTTAAAAGCCATTTTCCCAGCCAAAACATCAAAAATAGATTTAAAAGGTGTTTCTCTTGTTCGAAGGCAAGAAGGACAAACCCGAGCCAGCCTGGTACAGAGAGAAAAAGACATTTCCGTGTTCCTAATGCGAGTTTTCTGTTCTTTGCAACTTTTTTATTAAAGCAGGTCAAAATTTTAATGGAGAATTTTTATTTTTTTTAAATCAAAAGCAAGTGTTTCACGTTAATGCTGCTCTAGAAGGTTTATCCCAAAGTTTGGCCTTATCCGGGGAGCTCGGGGCCTTTCCCGAGTGCCTGGAGAGCCCGGAACACTCTGGCCGGCCTCACACGGCTGGGAATGGCACAAACCCCGGGAATAACCAAGCACGGGGACCCAGGGCAGTGCAGAATAAATTAATCAATCCTGCCCCCATAAATTGGTATTTAATTAGCGCCGGGCAGAAGCAGGAGCGAGGCAGGCCCCGGCTCGAGGCCTGAGCAGGCCTGGCAGGCCGGGACCTCATTTTCCTCTTCCCCTGATTACAAATAAATCCCCTTTTAGATGGATCTGGTTTTGCTCTTGGTTTTTAATCATCCTTTTAATCTCCCCCAGTGGCTCGGGGCCTCCTCAGTGCGGGGCTGGGGAGGGACGAGGAGGCCACAAAAGCCCCGGCTTAAGGCACAAAGGAAACCCTGCAAATCCGGGTCCTCCATGCAGAGCAGATTTACAGCTGGATAAAGGAGAGACCCCTGGATACAAACAAAAATTCCCTTTTCCGTCGGATTTCCACTGAGGAGCGCCAAGGAAGCAGCTCCACACCTCGCTGTGCCAGGAAAACCAGGGAAGGGCTGGGATGTTCCTGCCCTAAGCACCAAGCTCCGGGGGGATACAAGGATCCCACATCCACTGTCCCCAAATTTGGGAGGGATGAAACCCGGCTGAGCAGCATTCCCAGCTCTGTCTGCTCCACAGGAATCCGGTACCAGGACAGAACCATCCTTCCAACAAGGTGATAGGGACAAGTGTTGTTTTGAGTTTTGCAGTTTCTCAGTGTTTCTCTTCGCTGTGATACTTTCTCACACATTCTTCTGTAAACATGGCCATGGTTTCTTGACAACTATCTGTGTTTTGTTAACTGTCTGTGTTGTTATCATTCTATTACCCTGGGTGGTGAAATATGATAGACAGATGCTTTGACCAATGGAATGGAGAGGTGGTGATTTCTACCTCCAATCCACAGTGATTTGTAAAAACATATAAATAAAGGCAGAGGGTTCTGCCCTCTCTCTCTCCTTTTGCCCTCTCCGTCTGCTGTCTCTGTGTGGTCTTTTATTTGGCTCTCCTTTGGGCTCCTCGGCCTAGCCGGCCTGACCCGTGCTACAGACAAGGGACAAGAAATGAGCAGCAGAGCCACAGAGTGCAAATAAAAACATTCCCCACCCCATACACAAAAAACCCCTTTGAGAGCCGAGACTGGGACGTTTCTCTTTGGTTTTCCCTGCAACCCACGGCGAGCGATGGCTTCTGGCAGGGAAGGTGCCAAAACCAGGATCAGATCCACGATCCAAGCAGGAGAGAGGCCAGGGCTGATTCCAGGCTGCAAAACCCGGGGCTGGGAGAGACCTCGACCTGAGGGGACAAAATCGTGTCCCACTGGTGTCCCTGGCAGTGGCACAAACCTTGTCCCACTGCTGTCCCTGGCAGTGCCGCACGGCCACGCGTGGCTCTGCAGCCAGGGAAATGACACAGGGGCTGCTCAGGCAAGGAAATGTCCCCGATATTTCCCAAATCCATCAGCAAAACCCACATGAGGAGCTACACACAGGCCAGCATTCTCGGCGCTGTCCATGACCCGACAGCGAGCTCCCTTCCCCGCTCCCTCAGCATGAATTTTGCAGGATAACACGGATCCGGGACAGCATTTCCCGTGGTGCTGTCAGATCCTCTCTGCCTGGAGTCTCAGAGAACAAAATCCCGTTGGTTTATGAATTTGTGATGGGATGGAGCTCCAAACCAGGTCAGCTGGAGCCTGGCCTGTGCTCCCTCCCAAACCCCGCTGGATCCTCAATATCCCGGGAAGTGAGGACACAACACGGCCTGGATGGGGCTGGGGTGTCCCAGGAAAGCCCTGGAGTCAGGAATCCTCATCCTCCTCACCTTGTGCTGCCCCTCAGCACAGTCAGACCCCAAAATTCCTCACAAAACCCCTCTGCGGGCAGCAGGAACACCTGGAATTCAACCACGACAGCTCAGGCCATGCCAAGAGCCACGGACAGTGCCCGATTCTGGGTTTGTGCTGGGAATTACCTCCCCTCAGGGTGTGAAAAGCAAACAGGTGAGGGAATTTGCACCCGCCTGGCACTCCCTGTCACCCTCCGTGCTTCCATCAGCAGCTTTGCTCATTTGGCTTCCCGAGGAATTGTTGATTTAATGGGAATGGGAAGCGCTCAGCACATTCCCAACATAAATCCCGGATTGTTCTGCACCCAGGCGGGATGAGCCAGGTCTGGGTGGGCCGTGCGGCTCCTCTGGCTCTGAGGCAGGTGATGAACGTCGCTAATTAAAACAGCTCCTAATTGTCTGGGAAAGGTTAAAAATACCGGAGCGCAGAATCTGGACTTCTCCTGCCTAACCCGTACTTTTCTCCCCCGGCTCCCCGGGCGTCTCCATGGCTACCAGGAGATTGCCGGGCTGCCGGTGCCAGCTAATTGATTTCCAGGAAGGAGTGATTAACAAGGAACACCAGAGGCTCCTTCCTGGCCAGGGCGCCTCTCCCAGCAGCTCCTCCTGTTCCTGGGGGCCAGCCTGGGCTCCAGATCCATCAATCCCACCCCAGGAACACCTGGAATGGCCCCCCGCCCCGCAGGGATGGGATGGATGAGAATCCTTCACTGGGGACAGCTCCAGAGGGAATTCTGGCTGAGATAAAGGAGCTTGGATCCGAGCCCCGCGCGCTTCCCATGAATCTGTCCCGCTGGCCTGGCCATGGATTAAATTGCGTTCCTGGAAAGCGGAGCCCTGGGTGTCACAGCGGCCCGGAGAGAGAATGACGGGCCCTGGCTTCCTTCCTGGGGCAGCCAGGTGTGAGGGAGAGCTGCACCTGCATCCTGCCATCCCTGAATCCTAGAATCCCTGAATCCCTGCATTCCTGCTTCCTAGAATTCCTGAATCCCTGTGTCCTTGAATCCCTGCATCCCTGTATTCCTGAATCCCTGAATCTCATAATCCCTGAATCCCTGTATCCCAGTATCCTGTTGTCCCTGAATCCTGCCATCCCTGAATTCCTGAATTCCTGAATCCCTGTGTCCTTGAATCCCTGCATCCCTGAATTCCTGAATCCCTGTGTCCTTGAATCCCTGCATCCCTGAATCTCATCATCCCTGAATCCCTTCATCCTCCCGTCCCTGAATCCTGCCATCCTTGTATCCCTGCATCCCTGAATCCCTAAGTCCCTGCCATCCCTGATTCCCACCATCCCTGAAATTCCACCCCAGGAGAAGGCCATGGCCACCCAGGGGTGCCCCTTCCTGCCAGCTCAGCTCCACAGAACCCAACCCAACATCAAATTCCCAATATTTTGCAGCTCTTTCCCTTAATCCTTCGCCCGGGTGTGGGACAGCGCTGCCCCCCTGGCTCCAGGATTTTATTTATTTCCCCCTCCAGGTGGAAAATAAAGTTTTGGATACAAACCTTTCATCTCCAGTTCAGCACCAACTTAGACAGAAACGCAAAGAAATTTTGGATGAGGATTCCATGGATGCCCGAGCCCTTCACGCACGATTTGAAGCGCTCCTGAGCAGCTCCGAGAGGAATTAATTCCGGAATGAATTCCTGGCACTGGAGCTGCTCCTGCTGGTGGCTCCGTCCCTGCCCAGAGCTCTCCGTGCCCGCCTCGTGCCAAACGCGCCCTGCACGAAGCGTGATGGACAAAATCCAGGATTTCTGTGCCAACAGCGCCTCTGGAGCAGCTCCAGAGGATTCTCAGCAACAGCCAGATCCAGACCGAGCCTCCCAGGGACCGCGGGAATGTCCCGGGATGCACAGGGGGCAATGGGACAGCACTGGGATCCCGCAGGATCCCACGGGAGCGTCCCCGCAGCTCCACTGCCCCGCTCAGCTTTCCCTGGATATCGGAATCCTCGGGCCCGAGCAATTCCCAGCCCCGGGCTCAGCTGGGTCCAGAGCTGCTCCAGGCTCAGCCCCTCACGGAATCCCTGGGATCAGCCGGATCCATCCTGCCGGGGCGGGAATGCCGGGACACAGAATCCCCTGGGAGCAGCTGGATCCCATCCTGCCGGGGCGGGAATGCCGGGACACAGAATCCCCTGGGAGCAGCTGGATCCCAACTCTGCCGAGCCTGCTTTCGTTCCAGCCGCAAATCCCCAATTCCCACCGGGAATCCTGCAGGAAGCAGCCGCCCCTCGAGCTGCACCTGCACGTTCCCACCTCAGCCCTCACACCTTCACACCGCTTTGATTCCAGCCACAAATCCCCCATTCCCACCGGGAATCCTGCCGGGAGCAGCCCCTCCGGGGTCAATCCGAGGCTCCGGGAGTGTGAGCGACTCCCCAAAAAAAGCGGAATTCAAAAGGTGCTTTCGGGCTCCTCTCCAGCCTCCCGCGGCGCTCCTGGGAGATCAATCCGAATAAAAGATGAAGGAGCCGAGCCCGGCTGGGCGCAGGGAGAACACAAAATTATTGATGCCTCATCCCCAGCACTCCCGCAGCGATTAAATCATCGGGGAGGGAGATTAAAAATTACCCCAAACCGGCGGAATTTTGAAGCTCTGCCTCCTCTTCCCCTACCTGTGCTGGCAGGGAGGAATTTTTAATCACGGATTTTTTAATCACGGATTTTTTAATCAAGGATTTTTTTTAATAATGGAATTTTTAATCATGGATTTTTTTAATCATGGATTTTTTTTAAAGGTGGCCAAATGAAGTGTGGCAGCAGGATAAATAATACTTTAATTTTTTTCACAACAGAAACAAACCCGATTTGGGCTGGTTTTGGGGACGAGGAGGGGTTGCAGCTCCCGGAAATGAGCTGGAGGTGCAACCCTGGAATCTTCTGACTTTTCCATTCCTTAAACCTCGTGGCACATTAATATTCCCCATATTTTTTTAAAATATGGCTTAGAAATAGCAGCAATGCCCGAAATCTGGAGGATCCCACACCAAGAGACACCTCACTCCATCATTGGGGGTTTATTTTAAAGATTTCTCTTTATTCCCTGATTTTTGTGTGAACACCACGGCAGTGAAGGCGCCCAGGTCTGCAGTGAGCCCGGGGGCAGGAGCAGCCCTGGGGACACCAAATTCCCGGGAATTCAGCCGGGAAGCAGAGCCAGCACTGCCAGGATGGAAATTCCCCGGGCTCAGCCCCATCGCAGCCAGGACAGCCCCTCGGGGGGATCCTGAACCAGGAGCAGCGCCAGGATCGCTTCCCTCCCGTGCTAATTAACAACAGCTTGATGTGTTTTGCATGATTACCCCGAATCCCTGCTCCTGACCGAGGTTAAACTTCCCATTCCCAGGAAACCCCGGAGCCCTGCGAGTCTGAGTCGGAGCACGGCTGAAAACCGAGCCCCCGGGGGAAGAATCCTCGCTGGAAGTGTCACAAGGATTCCAAAAATACAATTCCTGCTCTCCCTGCAAGCCCAGCAGCCCTCAGGGGCACCACCCGACACCCTCGCCCTGCTCTGCGCTGATCAAATAAAAACCCTCGGCTTTAACAGCCCCAAAATGACATTTTTTTCACCTGCTGGCCGCCCCCAGCCAGACAAACCCCCCGGATCCCTTCCCCGGCAGATCAGCGGAACAACAACGATAATCCAAGGCAACACTTCCATTCTTTCCCGTTTAATCAGCTCAGCCGTGCCCTCGGAGCCTCCCCGGACAAGGACCGGGGCTTTTAATGGCTGCTTAATGAGTGCGAGCCGCGCATTTTTAATTAGAGCACCGCGTTTGACATCGCGGGTGATCCGCTGCCCACACGGCTGAGTAATGCGCCGTCTGCAGACCGGCGGAGGAGATCAAACTCACCCAAATCAGAAAAGCAGCTTTTTTGGGGTTTAAATCCCAGCACAAAGGAGCTTTAGAGCTGGACAGGGAGCGCCTGTTGGTGTTTCCCACTGGGAATTTTCTCCTCAGCAAGGCCCGAGCTCATGTCAGGGAATAACGGGATTTCCAGGAGCCGGGAGCATCAGGAAATTCCCATTTTTGCTTCTCCCAGTGCGTGGGTCAAACACAGCCCTGACGCTCTGCCCGTGGAACTCAAACTCCAGCACCAGTTTGGGTTCTTTTCTCCATTCCTGGGCTTCACAAACGAGGTTTTGAGGATGGGATGGGGATGTTCAGGTTTTTCCCCCACCTCAGGAATCTGAACTTCAAGGAGCTCAGACCAGAGGAAATCCCTCATTTGTTCCCAAAACTTCCCTCCATCCCTGTACAATAAGGACAAAAGGGGAAGTGGGAGCGCTGCTGGAAGGTTTTCCTCAAATGTTCTAGGAGAGGAAAATCCTGGTGCAGGACGAAGAGGGGGGATGAGGCTGTGCTGGGGCTCTTCCCACAGCAGATTCCCACTGGAAGTGCCCCAGGGGAAAGGCTGAAGAGGCTGGAAGGGTTGGGGTTGCTGTATTTAAAAACAAAAAAAATTTTTTAAAAATCACTATTTTGAGGTGCCACCCTCATTTACAATAATATTTCTGAATTCCCCATTCCTGGTCAGAAATATCTGAAGGGAACAACAACCTGGGATGCATCATTCAGAAAAATGAGGGAAAAAGAACCGGGATTAACGTTGAAGAGGAGCTGCCAAGTGTTTTAAACCCTTTTTTGCCTGGATTTGTTTCTTTATGTGGGCTTGAGAGACTGTCTGGGGTGGCTTTGCTCGATTTCTTCCTCCTTTAATCCCTAAAATATCAGGAGTGCCAATATTAGCCTGGTTTGCAGCACGAGCCGGGAATTCTTTTTAAGCCGAGCCTTAAGGAGAGACGTTGGATTTTTAGCGAAGCCTTCCTTCCTCTGAAATGTTAATCAGCAGCTGAAGGGGAGAAATTAGGGGGAAAAAGGCAAAAACCTTGATATTTCCCTCTCCCCTTCCCTTTCAAGCGCGGGGTTTTCGGTCCCTTTCTTCTGGGAACTTTATCTGCGCACGTTTTCCTGGGTTTTGGAGATCAGACAGTGCAGGAGTTTAAAATAAACACAGTGCAGGCTCTTTGCAGATATCAATACCTGCCCCGTTACCTGCTCTCATCCGAGGGAGCTCACAGAGATATTCAGGAATTAAAAAGCCAGAGAGCACAATCCTCAATTTTCCTCTCATTTTTCTCTGTGAATGTCCGTTCTCTCAGCTTTCTGCCTGGAACTGCTCTGCCAGTTCCTGGAAAGCCCCTTGGAACGCCGGCGTTTCCAGCTGTGCCCTGGCCTCTTTCAGGGACAGCTGATGGCAACTGATGATCTCAAGATTGAGCTTTTGTATTTTCCAGCCCCTGCACTGCTGCAGTGTGACTCAAACTCTGTGAGCTCCTGTTCTCCCACCCTGCTCAGACACAACAAATCCTCTCCAGGCTGCACTCAAGGACACCTCGTTGGCCCAGGCCCCCAAAGATGGAAACGGAGCCTCTCAAAGGGGGGACAGACTTGGGCTCAATTCCATCATCCCCTGCAATTGTCACTGGAGAATGAACCCTGAGCTGGGAATGGATCCAAACTGATCCAAGTGCAGCAAACTCGTGCCCCGGGCTCCAGCTTGGCTGTGGCCTCTCCCGGAGAGGCTCTGAGTGCCCGAGGTGTCCCTGTTGAAGGCCCTGCGATAAATCCCCATTTTATTCTCTCAATCTTGTCAATGAATCCCCATTTTATTCTCTGAATCTTGTCAATAAATCCCCAGTTTATTCTCTGAATCTTGTCAATGAATCCCCATTTTATTCTCTCAATCTTGTCAATCAATCCCCAGTTTATTCTCTCAATCTTGTCAATAAATTCCCAGTTTATTCTCTGCATCTTGTCAATAAATGCCCAGTTTATTCTCTCAATCCTGTCTGACCTCTGCTCTGGGCAGCCTCTGCTCAGGCATCACTGATAACAATTTATTCAGCCTCAAACCTCACTGTGGGATTTTCTTTTTCCAGAACAACAAGAACCAGGATCAGGTTCTGAAGGGAAGAGGGGAACACAGAGGGGCTGCAGGGCCCTTTCATCCTCAGCCCTTCAAAGTAAAAAAATTCCGATTCCTCCCCAAAGCTCGCGAGCAGCTCCAGGAACGAGAGCAGCAGCAGAGAGCTGGAGCTGGGAGGATCCTGCCTCCCCCTCGGAGCTTTTCAGGGAAAGTTTTCTTCTGGAAAGCTTAAGCAGGATGGGATTTCTTTTCCAGGGAGAGGAGGCCGCTCTGGGGTAAATTCCAGCTTATTCCGACTGATCCCAGCTCGCAGGAGAGAAAGGGACACTGGGGCAGGAAGGGCTGGGAGTGGAGCAGCACAGGCCTGGCTGGAGCCCTTCCCGCGGATCCCGGCTCACTCCCGGGTGGATCACACGGGCAGCTCACCCACAGCAGGATCTGGAATGGGATTCCAGCCCCAGTTTGTGTCCCAGAGCCCCGAGGGCTGAGGGGGATCCCTGTCCCTGTGGGAACAGCTCCCACTGCCAGAGGGATGGATGGGGTATGGGAAGGAATTCCTGACTGTGAGGGTGGTGAGGGGCTGGGCTGGAATTCCCAGAGCAGCTGTGGCTGCCCCTGGATCCCTGGCAGTGCCCAAGGCCAGGCTGGAGCACCCTGGGATGGGGGAAAGTGTCCCTGCCATGGAGCAGAGGGGTGGGATGGGCTCTGAGGTCCCTTCCCACCCAAACCATCCCAGGATTCCTCAGTCCCGGGGCCCTGCAGTGAATCCATCACTCCCTGCCGGATGCAGCATTTCAGATCCCCATCCTTGGGATTTGCTCTGGATGGACACCTGGGATCCCGAGCTTTCCGTGCTCGGCTCCCGGCACCACAACCCCTGCGCTGCTCCCACCCAGCACTGCTTCCACATCCCCACCCTGATCCTACAAAAAACCCCTGTGCTGCTTCTACCCAACGCTGCTTCCACATCGCCATCCCAATCCCACAAAAAATCCCTGCATTGCTTCCACATCCCCATCCCAATCCCACACACATCCCTGCACTGCTCCCACCTTCACTGCTTCCACATCCCCACCCTGATCCTACAAAAAATCCCTGCCCTGCTCCCACCCAGCACCGCTTCTACATCCCCATCCCAATCCCACGAACATCCCTGCCCTGCTCCCACATCCCCACATCCTGATCCCACAAAAACCCCTGTGCTGCTCCCACCATCACCACTTCCACACCCCCATCCCAATCCCACAAACATCCCTGCATTGCTTCCACATCCACATCCCAGTCCCACACACATCCCTGCACTGCTCCTACCATCACCACTTCCACATCCCCACCCTGATCCCACAAAAAACCCCCATCCTGATCCCACAAAACAGGGATTTCCCCTCCGAGGAAGCCCTTCCAAGGCCGGGCCGGGCCGTGCTGTTCCAGCCTCGTTTCCCAGGCCGGGTGAGGAGTGGGGCTGACGGAACTCGCGCTGCTGCTGCTGCTGCTGCTGCTGCTCAGTTAATATTTCATGGCTGCTGGGCCCTGTGTGGGCTGCTGCTCTCCCGGAGCGCTCCAGCTCCATGGAAACCTTGGGAGAGCTTTCCCCTAACTGCGGGAACGGCTGACGGGGAACGGCACCCTGGAGTTCAGCCCCGCTGGCTGAGGAGCCCTCAGCAGCCGCCGCTGTTGGTCTGATTTGATTTTTTGGTTTGATTTGATTTTTAAACCTGGCGACACCTGCTCCTTGTCCGGGAGAACCTGGGGAGGCTTTAATGGGATCGGGGATGGGATCTGTGAGGGCACCATTCCCACAACTGCAGCTCGCACAGGTGAGCCCTGGAAACTCCGGGAGAATTTCAGCCGGGAAAGAAAATAAAAACAAACAAATAAATAAATAAATGTGTTCAAAACCGAATGAAATTCTCCTTTTCCTTTGAATTTGTATTTTTATGGGCAATTTAATTCCACCAATAACCACCCCTTGGCTTTAGAACCGTCGAGAGAGCGGCTGAGCACTTTTACCCAACCCCGCTGTCAGCCAGCCCAGGCAGCTCGCTCAAAATCAGCTTTTTGTATCTCTCAGCTTCAGATTGTTCCGTGTCTTGTAGGACAGAGCCCTGGGAATCCCTGGGCATTATTTTATAATGAAGCAGCTTTGCCGAGGGCCTCTCTTTGCGCAGAGTTTGTGCTGCAAAATTCACCTCCCGAAACTCCTCGGGATGCAGCTGATCCCCATTCCCGAAGAGCAGGAATTGCATCAGGGATTTCACNTTATTTAAGAAAGCAAATGATATTAATTGCATTTGTCATTATTCCCATTAATGTGCCAGCAGAAGCTTCCAGTGAGATTTGTTTTTGTTTGTTTTTAATATTTCTAAATGAGCTGGGTTTGAGCCCAAAGCCAAGTTTGAGCTGAGGCATTGCCGAAATCCTGAAAAATTCCAGATCTGAGTTTGGACTGAACTGTGTCCGTGCCCATTCTGAGATACACAGCAGTAAAGCCTGGAGCTGCTCAGGAGCTCCCAGTGCTCAAAATCCTGGTGTGACCACCCAAGGTGGCCTTGAGCACCCCCAGGGGACGGGGAGTCCCTCCCTGGGTACCCATTGCATCTCTGGGGGGACACAGAGCCCTGAGCTGAAGCTGCAGAGGCTGCACTGCCCGAATTTCTTCTGAACTGCCCGAATTTCTCCTGAACTGCCCCAATTTCTTCTGAACTGCCCCAATTTCTTCTGAACTGCCCCAATTTCTTCTAGGAAGGGAAGTTCCAGGCACTGCCCAGCGTTTAACTGCTGCTGAGATCGAGATAAGCCCAGCACTAAGAGCTGGAGCACAGCCGGGTCTAACCCGCCCTGGGCAGCCCCATCCAGGGATTCCCAGCGGCGATTTCAGGAGCCCTTTCTCTGCACAGCCCCATCATAGCAATGCTCCTGCCCTGAAACATCCCAGAATCCCGGGATCCCTGGGGTTGGAAAATCCCTCCAGGATCACCGAGTCCCAGCTGTGCCCGATGTCCCCCCTGTCCCCAGCCCAGAGCTCTGAGTGCCACCTCCTGGGACACCTCCAGGGATGGGGACTCCAAACCCCCCTGGGCAGTTCCTGAGCCCCCTTTCCATGGGGAAATTCCCAAATATCCACCCTGAGCCTCCCCTGGCCCAGCCTGAGGCCGTTCCCTGTGCTCCTGTCCCTGT
>VYZT01008882.1:0-34310 GCA_013400735.1 Pomatostomus ruficeps
TTATTATTATTATTACTATTTTAGAGGTGAGAAGTCTCTGCACCTAATCAGGCTGGTAGCTGTGAAGTGAGGGGCTGTGCACCCCACAAATGCCATTCCCAGTGTCTTTTTTTGGCTGCTTTATGTTTTGAACAGCTTCCTGGGGAGGGGTTTAATGACTCATGTCAGAGATCCTTTAATTGCATGATGCTGATGGAAGCTGGAAAATGAGCAGCTGTAAGAAGCACCATTGTGTTGGATGAAAAGGGTTTGAAGGCTCACAGGTAGTGCTTGCCTTAAAATGCCCAAGGTAAAAAAGGAGGGAGCAGGGAAAGGTTGTTATTGCTGGTACAGCTGCATCAGTGTGGCACGGAGGAATTAACCTGTGCTGAGATGTCGGGAGGGGATCAGTCAGACCCCTGGATTTGTGTTGGAATGCTGTGGCTCAGTGTCCCCATGCTGCTCCCACATGCACAAAGCCACGTGCACATGTGGATTACATACACGTGTGGAAAGGTGCTCCTTTGCAGTATACTCAAGTGGTGAGTGAAGAGCCTGAGTGGGAATTTGTAACTACAATAATCCTTTCAAAGATAATTAATAATCTGGTACGCAATAATGAAAAATACGTAGGAGAGTGGAGGAGAGATCTGTGTAAGTCCTTCAGTCTGCTGTGTTAACCAGGGCATTCCCAAACTGTCATTTTTTATCTTTGTAACATAATTTTTGAGCAAAATAATGGTTTTTTGCATTCTTATTTAAATATTATCATCAGCTCTCACTAATGGAGTGGTTAAGAGGTTGTAATGTTTTAGCAAGCTTTGAGTTTTCTCTGGTTTTGATCCTCAGGCAATATGACTCAGATTTTTGTAAGATGCTTAACTTTCTGGCAAAAGAGGTATAGAAAATAAATCAAGCTTTACCATTGTAATTAAAATAGTATTTTCTATTTTAAAGTGGTTTTGTCTATGCGTTTATATAACATACACAAATTCTTCAGGTTTTTTCCTATAGTGGAAATTCTATTCATGTCTTTAAAAAAAGACTGGTCCTCTGTATTTAGCATACATTAATGTGATCAATAGAGATATTTTTGGCATTCCATTGCAAATATTTATAAACTACACACCACTGCAATTTACTCTAAAATGTATTTTCTCTCACAAGGGTTTTCTGTTCGTCATGGTATTTATCCAACTGGAAAACACTGAAAAATGGGAATGTGTTAACAGAACAAGCTAGAAGGATACAAATAATCCTCTTTCTTCCCCTCTGTGGGAATAATGTGAATATTTATAGATCTGGAAAGCTTACAGGAGTCTGTAATAACTAAGAGCCAAACCATTCTTTGTGCTGATGCCATTTCTTGCTTTGACCTGAACATCCATCAGTTAGGAGCTGTAGCACCAAGGAGACTGAATCAAATCAGTCATCTGTACTTAAGCCAAATTTGTGGGTGTTGTCCATTAAAATTGCAGTAGAGCAGGAACAAAGTTGCAGAGCCCCGCAAGGGTAAGGCTGTTTGGAGCATATGGCAAAAAAGACACTTGAATGCCACCATCCTGGGGAGGGGGAAGAAGGTGGCTGCTTGTTTTTAGACATTGCCGTGAAGTTGCCTGGGTCAAACACAAGACCTATTTGACAGGCTTGTCTGGGGCAGCTAGCGGTGCTCCCATGTGGAATTTAGCACTGTTTCCAGGCTTTGGAAGCCGTCATCTTTTGCCAAACTCTTTTATGTGGAAGGTGGGTAGGAGTTTATGAGAAGTGAAAGCACGCTGATAACATAAAAGACCAGGTTCCGGTGGGCTCCTCTCACTTTTTGAAACCAACTGATGGAGCGAGGAAAGGAGGAGGGTTAACACAATCTGGTGGGAAAGCAGAGCCCAGAAAAAGCACTTCAAAGCAAAGAATGAGCAGGGGTCAGGAGCAGTGTCAGGTCCAAAGAGAAATGGAGAGGAGAAAACCTGAACTCCCCACAACTTCCCTGACAAAGACAGCAGTGTCGGGTACTAGAGGGAAGAGGGGTTAAATGGCTGAAATGGACACACCACTGGGAAAAGATTAGAGAAATCTGGAAGAAAGAAAACTCATTGTGATTTTAAAAGTAGGAAAAGGAAAGAAAGACAAGTAAGGTATCTCACAAAACAAACAGTGAAAGCTGTCGTGGTGTCTTGTCTTTTTTGAGTTTCCAGGAAGGAGGTAGGAGCAGAGCTCCCGAGAGCGAGTGGGAGTGTGCGCGTGTCTGTAAGAGGAGATGCAAGGTCGGGCTTTAGCGTAGCTCATTCTTCATAGAACTCTGCCATGCAAAGGTCACGCTGGAGTTTGTTGTTGTTGGCTTTAGGACTGAAGGCCTAATTCTGACTGGGACAAAAGTCACTCTTTCTGTAATATCCTAACAGCCTAAGATAAGCTGCAGGATAGATCCTCAATTCCTTGTTCATATATAGCCAAAACTAACCAATAAAATATATTTAAAGACTCACTTGGGATCACAGATCTTATAAAACCCTTCTACAATGTTTAGTTTTTACCAAAGTGTTTTGCCTGAGGATGTTGCGTGGGCATGAAGCAACTGCATCCTGTAGCAGTAAATGGTCATAGAGGAGCTGGGAAGCTATCTGTTTTAAAATGGCCTTAGGAAAATTAAGTGTTTTCTCAGGATGGAGGCAAAGCAGCCTCAAGCAAAGAACTTCAGGCAGGAAGAATGGATTGTGCTAAATCTGGCTTTGGAAGAGGAGAGGAAAGAAGTGTGACAGTAGATGTGCTTGGGGTCACATCCCCACGACTGACTGCTGTGTCCACATGCAAGGGCTGCTAGGAAGCGGGATGTCAAGCCACCTCTGTGGCCACACATGCAGCTTCCCAGCAGGAATGACAAGCATTCCCTTCAGGAGAAGTCTGACTAGCTGATAGCAAAGCAGAGAGGAGGTTCCTACTGACTTGTGCTGAAGCACTGGCCTTTTGCCTGGTTGCTGGCAAGCTGCTTGGCAAGCTCTCAGGGAGTCTGGGTTTCCAGTGCCTGCTGGCTCAGTGCCTCACAGCCATTCAGGCTGCTCCTGGCTCTGGTATCCACAGGTTTAGGACAAATGTGTCCCAGCAGCTGCCTGGAATGAGGGTACCGAGCTCCATGGTTTCCATTTGGAGAAGCCAGCAGCCTGGCAACCTCTGCTGCGCCCTTCTGACAGCCTGGGAACCAGCTTGGAGACACCTGGCTCCCTCTCGGGTTACTGGAAAGAAAAGATGAGTGCCTGGCAGCTCAGGGGACCAAAAAAATGGGAATCTCAGCTGTTGTCTAATTTGGAAAAACTTAATATTGTTTTGATGGGTTTTCTTTTTCATTTCCTGTCTATAAAGAATGCTCTAACTTCTGGTCTTCTCTCCAAAGCAGAATGATGATAACTTTATTCCAAACTTCCCATGAACTAAATTTCAGTTGTTCTACCCTCCAGATTAATCAGATCTTCTCTTGCATGTCTGTTGTCCAGACCACAGTCTCTGTTTTTCTGTGCTTGTCCAACTGATCCCTCTGGCCTAGAACAACCCCAAAATACAGTAAGATCTCATGGTTAAGAGAAAACTCCAAGTTAGGGAGCAAATTGACACAGAAAAGTTCAGTGTCTGAGAGCATCAGTTGTGTTAATAATTATTGAAGGAGGAAGGGTCAGTGTGGGAGACTGTACCTTCCCCTCTCATTGTGGTGATTTCTGAGCCAGAATCCCAGTGATGAGGTCATACTGTCCCCAGTGAAAAGGTGAAATGCATAAACCTTTAAGAGAGTGGCTACGCACCAGTGTTTTGCAGTGTATTGGTTGTTAAGAAATCTTTGGTTACAAGAAAGTCAGGGAAGACTTTCTTGGTTTGTTTTAATATTGCAGAGTGCTAGATACCTGCAGAAGGAGAACATGCTGTGTGCTCAGAGCAAATGCATGGACCTTGGGGATTGGTGGGTGTCTTTACCCTGGGAATAACACCTGGGATAGTAGTTCCATCATTCCTGTGCAGACAATAGTCCTGTCCAAAACCTTCAGTTGTCCCCTTGCTGGTGTGGATGTCCTGGCTGAGTTCTCTCTGCCTTTCCTTGCTACCAGGGGAAGTGGTAACGTGCTCAAGAATCACACCTGTGCCCTGGGTGACATGCTTTGTCCTGGAATTGCCAGTCTGGTGCCTGCAACAACTCACAGCAATCTTCATCTGTGGCTTTTGGGAGCTGATGAGGTTTGCACCTTAGAGATGCAGCATTTTAGGTATGAGAGGATGTTCTGGAAAGTCTCTGCTGTATCAAAAAAGAAACTATTTGATCCAAGAATGGCCCTCCACATTAAGAAATTCAGTTATTAAATGCTGTCCATTTCAGGGGGTCTGTGACAGAGCTTTTGGGAATTTAAATTAGTAGATCAGGTTGGCATCTCATGAGTGACCCTTTTCACATTGCAGTACTATATTTAATCAAGCTGTTAAAAAATACTGTTTTTAAAAGAAACAAAAGCAACTTCAGGAGAACATTGTGTCCTGAAGTACCCCAAACAATAACGCTGCTCCAAATTCCTGCTCTGTGTGGGGTGAGGAGACCAGGACAAGCTTGGGGCTTTCTATTATGAGACCTGAGCAACTGCCACTGGTGAGAAATGGAGTAAGAAGGGTGGAAGGGAGTCTGTAACAACACAGAGGCAAGGCTGCTGTCTGAAACTGGCCCTTTATATAACCTGAGGTGTCAGCAATAGTTTTGCTGGGGTTTATTTTAATGGCTCTCAGTAGTTAGGACTGATTGGCAGCGGTGGGGTTCACACCCTGCCTTGGAGGAGCAGCCAACAGCGGGCAGTGGTTCTGTGAACCTCCGCACCTTGCCACCAGCATGCCCAGCCCCGAGGAGACCGCGTTCCACTCATCCCCCATGGCCTTTGGTGCCTGCTCTCCCTGCTGAGCCTGGCAAAAAGGCCTCCAATTACTTCCAATTGCAGTGACGGTTTTGCACGAGGTCACTGCAGTCGGCAGCGAGCGGCCGCCTCATTAGGCCATTGCTGCCTGTCAGTGGTGGCAGCTCTGTCACAGCTAACGGGGCTCTGTGCTGCACAGATCCGCATCCCCACCACGGCTGCGTGGACACCATCATCCAGAGGCGGTCAGAGACCTTTGGGTGGCCCCGGTGCACCCACACGCTCCTCAGTCCTGAGGTTTTCTTTGCTTTACAGGGAGCAGTGCTGTATAAAATTGAGCTGTCCAAGGACAGATCCAGACCAAGCCAAATTAAGTTGTAACCCCTGACGTGAAGAAGTACTCCCCTTTGAATTGTTACGTTGTACCTGCAAAAAAAGGCTTCATATAGAACAACTTGAGTTTGTTCCGGTTAGAAAAACTCTGGGGATTGGTGGGTTCTCTGCAAGATGGACACATGCACAAGCAAACAAGGGTTGTGGAAAGATGGGAAGCTGGAAGAGAAGGAATAAAATAATTTGTGGATGAGAGCTGGGCTGATCTCCCATCCCCAGGAGAAAGAACAATTCTCTAATCCCTACAATTACTGCACTTAAAATCATGGCTAAATAGTCTCAGAGGATCTGGGAGAAGGAGACAGAGAAGTGTAAATTACCATAGCTTCAAAAATCTAGTTTTAGAAAGACTAGCATGTCCTACAGAGAATGGCAGCAGTGAGAATAGCTGTCTTCCTTTTGTGCAGCAGGACTACACAGGGATGATTTTTGTGCTGTAGGATTTTGAGTCACTTGCTGAGGTTTAAGATGTCCAAAAGTGAATGGGTTTATACATCTGATTTCAGGAACAGGATTTTGTACTCGCTCAGATCAGACATTCATTTCAGAAATGGTTAGTTAGGGAAAGTATGATTGCACACCCGTACTTGCAGAAATTTTAGTTGCATGTCACTGTCAACTAAAACCTGCAGAATGCAAACACAGCTTTGGGGTACCCAGTTATGAGCTTTGTGTATCTCGACACACAGGGAGATGTTAATCCCATTTCTGATAGCTTCTAAGCAACTGTGTGCCTGCTTGCATCAGCTTCCTAAGATGTAGTCACAGAGATGTTTCAGGAATCTTCCCTGTTCTTCTGAGACATTGGATAACACAAATGCCTCTTACAATGGTCTTGTTCTAAATACCCTTGAGTGCACTGCTTTGCAATTCAAAAGCAGACAGTAATAAAACAATCCTAGAATGTAGAAGCTCTTTCTCCACCCTGCCAATAAACTCTTGAATTATTTGTACATTGCATTTAATTCTTTTATTGTAACAAAAAGAAATTTCAGCTGATGTGCTCATTTAAGCAAGATGTTAGTGTCACTCTTTTCTACTCTGTGGTGCTGCATCCATCCTTAGTCTCCAGGAATGTGCTTCTCGATGCAATTGAATTTGGGTTGTTGGCTGGTTGCTTTTTATGACCCTCCTCCTATTCCAGCAGTTTGGTTCTTAGGGGCAGCAGAAGGTTTCCTCTGGAGATGGGTCCTTGTGACAATCTGTCTGTTCCCTTCTCCCTTCTGTCATTGCCTTCTGCTCCCTCTTTTGTTTCTTCTTCCTTTGTAATTGTTGTTTAAGGAGGAAAGGGCCATTGCTGCTTACAATACAATGGACCCTCAGCCCGGATTGTTGCTCTTCATTTTCCAGAATTGCTGTGTAGTGCTGAAAGAATGTGAGCAATATTTTTGGTATTGTGTATTACAATAGCAGCCAGAGGCCTGAAGCAAACACAAGGACCTTTGTGCTTCCCAACGTGCAAACAGAAGTCCTACACCATGAAACATCAAAATGCACAAGACAGGCACTGAGTTGGGGAATGTCCAGTCATTGAGAGATTCCCACTTCTTAAGCTGTTGCATTTTGAGACTGGGATTCTCTCTGTAGAGCTGGAATAATAATTTTCTCTGTCCATGCTATGTTTAAATCTTTGTTATATGTTAAAAGTTTGTCTATTCTGGTGTTGAGCAACAATAAACAACATTTCATTTTACTTTTTATTTCCCCTTTTCTCTGAGACTGTGTTTCCATACATTCAGTTTCTCGTCACCTCCCTCTCTTTTGTTTAAGCACAGACCCTCAGCAAATCCCTCAATCCCAAGCCAGTTTTTTTCTCATGAGGGATGCATTTATGTTTGTAGCAAGGTCACCAAGCTCACTAAAGACTGCTTGTTTAAAAATCTGTGTGATTGCTCACATTTACATTACCCAATGTAAAACTGGCTGAAACACCTTTCAAAACATCATTGGAAACCTGTGCTTTACCTTCTGTTTTGTTTAGATAAACCAGACTTATAAGAGTGTTCTCTTCCTTTGGAAAGGTTTTGCCTTTTATGTTGATCTAAGCTGAGGCATGATTTTCTTGAGTTAATGCACTGCAGGACCTGGGACAGCCCAAAGCTCTGGAAAAGTCAACCATGGTCTCATGAATTTTACCTCTACAAAAAAGCTGCTTAATGTTCAACAGACTCAAATGAGAAGTATTTTACACTGCAGAACTTAGACCACAGGAGCAGAGAGTGAAAGATTCAGGGTTGCTTCAGTTTTGGAGAGATTGTCCTAAGCAGGCAGAGACCTGAAGGAGATCACAGAAATTAAAGGATAGCTCTAATGGGGTGTTAGTCAGCCTCCCCTGCACATTCTGTATCTTCAGCTGTCAAAAACTCAGGAAGCTGAGAGTATTCCCATCCTGAGGAACTGAATTGTAATGCAAAAAAATCACTATCCTTAACAGAGAAATTTGCAACTCTTACATTAATAATTTTCTGCATTGTATTATGAGGTCTTTACATCTCACAGCTGTACTGGGGTGACCACAATGAAACAGTTGAAGTGTAATGACACTTTATAGTTCATCTGGTAAGTTGGAGTTGTGTTGTCAGCTTAACAAACACTGATACGGCAAAAAAGGTAAAACATTGTCTTTCTTTTCTGAAGAAACCAGTTTTGTGTTTAAAAAAATAAAGAAGTCTTGCAATTAAAGTAAGGGAGTGGATGCACTGTAGTACTTGAAGACATTAGGATCATTTGCTGCCCTGTGAGAGAAGGACCCTCTTGCCCTGAGAACTGGGCACAGCCTACCAAGGGGGTATATTTGACCTGTATCTTTCTGGAGACCAAAGATGACAAGGGGTACTCAGAGTTCCCATTCAAAGCACAGCCTTGTTCAAGACTCTGTGGGTGAATATGAGCTGTAGTTGATGTTTTTACCTGTAAAACAGCTCAGCTGAAGAGCAGATTCCTGGCTTGGCTTTCTCCCAGCCTATGGAGTACAGTTCACTTGAGGTAAAGAACATCAGTCATGTTTCTCTGCCAGCAGAGTGCCTGGGAAATAGGGTACACCTGGTTACCAGAAACCTTTGATGGATTTTTCCATCTGTTAAAGACTACATGAAGAGCTGTGTTTTTCAAAATCTGGTATAGATAGTGTATAGAAAACATTTGAAAAAGGCTACCTGGAAGTTAATGCTGGTAAACTTTATTTTGAAGCCTTTGATAAGGGCTCCAATGTTGAATTACTTACGGATGTCATGAGGACAAAACCAAATGTCAACAGGTTCTTAGAGTAAGGCAGTAACGCCATAGGTATGGTCTGTTACCTTAAAATGGATTTTTGTCTTTGTGACACTCTTGCACAAACTGGAAAGTCAGCTTTTGAATAGGATGTGATGCTCATATTTAAAAAAAAAAAAAAGAAGAAACAGCATCAACAGCAGATATAACAAGTGAAATGTTTTTCCCTTTCTGCATTTTTGTTGCTGAAAATGTGGGGGTTTTGGTTGGGGTTTTTTTTTTTAGCAAAAACATTGTAAGAGAATGTTTGGCACAAAGCTAAGTAGTCCTGTACACCAAACATATATGACGGGTTCCAAGAAGTTGTGGATGTATTTGACTGGGAGTGAAGTTGCCAGGTGTGCCCCATGTTAAGCAAGCAACATGCTTTGGAAAAAAGCAATATTTAGAAATGGAACTTTCAAGGTCCTTCTGAGCTTCTAAATCTTTTTGTCTCTGACAGGTGTGTTGACACAGAACTTACATTTTGAGATCTTGCAAGATGTAACCACATTTAATATTCATTAGGGTTTTGTAGAAAAATATTATATTGGTGCCTGACAATTGGTATGGGAATATTTATTCCTTATATGGTAACATGATTAAAAATGGCACTTCAGGAAGTTATGAAAACTCCTCCTTGCCATGTTTTTCCATGGCTGCTGTTCCTTTTCAGATTGGACATAGGAAGAACCCACGACCATGGTTACATAACAGTGCCAAGAGGAGCACAATCCTCTTCCACCTTTTCTTGTACTGTTAATGGTAAAATATGAATCACTGCTGGGCACGCCTTCCTAATGATGTATGAGGGTTCGGACGTGCGTATCTGTAATTAATGAGAGGGAGTTGCATGGCTAATTCCCTGTGCACTGCTGACATCCTGCCTGCAGCTTTGTCCCTGATCTTTTACTTACGTGCCTCCAACAGCCGGTTATTGCATTACATCCTTGTATTATATAAATAAAGCCTTGACCTTTGTCCTTTGCAATATTGGTTCAGTGCAGTCTTAATTCAATTTAGAAAAGAAGCTTGAGCGTTAAAACCATTTGAATCTCCTTACACACCTCAAATGCTGATGGAACTATTTCTGCTTAAGAGAAAGCACTAAGGCTAAGAAATTGCCTTCTAGCTTTTTGTCATTGACAAATGAGTGCGTGTTTCTTCACATTGAAACTATGCAGGAACCCCTCTCTGGGCAGGGAGTACATGTCCTCCTCTGCATTGCAAGGCAGCATGGGTCTACAGAAACTATTAGCAGTGCAGTATTTTGTTTATTATTTCATCAAACAATCCTGAAACAATAACTCCTCTGAGGCAAGTTCCTCTCCCTGCTGCAGGCAAATCTCCAGTACTTCTCTTATTTTTCCCCATTACCACATTCTATAGCTTATTTAAGGCTTCTGTCTCTGCATCCTCCCTGGTAAAGCCAGATTGGCACTAGAAATACTGCAGTGCATTAGGACAGACACCAGCTTGTGGATATACTGGTGTTGGAAGCTCAAGTCCTCTGCAGGAAAGGTCTGATCTCTTTTCCCTGTCACCATCCATGTGGCTGTGTTGGGTTTTTTTCAGTGTGTGTGTTAAAAGTGGAAGTAAGCAGGGTGCTTATGTCTCTGAGTGTCTAAACCCTGTTACTGCTGAGCTTCAGTTCCCCACTGATTGAAAATGGGGGTAAAGGTGCTTAATTATCTCCTGTGGATATTGTGGGATAAATTCATTAAAGATTTGGAGTATTAGGGCTAGATACAACCTGGCTGTTATTGAGATCATCATGACTGTAATGCTGTTAGTACCTCTGCAAATTCTAGCAAAAGTAATTTTTTATGATGATGGAGGTACAGATCCTCTAATTAACCAGGACAACTCAAATTAGCATCAGAAATAACTGCTAAAAGTTGAGGCTGCATGATGTGAAGTATAATTGATTTTTAATATGGTAGGGTACAACTGCTGTTAAGTGATGTACAATGTCATTTTCTCCTGTTGGATGTTTAGCAATGTTTTGAAGAAACCTGCATGTGATTTATACCATTGCTAGAGATTTGGGGGAGCAGAAGCCTGAGAGAAACAAGAAAAGGAAAACAGTTTCCTTGAATTTTTCATCTATTGTCACTTCCACTTTTTCTTGTTTAATGAGAACTGGCTTTAAATCAGTTTTATATTATTTGTAGATTTTAAACTGGATGCAGTTACAAAACCAGAACTAAGAATTTTTATTTTTTATTTTATTCTTCATTTCAGATTTTTACCCTTAATAGAGAAAACAGAATTCCTAACAAACCTGTACAGGTTACCTTTGGGAGAAGTAAAATAAACCTTCAGCACTGATAAGCTGATTTGCTCCATTTAGATTCTCCCTGCCCCTCACTTTTGGGACAATTATGTGTAAGCAGTGATTGCATGAAGCTGCCTGGATTCCATGTAAATGATACGTCTTTGGCATATGGGAGTTTTCGTAAATCATTTAAAGCAAGGCATTCTTCTGTGCTTGACAGAGGAAGGATACAGAGAGCTTTTGTACCTCAGCTGCATCAAATTGAATATTTCTTTAATCACCCTGGAGAAGAACGCACTTGATTGCATTCTGCGAGTTCTGCAGTTATTGTTTTTGGGTAGACCTGGTGGGTAATGAATGACCTGGCTCCTCTCTGCCACTACCCAGCTACCCCCTCAAATCCATGAGTTCTCCTTTGGGCAAGACCTGCTCCACTGGAGTAGTAATTGTGCAATAGTCAAAAGAAAAGAATGTGAGGGAATAGCCATTAATAACCAAGTTGGCAGCCCCCTGTGAGGAGAGCTATTTTCACATGAAAATCTTCTCCGAAGTAATGAAGCCTTGCTTCATTTGAAGTCTTAACAGGTAATTGCACAGAAGGTGATTTCCAGGTAAAGGTTTTTTTTCCCCCTGAATGAAGGGTGAATACTCTCTATTTAAAAACAGACAAAAAGCCCAGACTGTCAAAGAATTAGCACCTAATGCAGAAGTTTAATGCTTGCAGTCTTTTCCTAATAAGATGGTAAAAAGACAGTAAGTCTTATATGACAGATTATTAATCCTCCAGAAGAGGGAAACTGATGAAAGCTTGTGACTGTTCCTGCATATGGCTATGTGGTGACATATTTAATTTTGAAGTCTATCAAATCTGAACCTTTCCCTCCCCTTTTTCATTTACAGAAAACAGTGAAAGTAAGGTCAGAACGAAAAAAGAGATATTGTGCTGTCATCAATTTAGACATTTTCCTGATAAATATTATGAAAAATATTAAGGAAAAACCCCACATTTCTCTGTTTTAGTATGCTCAGTTTTCACTCCTAAGCTCCAAGATTCAAGTAGTCATTTTAATTAATCTCGTCTCAATCCTCACAAACAGTGGAGAGGAGCCCTGTTCTGCTGGGGCATTAAATTGACAGAGACAGACTGAGTACAAGAAAGCTCAGAGGAATCATAATCCTTGGCCTCAGTTTATGAGCTACTTACCAATTTGACAAATGTAATGCCAATTTGACAAATGTAACTTTTTCAGTGAAGGACTCATTCTGATGCAATTTTGTTTTCTGACAGTGGGGAGAAAGGGGTTAAACTGCTGCTGAGGTTTTCCCTCTGAAGAAAGACCAGTGATGCATCTGTGGCCAGCCTTTCCCTGGTGCTTTGGCTCAGCACAGAAGGGATAAGCCTCTCCCAGGAGGCAGACAGGGTAATGCTATTAGTTAGGAGCAAGAAATGCTCATCCCATGTTTGGAGCAGCTACTAGAAAGCGATGCGTGACATCCTAAACCAACAGGATGAACTCATCTCATTCCTACTGAGCTCTACAAGTGTGTGGGGGCAGAGCTTTGCCCATCCTATTTTTATTGAATCCATGTGTTAGAGGCTTTATTTTCACCACAGTCAGCAAAATCTCTGGATATACATGTCTGCGCAAACAGGTGCAAGCATTTGGTTTATCATCCCCATCTGGAAGTGAGGCAGCCCGGACCGGGAGCCGTGCTTTGTGTGCTGAGGACTGGAACTCGGGCTGGGTGACGCAGACAAAAAAGGACTTCCCAGCTACAAACACTTTGCATCTGGTGAGACCCGAGCGAGTGCATGGCTGCCTCTGCCCATATGTGTAGATATATCAAATGTAAACATGAATCCAGTTAATTTTCACGCACTTGTAACAGCTTCCCCTGTCTCAGCGGAGGCCTCTGAGAGCCCTCCTCCTTCTTGATCTTGCTGGGAAAGCCTGAATTTATGACAACTCAGACTTTTCCTTGGACACACACTGGGGTGCCAGACATAGGACAGCGGCTTCATCGCAGCATCAGGGAGAGAGATGAGCCAGGATGGGGGCAGATTCAGCCTCATCAATCCATGTCTTGATCTCAGTTTATCAGCCACTGCCACAGAGAACAGGGAACCAGACTGATAGAAGGGAAAGGCTTCCTTAAAGAAAGACCCAGGAGGTCATAAAATGTCTTAAACTGGGAGGAGGAGTTTAGTTGTCAATGAGTGCTTTCCTGCTCACAGTGTTCCTGGCATGGCTTTCTAGATAAGCACATCCCTGAACATAGTATCTGGGGTGGGAAGTGATTTGTCTCTGTGGTTTGATGCTTGCTCTTTTAACCAGAACCACGGAAGAGGAAAACGTCAATGATTTCTCATACAAGTACTAAACACACAGGTTGTGATTATTTATTTTTTTTTTTTTCTGTGAGTATCTGGGGTCCATTTGAAGCAGCAGCTCAGTGCTATGCTAGTGCAGCGGGTGGTCAAACATCAGGAGATGAAAGAAAAGAAAGGGAAAGTTGCTTGGCTGTGCACAGGGATCTGTGAGTCACGCTGAGGTTTGGGGTGCCAGGGTGCAGGGCTGTGCCAAGGCAGCAGCCCCAGGCACTTGGGACCAGGCTCTCCTTCCTGTGCGCGGGCGTACGGGACAATGGCCCCGACCTGGCCGGTGAATCAGAGCCCGGACTCGCCCTGCAATCAGCGCCACAGCGCGCGGGAAACAAGCCACCTGCCCCACTTCCTGTCATTTATCGGGGTTATTTTTAAGTGGGAAAGACTATGAGATTTGTTCCTTTTTCGCAGGGACTTTGTGTCCTCTGGAGATCCCTGAACGATGGGGTGAGGTGTGAGCAGCCTCAGGGACCTTCCTTTGGGAACCACATCCTGGTATCTTCACTCAGCACCAGGCACCAAAGCTGAGGCTGTTCATGGGACACACATGAACCAAACTGCTGAGAGCATAGCAGAATCTTCTGATGCTATCTGAGCTTCCTTCCACCACGTTCCCAAAGCGAGCAGTGGGAACGGTTGCTGAGCACAAAACCCTTGGTCCTGTCTCTGCTGAGCCTGTGTTGTCCACATCTGCATCTGGTGACTGTCACTGTGGCCCTGGTGAGCTGTGAGGCGCTCATGCTGGGATGCAGCACCATTGCAGTTAGTTTGGTCTGGGCTTTTGCTGAAATCTACAGAATTTTAGACTGTAAGCCTGCCTCACTGCCCATTTGTGACCATGCACTCTGACACACCTTCTACAGAACATTTTGTGTGAGGAGACTGTGAAACTAAGGTCTGTTTATGGAGCAGTGGATCTTTCACCATGGGGTTATTCCTCTCTTGGGCAGTATTTGAGATGCTCACAGATTGTCAACTAGAACAAAATAATCCATCTCAGACACTGTGAATATGATTTTCAAGAGTATTCTTTCAGTAAAACAGGCCCAGAAACATCAAGGCAATCTAATGTGGTATATGTTTATTTTCCATATTTTGAAGAAATGTGTTGTGTTTGTGCTCTTCTATTCAGTGATTTCTCTGTCTCCATCCAACACTTTGTTTCTCTGTGGGAAGAGATGATCTAAGTGCTGCCTGAGTGCTGCAGGTCTGGATCTGGTGCTGCACCCGAGTGAGATGTCCCTATGAGGTGATGCTGTTTTGGGTACTGGAAGTGGTTTGTCTGTGGCACAGCAGGGCTCTGTGTAGACGTGCTGGTTTCCTCATCTCTCTGTCTTGGGGATCCCCAGCACAGCTCTGTATCACCTGGTGTAGACATGCCTATGTTTGCAAAACGCCAGCAATAATTAATAATTAAGTAGGAAACAAAGGAATGCATCTAAGATCCTTTCTTAGAGCAGTTCAAGGTCTATCCATGCTTACAGCCCCCTCCTTTTATTCTACTCTTCTCTCTAGATGTACTAATTTACTTTAGCACCAATTAATCCATGTGTTTCAACATGCTTGCCCAAAATATTTTTTTTCTCCAGGTTAGAATAGCTTTGGGAGATGGTTCTTTAACTCTCACTGAACTTTTGCCAAACAACTAGTGTTCTCAGAAAGGAATGTCAAGTGCTTAACTACAGTTAATTTTAGTCAGAAAGAGAATAAATAGCACACAACCACATGTGTCAGAACAAAACCTTTCTGTGTGGTGTTTGGGTGGGTTTTAAACATAGCTCCACTTAAAGGATGTGTACATTATACTGCTTTTCTGGGGAAGGGGAGAGAAAGGGGCCTCTCCCAAAGCAGGAAATGATGCACACAATTTCATTTCACCTCTGCATAAGTGTGAGTGGAGGTAACTGGAGAGATTGGTCTTACCTGCATGTCCTTCGTTTTTACCCGGTTATCACTGTTTGCAAAGCAAAGCTCTGCAGATACAGAAGTAAAGACAGACTGGACTGAACCTAAAATATCAAATGTTGTCACTTCTGTGATCACAGAAGCATGGAAGGGTTGGGGTTGGAAGGGACCTGAAGATCAACTCATTCCAACCCCCTGCCATGGGCAGGGACACCCTCCACTAGACCAGGTTGCTCCAAGCCCCATCCAACCTGGCTTTGAACAATTCCAGGGATGGGACATTCACAGGATTTGGGGATTTCTGGGCAACCCATGCCAGGGCCTCACCACCCTCCCAGTAAAGAATTACCTATCTGCTGTGACTAAAATCTTGGTGGGTTTTTTTTTACATTTAAGTCCTTTTACAAGGACTGAAGTTTTTACCAATGAACTGTCTACAGAAATCTGTAGACACCCAACTAAACTCAAGTTATTCTGGATTTCTGATCTTTCCTCTCTCCACCTTTTCACCCTATTTTTAGATATCCTTATAAATCCTTATTTCAGCCATTGTTCAGGAAGTAACTAACAATTTTAACATAAACCATGTCAACAAGGCAGCATTACACAATGGCAATGCCTGACACCATTCATTGATATTTCTAACTATGATAGTTTCCTTCTCTTTTCTTGAATTTTATTTTGTTTGGACTGTACCCATTCTTTCCTTTCTAATGCTTGTTTTTTTTCCAGTTGATGAATGTAGGGTTTCATTCTCTTTCTTAACAAACATGAACCAGCCTGGCTTTTCTCATTAACTTCCTTATTAGCATAAGCACCACCACCTGTAACATTCATCATGTGAGCAGCAGCATGATGCTGGGAGCTGGATGTCTTGGATAATCCGTATTGCCTCTTAGAGTTAAATGCCAGAATGGGAAGATATTGCAAGTTCAGCTTTTAGGACAGGGTTTAGGGGTTTTTTTCTTAAATTTTTTTGCAAGAGTGAAATAAAAAATGGTTAAGAAAACTACTTTTAAGAGGCTGAAATCTGGAGGAGACCAAACTGGCTCATTTGGCACAGGGAAGCCAGGCAACAATGCAGGACTGGAAACTTTTAGTTGGTAAGACTGGTTAGAGTAAAATCAAAAGAGGAGAGTCTTTTACTCAAAGTCAATTATTACTCATTATAAATATATAATTATACAATTTATTACTGCACTATAGGTTCTCCAGAAGAATATAATACTTTGCTGTAATGGTAACTAGGAAAATACTTTGAGGTTTTAAAGCAGGATGTGCAGTTCATGCTGGTTACTGAGTGATAAATGATATAAGCTGCACAGAAAAACTATACAAACACATTATTTCAGCTAACATAGAAAATTACTTCAGATATAAATTAAAAATAACTGTAGCCTTGTGGTCCTTGTCAGTTATTTACAAGCATCTTGAAATATTTCCTTATCAGCCCTTCTCATAAGAAATTAGGCAATTAGAGTATAAATCTGAAGCCAGAGAACATCAAATAGTGAATCATTATGGCATCATTACAGCATCATTACATGGGAAGTAGGAACAAGGGGAAGACCAAAAGAAAACCCAAAGGTTTTTCATCTTCAGGAAATCTATTTTAAATTAAATTGAAATAAAAGCCTTAAATAAGTTTAACGTAATTCTGAAAAAAAGGCAGTTGCACAATGAAGAGGTATTTGCAGTCTGAAATTCAAATTCGTGCTGTTCAGGATATTTCTAAACAGGAAAAAAAATTTTTCCTGTCATTGAACTAGTCACAAATCTTTGTATAGGGAAATCTTACATGAATGAGAAATATAAATGTGGTCTGGAAGTCTAGTGACTCAGGAGTTTCTTAAAGATGGGGAAAAAAGGAAATACATCCGTGTATATGCAATCTTTATTAACTCTTAATTGCATAGTAAGTGTATGATCTATATTTATGTATCTATGAAAATATGTTGTTGTGTAACAAATATTACAAAGTTTTTCAGGACCAATATAGTTGGGATCTTGAGTGTTGTGGGTATTCTTGTTTTGGTTCAGGCTTTTTTCACAATTTGAATATTGACTTGAATTAACTTCTTCTCTTCTGTTTCAGCATTAGAGCACATTTCAAGACAATTAATGTGTTTTGGTTTTCTTTTCAGGGTGAAAATTCCAGCTGGGTTAAAAAAGCATTACATTCCCTACAAACCAAATCAGACATTCAAAATATGTCCAGCTGCCCTGAGCATCAAAAGGAGGAGGGATCAACAAGTCCCAGGCTTGATCTTAATTTGACAATTTTAAGGTAACATCTTTTGAGAATATCTATAGCAGATGCAGATAAAATGAACTACTGCTCTTCAGGAAAGGAGTTGTTGATATCCTATTCTGCTTGTGCTCTGTAAATGATGAAATCAGGAAACTGATCCTCACACCCACTAAAAATTGCAGTCTGATCACGACAGGCAGGACTGATGGCTTTGATCGCTGAACTCTCCACGCAGTCCTCTCCTCAGCTGCACTGCTACTCTCTGGGCCATCACACCTGGGCAATATTCTGTCATGTAAAAAAAAATAATTGTCCCTTTAACTTTTTAATACAATTATTTCTTCTTCTAAATAAATTGTGTCAAGGCAGGGCAAATTGTGTGGAAAAGACACTATTTGAACAGACTTGGATTTGCTAAAACCCAGTGACTCTTTTAAGAACACCTCTGTATCCTGTATTTAGTATTGGTCAATCTCAGGAACATGATTATACTTGAGTTTGAACCCGAGTACCAACCTGAAGAACAAGAACCCAATATTTTTTCCTGACCTCAAATGTGCTGTAAGGCAATAAATGGCTGAAATTTCATTTTGCAAAGGATGAGAATGCTCTGGGGCAGTTAACGTAGTTCAAGATATGTCATTCTTGCTTTGGGAAGTGGTAGGGTTGAGAACTGAATCTTTTGGGTAAATGGAGTACCAGGCCACCAGGTCTACATGAAATACAGCTGAGAAATGTGAAGGTAATAATGACAGCTGGCAATGACATGCCACTGTTCACAAAGGACAAGCTATAGCAAACTGAGTCAAGAAAAGGAAATCCTTGATGTTACTCTGAAAGAAATTATTAAAAGCAATTTTAGAATATTTAGCTTGGAGTCAGATCAAAACATATTATTTCTGATAAGGATGTGAACATTTTAACATCAGCATTGAACCCACCCTTTGTATGGACTCACACCACTTAAAAAAGTGGTGTGAGGAACCTCTCATCATCCTATTGAGAGAATGCAATAGAGATGCTGAGCAAGAGGACTTGCTGAGCAAGTTCTTTTTCCAGTTTAGAAACACCAAACAGCTTCTCAGAGCAAGTGTTGTGGCTGTCTTTGAATCCTTTCCTCTCAATAAACACATGGGCTTCACTGTTTGTTGTGAGGAAAAGTCTAAGTCATGAAATGTGAATGATACTAACTTGCAGATTCCTAAGGGCCTGGAAGAGAATGAGGATCCATTATGCAAGGTGCTGTCTAAACATGTAGCCAGTACTTAGAGTCTGAGTAAATAAAACGGGAACAGAAAAGTTCAGTGACTTGCAACAACCCACGAGAAGAAGCAACAGACTGGAGTCAGTCCAGCTGCTCTGACATCTCGTCCATTGCCTTTTCCACTGGATAGTGCTGTACTGACATCTTGGATCGTGCAAAAATTATTGGATGATATATCTATCAAATGGGAGGCTTATCACAGTTATCTTTGCAATGCCTGGCATCAGAAGGATTTAAAAAACAGACATCAAATTATAGAGGCATAGCTCTATCCTGAGCGTGTCTGTTCAGCACAGTAATGCATAACCGCTTGATTATTGGCAATGAAATCCTCCTGTTGCCACTCATCTCTACCTGTCTCCAGATACGTTGAGATCAGCGTCTAGATTAATTTCTTGCTCTTGGTCTCAGGTGTAGCAATTAAAGAAATGTTCTGTATTGCTGAGAGCACCAGATGTGTGCAGTGGAGCATCCTATACTGACAAGCATTTTGCTTTTAATAGTTCCTTTGGGTACACATTGGCGTCTGGGTTTATTTTTCTGTTTATACTTTGTTTTTCTGTTTTATGGCACTATTTCCTTGATGGGGTTTTTCTGTTTCTTTCCTTGGAGAATGGTTTGGGGTAGCATGGATTATGGCACAGCAGCATTAGGAGTTGTCTCTTGTTTCTGTTTTCAATTTTTTAAGGTCATTCTAAGTTCTCCATTTGACTGCTCCTGTGTGGAATAAACAATGAAAAATATCCACTGATTCTGAAACCTGAATTGTGAATCATGCTGATGTCTTCCTGGACCTTCTTGATATCTCTCTTGTCTTCCTGGACCTGGGACCAGACTTAACATATATATGATAAGATTTCTGTAGGAGCAAGGTTTTTTAGTCACAAAAGTTGTAAACCTTCCTTTACCTGCACACTAGAAATGGTGGGCACCTAGAAGGTGGCAGGTGATTTTCCCTCAAAGTTTGTTTGCAGATTTTGCCCTCCTATCTAACTTTCAGCTGGTTCTTCACTGCAGAGTGGAACAAGATGGTGATGGATCTCAGTGCTGGAGTGCAGCAGCAGGCGTATTCTAATGTTTGAGTGAACTCTGATCTCTTTTTCTCTGGGATACTTTGTACCAAATTGAGAGTGCCATAATGGGTATGGCCAGCTGAGAAGAGCTATAGACTATGTTTATTCCAATAAGAAGAGCAGAAAGTCTTTCCTGACTTCTGCAAGTGATTATCTTTACTTCCTAAAGAGCGGAATTTTACTACTTTGACTACAGTATGAGCAGTTTTAAATATTACTCAATGTGGTGAGCGCCATTTCTTCAAAATAATATGGGCAGTTAAAAAAAACCAGACCTTCACACACTTACTATTTATAAGGAATGTTGGGTGTATCATGACACCATGACCAATGGTATCAGGGTCTAATACTGGAACTCCTTATCTCACCAAAACCTCATTTATTTAGTTTTTTGAACAACGGTTCAGGTGAAACGATGATAAGCAAAAGATTAACGCTCTGTCAGATAAAAAGCAATGCTGCACTATTTCAACTATCCTAGTTTTCAAAAGAGAATAAAATATGCACTAATCCACACAGACAACATCAATATTGAATAACCATTGCAGTGGATTGCATTAATAGATACACAAAATGAGTAAAAACATATTTGATTTAGTCCTCTGCTGATGGTGCCAGCAGATTACAAGGATTAACCTGTCTACTGCAATGTTACCCATCAAACAGTTATAATTCAAATCCTTCCCTTTTTTTTTTTCCCCCCTCTCTCAATAAAACAGTATAACCAGGATAAAGCACAGCCTTTACATCGCTTTGTTTCTCTGGAGACTGATCCTGATCTTACCCATCCAATTTCATGCACATGAATATTCCTGTTGATTAAGGTAGGAAAGTTTTTCACATCCACAAATCATTGTGGAATTTGGAGCCACAAGGTGTCAAATTAATTCCTGACCTCACTCAGCTACCTGTGCATCCGCTTGGCCTGACACCACATGACAGAATTTGGGCATAAATTTGGTGTGAGAACGCTTGAAGCCCAAACAGAAGCCAGGCTCCCACCGACAGTCCCTTGAGAACGGGTCCCATTCTGCCCTCTCTCCTCTTGTCTTGTAGGGATGAGCATTTCGAGTTTGGAGGTTAACAGGCATTCCTAACTATGCATGGCATCCTACTCCTTAATGCTGACATGAATAGACTGTTTCCTAGGAGATAGCTCAAAATAAAATAAATTATTTGAGAGATATTCATGTTAAAAGATTCCATGGAGTTCATCTTTACATAAAACTCCTGTAACCAATTAGCTGGCTATAGATCAGGGCTCCAAGATGTGACAGATATGATCTATTTCCCCCTTCACTGTGTGACAAAGGCTGTGTGTGGTCGGGTCAGAACCCCAAACCCCTTTTTCCTGTGTCGTGCGGCCAGCTGAGTGCTCCAGAGCCCCTGCTTTTTTGCCCTTCCTCTTTGGGGCCTCTGGTTCCTCTCATGCCCTTACAGTAACATCTCCCACAGTCTGAGGATAAGTGTGAGTGATGTTAGCTGGAGGATTTCTCCTGCTGTCATCATGGATCCAGGGTGGTGCAGTGCTTCAGGGCCCAAAGCCTTGAAGCTGCAGTTTGTCATCCCCCCACCATGCATTTCAGAAGTGATAAATCAGACCTTCTGCCCTGATTAACTTTTCTCCACCTCCAGTGGCTTTTCAGATTGCATCTAGTGAAAAAATGCCCATGAGCTGGCATTAGAGGTGTGCCTCTAGGAACTATGTTACCCAAATTAAAATGTTCTAATTCAGAAATCTTTCCCACATTTTTGTTGCCCTTGTTAGGGAAAAATGCTTCACTTTAACCTCCAGCTAACTGATTACCTGCCAGTTCTGAGGCTGTGCTCTGAGTTAATATGCTCCAAAAGCCAACAGAGATGACTTGTGTTTGGTCACCTCACGGGAAAACAGAGAGATGAAAAGCCTTAGGAATACTTTGGCAAACAACTTGGAGTGTTTGACCAGTTATACACAGCTGCTGCTGAATGGAGAATGCAGTAACCTGCCAAACAGAGAGAAATGGGAATCAGCAGGGAAGGGCAGCTTTGGTATCTGCACAGGACACTTCACTCTCAGGAAAGGAGAGGAAATATGCTGAATCACCTGTAGGAGGTGTACCTGCTTTTGCTAATAGATGCACATGGTTAATTAATTCCTAACCAACAGATCCTGTACCAATGTATGCTGGAATTCTCACTGAGGTCAATGGAGATACATCCGTGCACAGCACCTTAATTTGATTGATTGCATCCCACCCATCTAAACATGCCTTAAAGACTTGTTTGCAGAGCCCTCTCTCTGCCCCCGTCCAGTTCCCTATTTGAGGAGATAATGTCTCCTCATAAATCCTGCATGCGATAGCACCAGCATGACCCATCACTTCATTACAGCAGACCTGAGTGCTGCACTAAGGAGGAGTTTATCTGGACAAAATGGATCTGGTCCAGGAACAAATAAAGGAATGAGGAATCTGATTATTTCTGGGCCAATTCTGTATGAGTTACAGCTTCTCAATACTCCTGATGTCAGCTAGTTTTACTTGTTTAGTTTTCCTTCCTCACACAGGAGGTGAAATATCCAGCTAGCACGGACATCTTGATGAGCTGCTGTTGTCAGGAAAGCCAACCTTAAACTCAGATCAGGTTAGGATGGAATGTACCATATTCAGTGTCATTTGAGCATTGGCTGTTTCAGTGCATGCCAGGTTTGTTCCAAAATTGGGGATCACCTCACTCTCAGGATCAGGGGTGTGGTGGTTCCTCAGACACCCCTGTCTGTCTTATCCAGTGCTGCCTGGGAGGAGCAGCCTAATTTACTCAGTGCAAATGAGGAATCCCTGTACAGAGGCAATTTCTTGATGACCAGATACAGTGGACACAGTACAGCATCTTTCACTGTCAGCATGAAGGGATTAAGGGAACATGATAGGTCAGGCTCTAGGCTGCTCTGCACTGCTTCAGACATGAGTGGTAGGGGAAAAGAACTATTTCTTCTATCTTATTTAGTATTTCAAATGTTTCTTTATGATTACTTCCTAGAGATTTCAGAGACAGCTGTTCTATCTTGGCCTTGCACTAGTTTGTTTGGTCTGATGCTATATATCATTTGTTTGTTTCTTCCAAGGCACTACTTTTTGCATGTATTTACTTAATGGTTTATATTTGCTTAATGCACATCTTTCAGCAAGACATTCAGACTTCATTCAATGATTCCTGGAATTTCCTATGTGTTCCAAAACATAAAAATCACATCTGTGTGTTGAGCCTCCGCTTGCAAAATTATTCTGTGGTTCTCCTGTGCAAGTTTTGCTGACTTGATGGGCTTAGCAGACATAACTCTTACAGGTACTCACTGAGGTTTTAAAGTATTTAATTGGTCTTGAATGTATAGGGCAGCGCTCCAAATACACAACCGAGGTATTTGCTCCTTCCTTCGTTCTGTTCTGCATATTTGAGTTGTCAGTTCCAGGTAGGCTGACGCTTACAGAGGAATTGTGAATTGTGGTGGTTTTCGGCAGAAAAGGAGATGTTGCTAAGGGGAACTCATAGGTGTGTGTCCTTAACTGCAGCACAGTGACAGCTCTTCAGTTACTGATTTTGGCACCTCTTTTTAGTCTGTGCCTGCTCTGAAGTTTAGAGTAAGCAAAAAATCTTATGCCACAAAAATGCTTTCACACTTTTGTAAAACTTTTGTTTACTTACCGAATTTTCGTTTGAATTTTTTTTCACTCAGATTTTCATTTGTTTGGGAAACCAAATGAACTTCTGTAAGGCCTTATGGAAAAGTCAGCTGGGTGTGTTGCCCCGCTCCCTCCCAGGTGAGGGCCTGCCTGTTCCCAGTGCTCCCGCACCTTTTGGGTGCACGTATTCCTGTGCTGCACGCTCAGAACTGGTGAAAAGCTGACTCGCTTGCTTGTTTAATTTAGTTTCAAATTCTTACTATACTGGGGAATTCCTTCTTTTCTAGGAGCTAAGGACAAACACAGAATTCTTCTTGGTATTGGTTAGCACCATTAACTAAGTACCAGGTGGCATCTTCTGCACTTCATGCAGAAATTAAAACAAATGTCTCTAATTTCAGAAACTGATTGAAAATGCATATAAGGCTACATGTTCTTGGGGCTGACTAAGGTAGGGAGGACTTATTGTAAACCCCTATTGCAGACTGCAGTCTGGACCTCCCTTGTGTGATCCCTCTTACACCACAGTTTTTTGGGCCACAGAACACCATTTCCTTGTGCTAAATAGTGAAAATAGCCTGGGGAAAAGTTATTACCCAGCTCCAAAGCACATTGTGAGTGTTATGGTGCTGCTGCCCAGAGGTGGAAGTGTGCAGACCGCAGTCTTGCCCTCCTGCCAGGCTGCCTGAGCAGGCAGTGCTGATTCCCTGCCCTGCTGATGCCAGTGGGGATGGGATTCACAGAATCATTAAGGTTGGAAAAGACTTCCAAGAGAATAGTGTCCAACTGGATTGTGTCCACTGAAACAAGTCATTGCGCTAAGAAACTGTGCTAAAAACTTGCATCAAGTAATTGAGTGGGAAAGCTCTCCTACCCAGCTGCCACATGAACTTAGTTAACTAATTTCTGATCAGGTAGAGGTTTAGATAGAATTGAGAATAAGTATTTGGATTAAGAAACAACACTCTGATTTTAGAGCAGTGCCTTTTCTATCATGTTGTGTGAGGATGATGGTGTGCGGGGAGGAGAGCTCATTGCCCAGAGTTTTCCTTGTGGGAAAGGGAAGAATCTCTATCCAGGTGCAAGTGGTAAAAATCACACTTTGACAGCTGAGGGCAGGAGAAAAATCCTCTAGAATCAAAAAATCTACAGTGTTTTTGTTGTGTTTCCTTTTAAAACAGATGGCAATTAGCCCATTCACATTCTTGTCCTTTTGTCTGTGGTTCCTTAGTGCCAAGAAATCCGTGTGTGGTTTTATAACACGTATTCATTCATCTCTGAATTTTTAAATTAATATTTTTGTCTTCTGAAAATTAAACTTGAAGTCATGCATTCTGGAATGATGACAGCCTAAATTTGTTATGAATGCCTAAAATAAAATTTTATTTTCTTATTAATAACCACTTTCATAAAAATAACAGCTGAGTATATATTCACTGGCGAAATTCTGAGGAATGTCAAATCACTAAAGAGGAGAAATTACTAACT
The DNA here is from genome assembly GCA_013400735.1 of Pomatostomus ruficeps. Taxonomy (NCBI): domain Eukaryota; kingdom Metazoa; phylum Chordata; class Aves; order Passeriformes; family Timaliidae; genus Pomatostomus; species Pomatostomus ruficeps. The sequence continues at coordinate 24,806 of VYZT01008882.1, forward strand.
AGACACCTGGAATTGGAGTTTCTTGAGTAATAAACTAGCTTTTGACAGCTGCAGCCTTTTTATGCAGGTGCAAAAAGAACGTTTTCTTCTTTTTATTTTATCTGCTTTGCATCACTTAATGACTAGAGTATTCCAAGTTGGGAAAACAACTGGTAGTTGAAAGAACAGGAAAATTTGCTTATCCTTTCCCATTTTATGAGTAAAAGTTGTGGAGGGGAAGATCTGAGATCAACCACTTCTAATCTTGAAGAACAGGGAAGCAAGGAAAAAATAGCTCAGCTGATTTATTGCTGTTGATATTTGCACTGTTCAGTACATCAGCTGCCTTGAAATGCAAGGAATATTTTGATAATATTTCCTAAAATATGCAGGACACAATGTAGTTCCACTTAAACAATTATGTTCTTCTGGATATTTTTGTTCAGAAGCAGCATGACACAAAGCACATATTAAAAAGTGAATCAGGTGACTAAAAACTCCATGTCCTGTTTTCTCATAAATCAAATGTAAAAATCAAACCCAAAAATAAATGCTTAGATATATAATGACATGTGATACTAGTGTATTCTCTTAGTTAACAAAAACAAATATTAAATACTAGCTCAGAGCCACCTTTGTTTGCAATTAAGCATTTTTTTAGTTGTCAGTCTCTGGGAATAACCCTTTGTCAAGAATATCTGCTAGAAAGCACAACTGCAATGCAAATTAAATTATTTAAATTGTGATATAAATGACAATTAACAAAACTGATTTGAATCAAAGTGATGTAAATTGGTCCATCCTGCTTTAAAATTAATTAAGGATGTTCTTTTAAAGCATGCTTCTATCAGTGCTGTAACTTGGTGGGTTCTCCATATCACTCAAGTTTTAATAAATCAGAGCAAGGGATGGAATTTTTATTTAGTTCAACAGTCTCGATCTCTGACTTTCAGGCCACTGAAGAATAGATTAACATTTATAATTGCTAGGTTGATCAGTAATGCAAATTAAAAATGGGGATTTCAAAACAAATTAACCTTTGCAGTACATCAAGTGGAGACAGACAGTGGTATTGTTGAGAAGGTATCTTGAAGTCACAAATCACTTTATTCTCCACGGTGCCTTGCCGCCCGGCAGCCTCTGGAGTCTCAATGTCCAAAAAATAAACTGTGATAACTGAAAGAACAACATGGACTCTCTGAGGCTGGCAAGTCCCTGCATGGGCTATCGCTGCTTTGTGTCGCTCCAGGCAGACTTGTATATTTTGGAACTAAGATTAGGATGTTTAGGCTAGGGCCAAATGGGTTTATAATTAGATATGTACCAGCCCTTGACCTATTAACTGAGGGTTATACTTCCCTCCATCTACCCTCCACCTGTAATGAGACTGTGATTTAAACCAGTTGCAGGAAAATGGGCCTTCTGCACCCACACACTTCTCTGCTTCAATGTGCGTGTCCCGTGCTCTGCCGAAAGCCTTTCTGTCCCTCTTTGAGATATCTCATGAATAGAACTGGACACTGTATCAATACGGTCTGTGCTGTATTTCTTTATAAAATTAAGAGCTTAGATGCCATCTGGAGAAAACCACTCTGTGTGATCAGCACCTCTGTGTTTGCCATGTTTCCCCTTGGGCAGAAGAGCAGTCATAACTGGACAAGATGGAGTGGATTTTGATGGCACCATATAGAACCTGAGGAGGTCCAAGAATGTTCCTTTCATGCTGAGACATCTACAGAGGAGGGAGATGCAGAGCTCTGTGGAGTGTTGTGTGGGGAAAGAGTGGGGCAGTCTAAGGACAACCATGGATGGAATGGAAAGTGATCACCTACAAGAGCAAACAGCTTTGCTCTCTCATCATGCAGGTATCTCAGCCCCTGGGAAGTTCTTGCCAATCAATGCAGCTGGTGCAGGAGCTCCAAGCTCTCTGTGTGGTGGTGTCCCAAGGAGCAGCAGACAAGGTAACCACACTTTAGGTGTATGATGTGTTTCTGACATGGCTCACAGGCTCCCAGAAGACTGTTTTCACATCTGCAGTGCTTTGCCCAAAATTTACGTTTCCATGGGCAACCTTTCATACCTTCAATGCACATCATAGAATATGCTGATTTGGAAGGAATACACAAGGACCATCGAGTCCAGCTCTTAGCCCTGCACAGGACACCCCAAGAGACACACCTGAGTGCTCTCAGAGTGCCTGAGAGAATTGTCCAAATGCTTCTTGACCTCTGCCAAGCTATGACCACTTCCCTGGGGAGCAACCACTGATAACTGAAGTTGAATGCAGAAGAAATATTCCTTTTTTCTCGTAATTTGTGTGCCTCCACAGTCCTTACCAAACTCAGTCGGCAGAGTACATAACCCACTAGTCTGACCCTGTGGAAAATATTAGATTATGCAGATGTTTATGCATATCCTTTGTGTAACGGTAGAGCTATTGTGTAACTTGCCTTTTTTTCCTATGAGCAAACTTACGCTGGGGGAAGCTGGTAGTACTATCTTCTGATCACAGAGTTCCAGAAGGATATAAATAGGGAATGAAGAATGGACAGTAGTATTAAAAACTTCCTCTGAACAGATTTTTTTTTTTGCAAAGCTTATAAATAGAAATAAAACCTAAACAACCTAAACTAAACAGACCGGAATAAACACAGAACTGTGGCAGGTATTGTCATCACTGCTCACAAGAGTGAATGGGTTTTTGGTTAATGAGAAAGCAAAGCCAGGGAGGAACCTTAAAGATGTCCAGGTCTGAGCAGTGGAAATGCAGAACGTTTTCCTAGGAGGTAGAGCAGAGATGAGCAGCCCAACCCCCGAGCTGGTGGCGCAGGGTGCCAATGACTCTCCACAGGGCTTGGTGGTGCACACACGTGCACAGCAACAGGCGTGGGAGGTGGGGACACATCTCTCCTTCCTGCCAGGGCCACACCAGCCTCTTCCAGCTGAGATGCTCCTGGCTTCTGTCATCCAGAGGATGGCAAAATGAGGGTGGTAGGTGAAGAAATGCTGATGAGGGGGATATTGATGAGGCTGCTGAATAGTCAGCCAAATACTTGGAATACTTTTCAAAACTTTGGTAGATGGAACAGGATTGCAGTCTGGAAGAAAAAGACCTGGGCGTCTTGTTCAGTAGATGTTTCCAGCTGCTGGTAATGGTACTGGCAATAGGAGTTAATTAATAAGTGGAAAGTTATTGCTGTTTAATGCATGCGAAGGTTGTGCAACTGCCATAGATGTTCCGTTAAACATGCCCTGCTTTGCATGTCTCATTTTTGGTCATCTAAATAAATTGCAGGTTGTTCAACAATCTCTCCCCTTCCAAACACTATATTTGCCAAACAATTTTTTTTCTTTTTTCCTCTAAGAAGAATTAAGTATTGCACATGGCCTTTTTCCAAAATCAAAGCTCTTTAGTATGGTTAGCCTTTCTAGTCTATCTTATTACTGATATTTATACAGATATACTGGCAAACTCAAATTTATTGCAATATTTATTGAGCTGAATTTGAGGTTATTTATCATGTGGTTAGATGGCTATTTATTAGACATATCACAGTAGCTATTTAACACTTCCATAGCTGTCTAGCTGGAATTAGGACATAAAACAGAATTTATTGTATATTATCCAGAAAATGTTACAAGAAGAGTGAATTCTAAGAAAGACACAACCATCAGAGTAATGAAGGGGCCAGGAAAAAGAAAGTAGTTTTAAACAGCAATTCTCAGCCAGACTGAAGGAGGGAAGCATTTAGGATGTGAGGAAGTCCAGGTGCAGATTTTAGGTTCTCTAAAGTGCACCAGCACTCTGCCTAACAGCTGACCTTTCCCTCATGAAATGGACATTTTTCATTTAGAAAAGGAAATGAGAGTCATCTTCTTTGATTTGTTTTGTGCTGATTAAGTAGAGTTAAAAAGGTCTATGGGACCATTTTCTCAAGGAACAATTTCATAAAAATCAAGCATTTCTCAGGCAGGTGTTACTTTGGTGTTTTTACTGTGTTCTTAAGGTGGTATTGACTCGAGTATTTCACTGTGATGGATTCAAATGACCTTTTTTTTCCATATTAGTGGTTTTTAACTCTGCATTTCACTGTTGTGGAAGCTTTTTGAAACATCAGGACAAAAGGTTTTATTTTCTACTAATATTTATGGGGTTTGGATCTTCTTCTTATTTAAAACAGGAAATGAAGGCACATTTTGAATGTTTCATGAAGAAATGTGGATGAGACTTCCCTGTAAGGAAGAGACTGTAAGTGCAAAAAAATTTCAAAAATAATTATTAATTTCCTTTAAAAATAGTTTCCTGTAACCTTTTAAAAATTCAGATTCTTTAGAAAAGTAAGTCCCCCATTTTCATATACAGACACAGACCATCTTAAAATACTTCACTAAGAGAAGTCAGTCCTCCTGTTTAACAAATAAACCCATTTCTATGGGAGGATGTGGAGGAGAGAGGAAATGAGGCCATGGAAGGGTTCGCAGGTGTGAGGGTTAAGCCGGGCAGCCACAGCTTCCCACTGCTTGGGAAGGTGCAGGGGAGGCAGGACTGGGTGAAGGGAGCTGCTCTGCTTTTCCTCCTGCCTTCTTTTGGCATTTTCCTGGGGCAAAAGAGTGTTTGTGCACAATGCCACTGCTGTGCAGAAGCAGCAGACCCCATCCCAGCCTTTACCTTTCCAGCCTCATTCAAGTTGCCCACCCGGAGTCCCATGGGAATACCCTCCCTGCATACACATAATTATCTCATCAGAGGATGGCGTCTGTTGTGGACCAATAAATACATATTTATCCCTTGATTCTTGCAGGTGGAGAAACTCAAATACTCCAGCCTTCAGATACTACAGCCTTGAATGGCACAGGATGAGATGTTGAGCAACACAGAGGCAGGAGATCATGGGGGGGGAAACTCTTTGTCCAGATTGCACCTGCATTGAGATAAATTTTAATGATGATCTTTTAGAGTGTAGCTTCCAACTAAGCTCAAGCTAATGCTGGTGACAAACTACAGTATTCAAGAAGACTTTGCATTTTCTTTAATTCATTAGCTGCCTGTTGAGAGTTGAACAGAACATAACTAAAAATAATTACATATGAATTACAATGTTCAAATAGAATGTGTTATTTTGCTCACACAAAACTTCAAGGAAAACAAATCAGAGAGGTTTTTTAGCATATTCTACTTTCTCAACAAACCTTACAAGGAAGGGAAAACATAATAATGTAAAGGAGTTCAAGATTCATGTTTTCATAATAGCTGTGTTTGCACTATACTACCTGTGAAATTTATTCTCTGTGGGTGGTGATGCTGTTGATTAGTTTTTATTTCTCAGTCATCTTTATTTTTTTCCCCTGTAAGCAGCTCTTTTCTGTATGTGTATTAACATGCAATCTTCTCCTAGCTAGAACTTTCTTCAGCTGCATTAAACTTGAGCCAGGGGTCTTGCAGGGAGCAAAGGGCAGCATGCAAAACTGATCATAAATACACTCCAAAAAATTCATTTTTATTTGAGTTCATTCATTCTAATTGTTCTCTTGAGGCTTGATCTGGAGCACAGAGAAACCCAAAGGGGACTCGCTGGGCTGTGGGTCAGGTTTCAGGTCACCTGTACATGGCAAGTGGTGAATAATGAGTAGCACACTGCACACTGCCAGCTCCTCAGGCCTGACCCTGAGGATGGAGGTAAGAATTCGGCCACTGATCTCATCCAGTGCAGTCTCGGGGCTGGAGGAGAGCACAGCACCCACTCCTTCTGCAGCAAAAGGCAGTCACAGACCTTAATGATCAGAGGCTGGTATGTCCTAGTAATGCAGTTGACCATGGCCTGATTAACTGGTGCAAACTGTGCCCCTGAATGTTTCCTCTGTGGAATTAGTTCTTTTCATGGCAATGGTCCAAGAAGTTGTTAGAGTCACTGCTGGGACTTGATATGATTACAGATATATTTCCATGTTTAATTATGAGTACTGTGATGACTGATTTGTCCCTTCCAGTGGTATGAACAGGTTAGGATTAATACACGTATTTTGCAAACCAAAGTACATACATTTAAAACTGTTTAGGGTGGATTTTTTTCTCCTCTTTTATTGTTGTTTTTGGGGGTTTTTGTTTGTGTTTGTTTGTTTTTTGGTTTTGTTTGTTTGGGGGGCTTGAGGGGGTTGTGGGGTTGTGGGTTTTTTTCCTAAAGAGAATCCTTTAAGCCAGTTTAAAAAGTTTATTCTTGCAGACAGAAATGTTCTTTCCTTTAGATTCCTTAGATTAGGCATTTGGATGGGAAATGGATTGTGGAGGTCCTGGCCCAACTTTCTGTGCAACCACATGTGAACCACTTCATGGCCCCTTGTTGGCCTACCAAATTTTACCCTATTTTGCTTGATTTAAAGCCTGTGGGAGGTGGTTGTCATATTTTGTCTTTCTTAGGGACACCAGCATGTATGATCCAAGACTGGGGATTCTGGACATCAGCACAGTAAGCAAGATAAAGGCCTGGGAGCTTCTTCATCAATTCCAAAACTCCCGCCTCTTTCCACAGTGTTAGAAACAGGTCCTTTGTGAACCGCCAGCTTTTAGCACTTATCTCTGTCTCCGTGGCTGCCCCTTCCTGGTGTCCTGTTACTTTCCATACATTGGGTTCTACTGTTGTCACAAAGGATCTGGAAACAGATGTGCAATTACCAAGTGTAAGACAGAAAACTGCATGGCAGAAAAAAGAGTGTTCAAGCCTGGAAACAAAAGAGTTAAAATAAAATTAGTTTCTCTTACCCACTTTCCAAAGGTGCTAGCCTTTCTATATAAACTCCTCTGTCATTAATCTAATAAAGCTCTACTTTGTCCATAATTTACTACACTCTTCAATAAGCCATTCTAATATTTGTGCAGGGCAAGTACATAAATCATTGTTGCCCTTCTCTACTTTTTTTACTTATCCGGTTCTTTCGAGGTCACTAACCTACCTTAAAACTTTCATCTGTTTTAAATATTCAGCTATTGCCTTTTACACCTCTCTTTCTTGTTCATGTCTATTTGAATATCTGCAGCTGTATCTTCTCAAGTAGCTATTGATCCATGTCTCCTTGCTAAAGGTTGCTAACTTCATCAGCAGTAATGATACAAATTACTTCTGTTAGGGTCCACTCACACATCTCTTTTAGGAGAGACAGTCTTCTGCCTTTGTTGTTATTGGCCATCTTTTCTGCCTAGGATATCTAAAACTCAGTGAGAAAAATTATATGCTGTAAAATATCCTCATTCTGACACATGTAGGCTTTCAGTGTCCAGGTCATGCAGAGAAGCTAATCAATCCCTACTGACCCCCAGGAGCCTGAAATATGGCTGGGTAACGCCCCAGTCCAGCAATGCACTTAAGGATATGCTTATGTAAACATAGGATCAGGCCCATTTGCAGTGTGTTTTGGTGAGAAGTGCATTTCAGAGCAGAGCATCTCCAGGGATGCTCCTTCGTGCAAGGGCTGTACAAGATGAGGTTGTGCCAGTTGCAAACATGAGCACACACCAAGGTGTCTGGTAATCTTCCACAGGCACAGTAACTCTTTGTCTGGCTTGTGGGGAGGCAGCTGAGGTGCCACTGCTTTGGAATCATAGTGTGAGTTTGTGAGTGTGAGCCCTTGTCCTCTGCAGAGTTGATGAGATCTTAGGAGCTTGAGCTTCTTTTGCTGACTGTTTCAGAGAAAATTAAATTATTTAGGATTGGGCAGAACAATTGTCTGGGTGCTGCAGAACCTCACAGCTATGCCTGCTGTGTGCTGAGAGATCATTCTGTCTTCCAGCTTCATCAGTTCTATGACCCAGTTGTGTTGCTGCCACGAGATTGCCAACTTGTACCAAAAAAACACAGGAGGAGCGGAGTTTTGTCATGGTTGTCTGCCAAGGAGTGAGGCTGGAATAGTTACCACCATGATATAGAAGAAAACAGGGCTAGAAGAGACCTGAGGAGTTCATCCACCCCCACACAAACTGCTCCTGACCCGTTTGTTTGAAGTGTTTTTTTAACCCCGTCAGCCATGGAGATCCCCCAGCCCTGCCAGTCAATCCCTTCCGATGCCCAATGACCCTTGCAGCGGGGAAGTTATTTGAGTGCTGAACTCAGTTCTCCCTTGCTGCATTTAAACCCATTACTTTTTTTGTGCTTCCCCTGTGGATGCAGATAACAATTTATTGCCTTCCTCTTTGCATAAGCCATTTATATAATTGAAGACTGTTACCATGTCTGCTCTCTGTCTTCCCTCCTCTAGACTAAATAGCCCAGATAGGATGAAAGGTGGAATGGGGTGTCAGGGAGAAGGAGTTAGAGGAGGTAATCAGAGAGGGATTAATCCTCCTTTCAGACCCTGCAGAAATGGACTTTTCCTTCTGAAGGATGGAGATGTGGGAGGGGGAAACAGGGTTCTCAGTGCTGCTGATTCACTAACTCAGCTCTGTGAATGTGGATCTGATTGATGGGCCACTGCCTCGCAGACTAAGGAAGACGGGCTTGGACTGACCATCTGCTGAGCTGTGACCCTGCTGTCCACCCTCTGTGCTTGGGAAATGAAGGCTTTAATTTCTTACATTGGTGAGGAATATCCAGCTCACATGTCAGCTCCTGTGAGATGTATCTGGTTGAGCTTCTGTGCTTCACAAAAGCTGTTTCCAGGTGCTGTTTGTGTTAGGCAAACAGACAACACGAAAGTGGAGCACCACTACCATCCAGACTGGTCACCACGAGCCCTGCCATGGAGCAGGAGTCCTCTCCTCTGATGGCAAAATGCTGTTTCTGCTGCCCTCACCTCAGCTCTGTGCTTCCCACCCATGCACAGCATGGGAAGCCACTCACCACACATGCTGCCTACATGTGTTTCAACTGCCTGCACGTTTACAGCTTGATTGCTGTTCATCAAATCAGCACGTGGCACAGGCAAACACCGTCTGATCCAGCATGCCCTGGGGTGTATTATGTCAATGTCACACACATTAAGAAAGTACACTGAGCGCTCAGAGTGACTCCTCGTGTTCACAACCCTTTTCCATTAACCCTTTTCCATTATTCACATCTGCTGCCAGAGCTGCAGCACGTATGCAGCCATTGCTGTCACAACCTGGAGGAAACAAAAATACCTTCCAGCCTGGAGACTTTGAAGAGCGCAAGGTGAATGAAAAATGTTTCCTAACTGCTTAATGCTCCCAAACAGCTTTCGGTGACACTTTTGCCTTGCTCCAAGAGCTCCAAGAACAGCACGAAAGGTGGAGCTGTTTTCCCTAGGCTCCTGGTGACATGGGATCACAAGATTATTTACATCAGAAAAGGGCTGGCCATGAAGAAAGCAAAATATTAGATGCTGTCTGGGACAACAAGAAAGTTTACTGCATTTCAAGTGCATGGCAAACTAACTCCAGCACTCCCACTCTCTCTTCTTCCCCCACTGGCTCATCAGTCGGCTGTTAAGACTTTCCAGTTCAATTTCACAGTTAAAAAAATCTTGACAAATTGCAATCCAATTGTTTGGTTGGGTTTGTTTTTTTTGTTTTTTTTTT
>VYZT01008882.1:34330-115683 GCA_013400735.1 Pomatostomus ruficeps
TTTTTTTTTTTTTGGTCTCCCTTTCCCCCACCCTTCCTTCTCAGAGTAACTTTGAAGACGACATTTGTATTTCTGAATTAAAACCACATTTGCCCAATACTGCAGAGGGGGGAGGCAGGGGCAGAAGAGAGAAGAAACCCTTTTGTTCTCCTCCTCACAACGACCCCTCACCTGCCAGGGCCAAGCTCCAAAATAATTTCAAACAGCTGAGGTTAGTCAGGGACACCTAATCCCAGAAAGCTGGCTCTGAATTCCAGCACCAGCAAACAGTGTTTGAGTTTCATCAATAGCCATTTACATCTAATTCTCCCAAACCTCTGAAGTGTGAGTATATGTGCAGGTGTGTGCTTATTTAATCAAAAATAATTTTTTTCATAAATCTGAGCCCAAATGGCATCAACAGAAGTGACAACATTCATGTTTTTTAAAGCTAAGCAAGCTCAGGACCTGTTTTGAGGACTGGGGTCTTCTGAGTGACCCTGACCAGCCGTGTCTACAGGATGCCCAAGAATTGTGATTCTCAGCCAAAGGGAGGGCTGAGTCCTCCTTCCCTGATTTCCTGTATGCTGGAAAAGGAGTGCTCTGTGCAAATGGAACTGAAAGTATCTTGCTGAGTGTGCTGAGTCGTGTCCTGTGTGTTTCCAGAAGGGACGTAAGGAGCACCCTGGCAGCACAACAGAGAGAAACCTCCCAGGGTTCAGCTGATGGGAGGATGTGACAGTAACGGGCTCACTCTGAAGGAAATGCACCTTCCCAGGCATGAACAGGGACCAGATGGGATGTGTTGGGTAAAATTGCAGTTTTTTCTTCCTTGGAGTCAGTCAGCACAAGTAATGTGGTATTTTTCTCAGGAGACTTTGAATCTTTTCAAAGATAGTCCCCTGGTTGACCCTAAATATTGGTGATGCAAGGATAAAACTCCAGTTCTGTTGCATCCCTTCCCAGAAAGAAAATTTCCAGCAACTTTACTCTTTATGGTGTTTGCTTTAAGACCATTCACTTCTTATTTAAAAAAACCTTTGGTTTTGCTGTTTAGCCAGCTGAAATGAATAATGAAAATGTTATTTGCATGGGACAAAGGAAATGTTTTCTTTGAGATTATCTCATCTTCCTAATTGATTACAATGGGACAGCTTGGATGTGTGCAGTGTACAGCATCCAGTCCCCCTGTTAAAGCAGACCTTCAGCCAACCTGATGTAAACCATCCCATGGGAGAAAACAAGAGTAAAAGGCGTCAGGTATATAAGGCTGACCATCCCATGGATCCAGCTCAGTCTCCATAAGGAAACAATTAGGGTGTCTGAAAGATGTCCTAAAAATATTAGAAGTTTCTGTACAAGATGAAACATTAGAGAATAGTGATAATTAAAAACACAGACTAGAAATAAAAAAATTATCTGGAGAAAACTCCTCCAAGGAATAGGTATTTTCTGATGTTTGGTGCAGACACCACTGAGAGCCTGCAAGCGTGGAAAGTACTTGTTATTGATGAAAATTAATAATATAAATCCACAGTATGTCTGAATTTAAATCAGAAAGGGAAAAATTAATATAAAGGACTTAAGTATTACAGCACAATTCCCTCAAGAAGCAAAAGAATCTCATATTTGGAAGTGATTTAAATATAATAATCATCAAATATTCATGACTGAAAATGTTTCCGAAATGCTGTTTCCAAAATGTTGCAAGACAACAACTGTGTCCTGAGCTGATTTCAAAACCATGGAAAATAATGTTGTTTCACACAAACACAGAAGAAAATGTGATATCAACAGAAATGAAAGGGAAAAAAATTGTCCAGGTCTGTGTGTTGAGGATGGTGAAAAAGAGAGAGAAAAGGCTTCAACAGGAAAGCTGGAAAAGCCAGCGTGGAGAGGCAATGTCATTCCCAGCTCACCACCACATCCATGCGGTTTGTGTGGTTATGATCCATTCCCCCTCGGCTCCAGCAGCCGCTCTCCGTGCTGCCTGCTGCCAAGAAGTAGGTCAGAAACCTATTTTTGTCTCTATTCTTCTGTGGCCACGTCGTGGTCCCTGCGCCGCTAAGGAGAAGGGAAGGTGTGACTGTGGCCATGAGTCTGTCCTGTGCTGGGCTGAGCAGGGTGCCCTGGGCTCCAGCTCCCTCTGTGCTCCCAACAAGGCAGAATTATGATCCCTCCAACAGCAGGGTTTGCCCCTGGGGGTGCCCACCTCTCTCTGCTTGCTGGAGAAGGATTTTAAGGGAATTCGAGACTTAGTCTGTGGTTAAATGCCTAAACTAAACAGAATGAATCTGAGCCAGAACACGTAATGTGCCAGCCCTATCCAGTCGTGCTGCATCCAAGCAATGCAGGAGGCTTTTGTGTTAACTCAGATCTGAGGAGTCTGGGTTAGAGGGGCCTTGCAAACCCTCGTGCTGATGTGGCTGAGGTGGGCATGGAGGGGACTCAGGCAGAAGCAGGGAGCTAGGGATGAAGCAGAAAGAATTGTGTTGTGACAGAAAATTTACTGGTCTGAGGCCAAAAGCTGCCTGCTTCTCCTATTGTCCCCCAGGGCTAGTGATTTTATCACTTCTGCTCCTAATATCCTTCTTTTCTTTCCATATATTGGCTCCCTTTGTCCCCCTCCCCCCTCCTCTAAGTTTGTCCAGTTGATTAATATAATTCGGTTAAATTTAGTAATTGTTTTCTATTTTTACTTTCCCTTGAAGGTAGCTAGAAGACATGTCATGAAGCTGCTCTGATTCTTCCACAGTATCACCTAGAAATTATAAAAACTGCAATAAATTAACCTGAAGATACTATCTCTCCTTATGGAGTTGCCTTATTTGTATCTCTGTATCATGAGTGCCAAAATCTTCTTCTTGTTCCTCACTCCTCACTTGTCAATGCCAGGCAAAGGCTGCTGGGGACAGTGGGACCCTGGAGTCCTGTGACCTTTGGAGGACAAGTGATCCATCTCCCTGTGGGAGATTTGGTGTTTTGCCACCGGTCAACAAAATACTGTCCTCAAGTGAATAGTTTTACCAGTGACAAACAGAGCCAATGCTGCTGCCTCAGGGCCTGGCACTGCCCCAAAACTCAAGGGTTTGTCACCACTGAGGTGGTTGCAGGAGATGCCAATTCTAATGTGTCCCTCTCACTACATTTCCCTAAAATATCTGCAGTGTTCAGTCCGACGCTGCACTGCTTTATCTGAGGGAATTGTGTTCCCTCTGACATGAAATAAACTGCAAAGCAGTCACCTCATCATTCTGCCTCTAGCAGGTCTTGAGTCCAGCTTTTCAAACCGATTTTTCCCTTTTCACAGTGCATCTGTCAAGATCCTGCTCTGGAACAGAAGATCAGAGCAAATGGGAGCTGAGGAGAACAAAAGCTGATCTAAACCTTTGACCTAAACTTAACATAAAGCCAAATGAAACCTTAGAGGTTTGTAAATGTTCATGAAACATTTCTACCTCCTGCTCCCCTCTCCTTTATCTTTGGTTTCTTTATATTTCTACACTGACTGTTTCTAATTGAAAGTCTGATGTAAAGCTCACCTAAATTAACAGAAAGGCTCTCACTGATTTTAATGCCTTCTGATTCAGCCTCCCAAAGTAAGGAAATTCTTTAATGAAAGTGTCTTTAAACTTAAGAGAAAATAAAACTTGAAAAGAGATAAGGAAAAGCAGAGATCAAATGCAATTATGCAGCTTGCAGCACATGTTCTTGATCTGAACCACGCCCATAAAATTGCTATGGATATTGTTATGCCAGAAAAAATATCACTGTGCAGAAACAGAGAATTGCTGAGAAAATGGTGAATTGGTTTAATAAGCTTTAATGTCTGCTAGTAAAGAATGGTAAAACTTCTAGTTTTTGCAATCAGGTTGTGCTTTAGAAGCTAACTGCTGATAATCAGCTGGCATTTGTCATCTGAAATTTCCATTTGTATGTGTGAGACTTTTCTTTGTACCAATATCACAAAAATGAAACACATGAAAGCTTTATTAGGAAAATAACTCTGCTACTCATACAATTTTTAGCTTTCTAGGTGACTCTTTTCAGAAGGAGGTAGTGATAGTTTATGGGGTTTAGTTACACCTGAGTTTCCCTAAACAATGCATTAGATGGTCAGAATTAGCACGTTCTTGTCTGAGTTATATTCTGGATTCATGGACGAGGATCTTGAGGAAGGCTGATGAAAACAGCCCAAACAAAACTTAAGATGTGGCTCGTGTTGAAAGGTTGTTACACTGTCTTTTGGCAGCGATAGGTCCTGATGAATTGGTGTTGCCAGTTCAGAGTTTGGTCTCTGCAGTACTGACCTGCCTTGGGCTCCTGTTTTGCTCATACAAATTGAGTGTTTTCTGTGTGCAGACTGGTACAGCTGCATATTTTACTTGTGAGTACGTGCACAGCTTATCCAGGGAATTACTCCCCATTATCTGTGTAACAGACAGTTTTGGTGTTCACAATCACAGGGCAGATGCACACAGAACAACGTGTGCTCCAGAGGTTGCTACTTGGTGTTAATGGAAAACACAGATGTGCAAAGTGGTCCTAGGAAGATGTTGTTAATAACAAGCACTGCTTCACTATGAGCATTATTTTATTATTATTCATATGCAAATTTTACACAGCATAGGGCTTTTATCATTCCCTCATCTTCTTTTTGTCTCCTGTTTGTGTTTTTTCCCTCTTACTCCTCCTAGATTTTCTACTTCTGAACTCCTCCAAAGTTCTCCCCAGGGCTGGACTGTGTGGTGTGTGGCAGCAGTACACTTCACTGTCCCTCTCCCAGTGCCTGACAGCAGTGATGGCACCTTGTGTGTGCACTAACCACTATTGAACTCCTGAAAGAAAGTAAGGATTGTGACAGAAAGGTGCTGGCTAAGGTCCATGGACCATCTAGTGCAGGGGTAGCAGTGGTGGAGCAAATCCACTGGACAGAGAAATCAGGCACAGAAGAAATTTTTTGCTTTTTTCAGCCCAAGTTAGAAGGGAAAAATTCTATGTGTTGGCCTAATGACAAATCTATTTTGACTGTCAAAACTTAGAAAACTTTTCTTTTTCTCACAACTTGTCTTGGATCCACTGGTGTGGGTTTTGTAAATATTTCATCTATCTGTTTCTAGAAACATACAGGGCATGAATTACTGGAAATGAAGCAAAATATACCAGACATAAACTCAGCGCATTCTCTGTAGCTCATATTCTCTGAAGACTCATTTGTCCTTTTCCTCCTTTTAGATATTTCCTCTCTTCTCTCTGGCCTGTTCTTGTTATTTGTTTCATCAGCCATTTGTTATACAACTCTTGGCAAAATATCAGGGAAATCTTCCTGACTGTGAACTGGGAAGAGCTTTCTTAAGGGAATAACAACAGGTTTTTTAACTTGGGAGAGCAGAAAACACGTCAAACCCAAATATTGTCTTTGCTGAGACAAAGTTCATGAAGACAGCGATGTGCTTTGTTGGACTCAGTTGTGCAGCTGATGAAGCTTGTCCTGTTGGGTTTTTCTTTGGTTTTTTAAAAGGTTTAAGGTGTGATGTCTCCCTGTGAAACTTGCCCCACTGCTGTGCCAGTGGTCAAGTAGGGAGTGATGGAGAGATGGACTGAGCTGCTGTCTGGTGGGAACTGAGCTCCTTGTGTGTGGCTCCATGGGGGTGGTGGGACTTCTCATCTAGGGGTGGGGATGCCTCTCTGGCTCCAGGCAGCCCAGACAGTCATTAAAACAAGCAAACTGCATGCTTTCATCTTTCCTGAGCCCACAGCTTCCCCAGCCCAGACGAGATGGCCTTAGACCCAGTCTGAACCTCAATAAACTTCACTTTTGCAATTTCACCCGAGGCTTGACTTTGCACTGGGATTATCCTGAGATTCCTCTGCTTCAGGTCTGTTGGGTTCCTCTCTGTCTCCTCTCCAGCTGAAAGTTTATAGCAGAGCTGCACAAGCATGTCCTAAATTCAGAGGAAACTGAAGGAAAGGCAGCTCCAGCTGCAGCTCACAGCCTGCCAGAGAGACTCCCCTGGCAGGTCTCCGACGAGCCTGTCACTACAAGTTCACTCCAACTGGCAATTCTGGCCAAAACAAAATTTTGCATGGAGTTCATAATAGTTCATTATTAGCTCACATTGCCAGCAATTCAGTAGCTCCTTCTCAGTGCTTGAATCTCAGTTGAAAGATTTATGTGCACTTGCTATGCAGCCTCTCTGAGAAAGCCGTGAAGGTGGGCAAGCATTTCGTTTTCCCAGATATCATGGTGCATGTGAGTTGTGTAATGTCTTCTGCAAGGACTGAAGATTTTAAGTCCTAATGCATAATTGTCATCTCTGCATCTAAATAATAGCATCTAAATTAACTTCCAAGGCAGCAAAGGACACAGTAAAAGTAGTTTTATATAGTAATTTTCATTTCCACTCACTGAATCAGTGAGGTCTTACATATCTTAAATAACCCAATATTTATAAAGCCTTTCTTTTAAAAGAGTTTCTAATGCTTTGACTGCATGCATTAAAACTAATTTTGTGTGTTTACATGAATTATGACGTATTCAAAAGCACTTTCTCACCCTAAAGCACTCTGTGCATTATAGTCTCTGTAATACCTTCGACAGCTCCAGAGATCTCACAGAGATGAGGATGTTCATGATAAATAGATCTGGTATTTTGTTCATTTAATTTTATACATTTTCCAAAAGATTTTTGTTCAAAAGAAAAAAAAGAAAATTTATGTTATTCAAATTTTGGTGAACAGTTGGTTGAAAAATCTCTAATTCAGTTTCTTTTGAGTCACATTTCAGTTGGTATTTAATGAATGTTAGTATGCAAATATTAGCTACATAGCTAACATTTTCTGTCCTCTCCTGACTTATTGTAGATTAGCAAGGATGAATTATTGTGTCACCCCTTGTGCTAGGTGAATACTCTGTGATCTGGGCTAAGACTAATGAGCCAAACCCAGTCCTCGACTGGACCTGGAGTGAGGCAGTGGCTTCTAAGCTCCCCAGCAGTGCAGAAGGTGGTGCTGTGTGCAGTGACCTGCTCTGGTACCTGCTCACACACTGCTGGGGATGCACCCCCAGCTTCTGGAACAGAGCCCATTTCCATCCTGCTGGAAAGGGCTTTGCGAAGAGGAAGCAAAACCCCTGCCCAGCACTGTGAAGAACAGACAGAGGCTTTGTGGGGTGATCATGGGAAGGGGTGTTTGCTGGCCTCAGGAATGGGAGGCATGTCTGCAGTGGGAGGCAGCGCTCATGGGGTTCCCCGCTCTCACCATTGAGCATTGTTCAGAACAAATGGAGATGCTGAATATGGATGTCAAGCTTAATTTGTGGTTTTTACACCCACCACATTTCTTGGAGCTGACATTTTCTAGAACTTTGGGACTTTTTATCTCCAGGCTGTTGCTTTCTTTGGGGTTTTTTCTTCATTTTATGGAAAGCTAGCTGTTGCGGTGTGCTCTGGCCAGTTTCGGTCTATCTCATGGCCAGGCTCTGCTCTGTACCCTCCCCCCACCTCGTTATCAATTCTCCACCCCATGGAGGGCTCTGTACTGTGTAATCCTACACAAAGCTTGCCAAATTCAAACCCCGCAGTGCTCCCTTATTGGATGTTGTACCCTCCCCCTGCCCCCTCGTGTCAGTATTTATGTATCTGTAACATGCTGTGCTGGTGCTTCCCTGGCATGACCCTGGTGCCGAATAAACTATCTGGGAAGCCCCCCCGCTTGTCTCTCCTTCTTCGACGTGCCTGGAACATTGGTGGGTTGGGTGAACCCCTACAGGAACTTCACCAGCCCTCCCGCGCCTTGGAGCAGCCCGGCAGCCCCTGAAACTGTGGATGGACGCTTGGTGCCCCCACAGAACGCACCGCAGCAGCTAGCAGCCCATGTTTTGTCATAATGAAACAGCATGCAAACAAACCAACCCACGCTTTGGCCAAAGCAGCTGTGTAATGCTGTCCTCCCCCCAAAAGTGTACAAATCTGCAGGGTAGTGGGTACACGTTTGGTTGGTACAACACAGTACCGCTGCACCATGGCATTGCCTGGGTGGTTGCTGAGAAATCCCCTGGGATTGCTGGTGGTTCCTGTAGAAATTCCCTGGGAAATGTGAAGCTGGGGGAGAAAAAAGGCCTGTTTCACCCACTGTTCCACTTTGTGCCCAACAGTGAGAATAGAGTGACTTATTTTTCAGAAATGCTTTGGGCCAGCTATGACTGTACGATTGTTTCTTACTCCTGATAACGTCCAAAATGTTTAGGGTGTTTTCCAAGTGGAAGAAAGTTAGAGCTAAAGAAACACATAAGAAAGAGGGAGAAAATTCAACTCAGCCATTTTTTAGTATAAGTAGAATCTCATTTATTCCAAAACTTCAGCCCTTTCTGATGACTTCACAGTTTTAAAGAAAAAAACTATTTTTGTGCTCTCTTAGGTGTGCTGAAAAGCTCCTTGTTCCTCCTGCTCTTTGGCAGAAGATGCTGCATTAGGATTTGTACAAGTCTTTGATATGAGGCATGGAATGTTCACCTCTGAAAATCAAACTAATATTTTCTCTGAGGATGGAAAAAAGACAGGCCAGTCACGCTTTTTCTGGGAATTTCCAGCCAAAGGGAGTAGTTATGTCCTTCAATTCATTGCGGAGTAGGCAGCAACATGGATTGTTGGATCCTCTTGTTGGGCATGGAGTGAGAGACTTGTGGAGATGGCAGGACTGCTGTCACCTCGTGCTCTCCCATCATCACGTCTGTGGCTTCAGCAGACAGCGTGAATCAAAACCCTGAGGGGTCTTTTCACACCCTACTGTACCCTGGCCTACCACAATCCTTCTCTCAGTGCTGTCCCTTCCTCCTTTACCAGCCAGAATGATGCATTTGAGTACACAAAGAAACAAAATCAGATGGAACTGGCTAGAAAAAACCCTGTAGCCCCAGATAGGTGTTGATGGACATTCTCCATTGGTGGAAAATCACTTATCTAGTTTCAAGGACACTTTTATTTTTAAACCTTTTTTCCATGGGACATGTACATCTGGAGTCAGGTAACAGATATAGAGGCTGGCTCAAGAATACCCATAAGCTGCCTGATTTCTTTTGTATACCATAATTACAGTAGCGTACACTTTGGACTGACAGCATTTCTCAGCAACAGACTACTTTGGAAATATTAATTTCACATCAGCTATTTGTGTTGAATATTGGCTTTTTCAGCAGGTGATGTGAGCCAATATTTTCATACTTTAATAGACAGCAAAACATAGGGAGAAAGAAAGAGTAAATGACTCATCTAAGGTCAAGCCACATGTCCTATAGAAAACCTAGATATGCTTGAAGATTACTGACTCCCAGTGATCAAGAAATGTCTACAATATTTCTGAGAAACTAATGTATATACACCTACAATAAATTACAAATTATACAGGCTTAGGTTAGTTATTCACTAGTGTGAGGGACATTTTCATTGCATGGTCATGCAAAAGCCAACAGACTTGGTGCTTTAGACAGCAACAGCCAGATCCTCCAAAATGTCACCACGTTCCTACACATGCAAGTTCCACAGAGTGCAGTTTCTTAAAGCACAGCTGAATCTTCAGCAGGTGATTAATATAAGCTGTGATTAGCTTGTGATTTGGCAAAAATGACCAAAGTTTTGACTCTTTTAACCTTGTCTTCTCATTATTCAGCATTTCCCACTCCATGAGCTGAGAGGGACTCATAGAGATGGGACTGTTTCCCAGTTATGGGGATGGGCTACATGATGAGGAACAGAAGTTGTATGTCCATGCAACTCATACAACACCAAGTTTCAAGGTAACAGCATCTCTTAAACTGAACACTGATGTAGGAATTTTAGGAAACTAAATATCCCGTAAACAGTTGGGTAAACTTCAGAAGAAAAAGGTTTACATAGAGAAATTGGCTAATAATAGGGATAATGTAACTGTACATAGGGGGAAAAAGCCAAGCCTTTTGTTCCTAGCCTTTCTTCTGTTACATCACATTATGGATGCCGTTCAAGGAAGCAACCTCTGCAGAATAATTCTAAGTGTTAACTAATTATATTTCAACAAAAATGAGCAGGGTCTCAAATTTTACTTGGCTTGGATGTCTAAAGGCAAATTATAAGTTATGTAATGAAACAGCAGAATCATTCAACATTGATTTAGTTGTTTATTTTGCTATAAGAAATGAAATTTTTATTGGAATGAAATTAAACAAAGGTTTATGTGCTTGTAGTCCCCATAGCCTTTTATACAGTACTAATATAGTAATATTCATAAATCATAACAGAGTTTTCAAATTTCCTCAGCAGTGACCTAGGCAACAAATGCTTAACAACTTGCTGAGAGACTTTGAAATTAAATTCAGCTGTAATATCATGACTAATTTATGGCAAGTTTGGTTGCTACAAAGATACACTTAAAGAAACTGAAGTACATGGTGGAGATAAGATAGAACATGGGTTTAGTATCATGTAGTTATTCCACTAGAAAGATTTATTCTATGTTTCATTACTTTATTGAACATGGCAAACCAGCGTGTTCCTTGGGAGAGAGGAAATCTTAGATAATTAAACATGTAAATACTAGACCTTCACTCAAGTAAAACAGGGAATGCACTAGATAAGAATTTAAACCTTTATAGCTATTGAAGGAGTCTTCCCCTTGACATTTGTTAATATGAACATTCACTTAGACACACGGACTCTATATTAATGTGTATCTATAAATGTATACGTGCTTATACGTGCATACAGCCTCTACTTTAGTAAATAATAGTAAAATATTATTTAGGGTAGCACAGACATTATCTGATGCAATTGGAATCATGTTTCTGAATTGCCCAAGATTCCTTAAGCCCATTTTAGTCCCACTGCAACTTTTGAACTTCCTGCAAGGTTCATAATGGCAAATTGAGATTGATGACAAAGTGCAGCATTTTGAAATTATTAGAGGTATTTGTTTTTCCTTTAATTTCTTTTACCACATAATGAAGAGGATGAAAAATGAGTCTTTTTTCATGGTAATTATATGTCTGACTCCTCAAATTTTATGTAGGCAGAAAATTTCCTCTGAACTCTCTGTGTGTGTTGGGACCCACCTAATAGGAGTCTTGCTTTATCCCACTTCAGCACTGGCATCACCTCTTGTTCAAGATGTGAGTTTTAATTCTGTCCTGAGACCAGTGAATCATTTCAGGTAGAAGTTAAGCTAAAAAAATTCTTGGTGGATCTTTTCATGTTCCTATTGATGAACCTTTTAGGACACCTAATTTCTGAAAGTGACATTCTTCAGGATTTCTTGCCCTTACCTACCTCTTTTCACCTGCAGCCAAGAGTCTGACCCACAGCTGAGGCACGGAGGAACCAAGCCCCCCAGGATCATCCTCTTCTCAACCACTGTGTGGTGACATCTTGACATTGAGGTGCAGCTTCCGGGAGCCC
Organism: Pomatostomus ruficeps; assembly: GCA_013400735.1. NCBI lineage: Eukaryota > Metazoa > Chordata > Aves > Passeriformes > Timaliidae > Pomatostomus > Pomatostomus ruficeps. Next base: position 45,736 of record VYZT01008882.1, read on the forward strand.
CTGTGACAGACTTGAAGTCACCACATCCCAGTGACCCAGAGCATTGGCTTGGTGCCACACAGCTGATTCCAGGGGTGCCCTCCCAGCACTGCCCATGCAGCAACTGGTGAACACATAAAGCCCACAGCAAGTATTCAGTGTGTTCAATAGGCCAGGGAAATGAGTCGCAGCTCAACTCATTGAGTAGGAGAAGCACCAGGATTTCTGTAAATCCAGCATGGGAAATGACTCATCCCAGCCTCCAGCTACAGTACATTACCCTGGTGCAACTTGGAAGCATACAGAGCCATAATGAGAAAGTACCGTGGTTTCCCTAAAAGTAATATAGTGGTTATTGCTGATAGCTACTGCCTTTGTGAAGCATTAACGTGTGGCTGTAGTACAGTCGTGTAGCAAAATTATAGGGGACTGTAGAACGTTACTTAGCAACACTTGCTAATGGTGAGGTGGTAGCAAAGGAATGGAGAAAAAGAAACACAGAGTATAGTGGAGTCATAAAGTAAACTGTGGTGTGATGTGAGCAAGCTGTTCTGAAGATAAAGGTGTTGTCTCTTTCTCTTTTTGCCATGTGAGTATGGTAGACAAACTTAAGAGATGATTTGAAGCAACGAATTTTAAATATCTAAGTAACAGAAACAAGCATGACATTTTTCTTTTTTCTTTTTTCTGTTATCATTGCTGCTGCTTGGGAAAACCCTCAGAATTGCTTGGCTTTTGAAAGTCCTCTCCCTGTCCTTTCTATCCCATTCTGAGGAACCAGCTGGCCAATTAAAATAATCTCTCCTTTGGAAAGCAAGCATTTGTCAGAGTTAAGAATGAAGGCTTTCTTCTATTACATCTATTGTCCCATTCATTCATTTACATAACTACTCCAGCATTAATCAAGTACCTGCAGGCATATCTCTAGAAAAGTGTAAGGCTAGAAAAATAAAGGCAGACACATCTAGTAATAGATGAACCTTCCACATGCTTCAGATCTTTTCTCAGACACTTATCTTGGTTTATCTCCACCTCTTTAAATTGGAAAACTCACAAAAATCCATCTCCTGTGAGATTTCCAAGGTTTCCTGATTTCATTCGGGTCAGAACTGACACAAAAAGATGCATTTCTCGGAGCACTTCTGAGCTGCTGCCAGGAACAGGGAGTGCTGGACTGTGCCACTAAAAAAGAAAAAAAAAAGTTTTCTTTGAAAAGCCACCAAATTTTATAACCTTTAAAAAATTGGCCTAGTTCAGTCTCGGGTAAGAGTAAAAGAGCTACCCTGATTTATTGCTGTCAAACAAAGTATGTTTGGGTAGAACATTACTTTGTAATGGAAAAAGTGTAACTGGAAGCACTGCCTATCAGCATTGCTTGGGCTGGGTGAGGACTTAGCCTTAAACCGTGTCTCTAATGCTGGAGAAAAAGACTATTAAAAAAGGGAAGAATGGCCTAGAAGGCCATCTCTTAGTCTCCCAGATAAAGTTGGCTGTGAAGTCAACCTCAGCATTTGGGGTTCTGCTGATTAAATTATCACAGAAATCATGGAATATACTGAGTTAGAAGGGACCCATCAGGATCATCTAATATTTGCCTGCTTTGCACCTCACCCTGGCCCTGCAAAGTAAAAGCAAAAAACTTTCTCATTCCCATCCCACCAGGAATGCTAAGCTGCGAATATGGAGTGATGGTTTGGGGAATGTTTCACAGAAGAAGCTTTCCATATGCATAAATTTAATAAAACAATAATATTCTCCAGTTGGTAACATAGTGGCTTCCCGCTGTCCTTTAATTTTCCACTTTTTCTTTTCTCTTGTAAATGTAAAAGTAATTTTATTTTGACTTTGTTCTTGCTCTAGCATGTTCTCTTACCCAGAGCAATGCTCCATTAGTGCACTGTCACAAGGACTTGTCTACCAGGACTGCCCAGAGACAAATGGAAAATGAAACATAAGTGATGCAGGGGAGCCAAGCCTCCTGTTAATAACCCAGTCTGTTTCAGACATACTTGTCCCAGCATCATCCTTCTGAAGCATTTTTAATAGAACCCCTGTACAAAGGGAGACCTTACTAAGATGCCTACTCCTGCCCTTCCTGAAACCACCATGTTCATTTTTATTCAAATATTCAACTGAGGTGACTTTTGGCCTTGAATCTGATTTATGACCCTTTGAGATGCCGTTGAGGTTATAGTTGAGGCCCTTAAACTGGACAAAATTAGTAGCAAATATAAATTTAATTTGGTGAACTTATGATAAAAGTAAGATGGAAAAATCAGCACTGATAGGAAAACTCTTACATGAAAAATTATAGTGGAATTAGCAGTCTTCTACACCTATAAACATTTCTTCTAGCAGATGTTCTGCCTGTCCTACTTTTGGGCAACTACTTTTGATCAAAATGCTCCAAACTAAAAAAGGTGGTCCTCATTTTGTAGTGCTTGTTTTAGGTGAACAAAATTGTCTTCTGTCTTAAGATGTTTAATGATAATTGGAAAGCAACTTGATGAATAGAAGACTGTGTACTCCCACTTGGGGCAAATATATTTTTGGAGTGATTCATAATAATTAATCTTTGTCTAAGTGGAATGCATTAATTTCTCCTACTGGTGGTGACTGTACTTCTGTTTCTTTTCCTAAGTTACATGGTTCTGCTCCAGAGGCATATTTACTGATTAAATGGGACTGCAACTGGGTACTTAGACTATGTCACTGTTACCCAAATGATCTTTTAAAGAACACAGAGTACTTGTTTTTGCTGCTTTCACATGCTCTACACATTTAATCACGGATCTTTGTAGCTTGTTTTTTCTAAAATTCAGATTACTGTGACTTAAAAGCCTCTCCATCCTTGCCAGTACTCAGTGACATAAAATAAACCCGCATATTAAGAAAAGAACCACAAAACTTGTCAAGTTGCACTGAGGGATGGAAAGAAAAAGCAAGAATGCTTTACAGCGTTCTGGAAATGCCATCTGCAGCACAGCTATAAAGGGAAATGCTATAATAAGTTGATATTATCCATGTAGCCAGAACTTTTGTTTTTGAGAGTACTGTTACCCATGGCTGTAACCTTGGGGCAGGGGTCCCTGTCGAGTGTGGTGTCCCAGAGCATGGTGAGACACAGACACACAGCAGGAGTGGGTTCATGCCCTGAGGAACGTGCAAGTGTCCTCCCTGGGCAGTAGGAGTGGGAGGGGGAAAGCAGAGGGAGAGATTCCCCACCAGTCTCCTGCTGCTCCTTGGCAAGACCAGCCACCAAACCCCTGTTTGCTTCTCCTCAGCCTTCTGTGGGCTGGCCTTGAGCTGCCAGTGCAGAGCAGGGTGTCCATTGCCATTCTCCTCCCTCTGCCGCCTCCTCCTCCTTCTCCTGGTCACCGGGGACTGCAGTGGGACGCAGACAGAGCTGGCACGGCCTCGATGCCCGACGGACTGAAGAGCTCCAAGTTCCTTTTTTAGTAAAATTTCTTTGTCTCTAAAGTGCTGCAGAGCAAAGCCTGCTCACCCCATGCCTCCCTCCTTGCTCTCAGCCTGCTGGAGGTGCCAGGATGATGTGCCAGAAATTCTCCTCATCCCCAGAGATGGAGGGTCCTGGCGTCCTGCAGCCTGTGTCCCATACCCCCGTTCAGTGTTAGGTTTCCCCAGGACAAGGGGCCTGTCCTCCAGCCCCAGCAGGTTCCTCTCTGGTGAGGCCTGGTGGCAGCATTGCTCCTTTGTTCTTTTAAAATGTGGTATCTGAGGAATGGACAGAAATCAACAACACTATTTTATTTTTTTTTTTTTTTGGCCAGGGATAACAAATAGCTTGCATGAAGCTATAAAACACTGCACTTGGGCAGGGTTTCACTGGCTGCAGTATGAAGGGCTCTGTACAGCTTCATTAGTTCCTTCCATACCCGGTCTTGCCTTTTCTCTGCCTGCTCCTGCACAGCTCACAATGGTGCTGCTGGGTCATGGCCAGGATGCCATGGAGGAAAATTACACCAGGTAGCAATGGAGGTAATTACCTGTGGCTGAGTTTGGTTGTGCTCTGTTCCCAGTTCTGATGCCTTCCGATTTCAGACAGGGCTTTGGCCCTAAGTCTTTGCCCATGTTTCACCACATGAACTATTTCCTTGTCCAGACAAACACCCCTTCCAGGTCAGATGATAGTTTGGGATGCAGGCGACTGACATGAAGCTGGCCTCAGGGGAGATGCCCAAGGAAGGCAGCATGCAGAAGGATTGTGAGGAGTGGGTGGGTGGACAGGGACCAGGTAAAAGGGGCCTTGGTTAAAACACAAGAGTAGAGTTAGGGAGGTGCTGGGAGCTAATGAGCCACTAACAAGGCTGATAAGGAAAGTGTGGAGATAAATACAATGAGAATGAATCAGGAGAGACGGTTAGATGGGTGTGGGGATCCACAAGGACATAAACAGTGAATATGAAACAGGAATGGAATTAGGGTGAAGAGGACAAAGTTGCCTAAGAGGTGAGGTTAAAATGGGGGCAGGACATCTGGGGCTGCAGGTAAGAAGGGTCAGACTGACATCAAACGTTTAATGAACTGATGTTACCTATCAGGATGTTGTTTTGTTCAGTGTCTGTTTGGAGCTCACTGCTTTTGGTTCAGCTCTGAGCTCTGGCAAAGGGTCCCTGCCTCTCCCAGTCCAGAGGCCACCTGCATCTCTGTCAGAATGCAGAGCAGGTGCCTGCATCCACAGTCTGACTGCATGAGAAGTGGAAGAGAGTGACTCTGGTTTGGGGGAATCATGTGCTGCACAGTGGTGCCGCCCCTGCTGACATGACAGGGTACTTCTGGGTGTTGAGGCAGGTTTTGTATTTTTATTTGTATTTTGTGTATTTATTTCTAAATGAACGGCCTCCTGCTATGCTGGGTGGCTCTGCTCTGTGTCAGATCTTGGAAGAAGTATGCTATCTTTCAGATTCTTCTTCCTAGGTGATGGGAGGTGAGTGTAGGACTTCAGGGCAAGGCAAGATGGTCCCTTGATTAAGGTCTCATGCATCTGAATGCCCTCCTGATGAACTGGGTTGTTTCCTCAGTTACCCGAACTAAACTCTTTCAGGATGATTGCTTTTGTGGTTTTGGCCAAGGATTGGGTTTTTTTGCAGATGCTGCATATTCCCAGTTGAAACTGTATGAGAGCCGAGTCATACATGTACAGTGTAAAGGCCCTTGTAAAGTTTTCTGGACAGTTTAGACACCCTAAAATTTCTGAAACTTTATTGTTATTTTTTTAATTATTTCTCACCCCTCCCTATTCTCACAACATATGATTTAGCTGCAGGAATACTTACGTTGATTTTGGATGAGCCACTAATGAGAAGTACAGAAAACCCATGAGGATATGAACAATTTTCTCTTATGTGCTTAAGCAACAGGCAGCAAGTAAGGCTTGGTGCAATGCAGTAAATAGCAAGTAGAAAACCAAATGTAAAATCATTAAAATGTATCCTCCACTCCGTGCAATGAGGGACAGAAAATTCCTAGGAAAATCTCTGGAAATTTAGCTGCTCTTGTTTAACTCCAGTTACTATGAAGCTGGTGTTCATGTAAGTCCTTGTACTTTTGTGTGGGTAAGGTTCCATTTGAACCTCTCATTTCACATTGCATTTATTCTGACCCAAGGTGTTAAGTTGCACTGTGAATAAAACAGTCAGTTACTGACAGTAACTTCGATGTGCCTTGAGGGATGGTGATGTTACAGGCCCATGCATTAGAGGCTGAAGATGGCTATTCAGTTTCTACATCTCTGAACCCTGCTGGGAACCTGAACTGTTAACCTGAATGCTCATTTTTTTTATGTGTTTTCTACTAAAGCAGTTTTAAAACATCTCTGAATTCTTGCTTGTTTGTCATAAAGGAAGAAAAAAACCCAACAAATGGGAATTAAAAAAGGATTGTCTTTGTGACTTCAGCTCCTCATTAGGAGGTTTATGATCGGGCTTAGGGAAAGCTTTTCTTGAATTATTTTAAGGTTCTAATGATAAAAACCTTAGGGAGGTCATGCACATGGGGGATTTAATACCCATTCAGAACCATCTGGCATTAGATTACATGCAGGGAAAGAACAAAATCTGGAAGCAGTATTTATCTCCATTAACCCAGAGTACAGGCTGACATGATTGTAGCAGAGAAAATACTCTCACTCTTGCACCAAGAAGAGCTCTTAATAGACCTGGGCTAAAATGGCTTATAAAACCAAAGACTTCTTGAAGCATGGATCTGCCCTCTCATTGAGTGCATTTGCTTTGGCTTTTAATGTGTTTTTCATAACTCTTTAACCTTGACAACTAATACGTTAAGGTATAAAATATTGCTAGGATGAGGGACTTACTCTGTGAGTGCAGTGTTAGCAATGTAGGCACAGTGCTGATGTAAAGCCTCTTCCCGTGTTGCTCCTGTCTCTTCTCTAGAGCATCACAGAGTGCACAGTCCCAGTGACATCCTCAGGAAAGCTCCCACTGATGTCAGTGGTGGTGGGGAACCTTCCCTTAAACCACTGCTCCAAGACTCTGAACCACCTATGTGCTTTAGCCCATACTTGGTCTGAAGCAAACTGACCAGTGAGTAGTTTGGTGCAGAGCCAGCTGAGAGAGTGAACAATGCCAGGGAGATGATCCCTTCTCATCCAGCTGAACTGCCTTCCACCCCACCTTCGGGGCAGGCTCTCTTCATCCTCCTGAGCTGCTCATTACTTTCACACCAGTTTCATCTTGTCGTACTCCATCAGGATCCTCCATGGAGGGGTATCTCTCTGCCCTCCAAATTTTTCTCTCCTCTTCCATCCTTTCCCAGCTTGGTACACTCAGATAGCTGCTCTCTTTCAGCCAATGTTATGCTTCACTCACTACATGGAAAGCAAAACCATATGGAAGACTTGATAAAGGCCATTTATCTCGAAGTCTGCTGAGATGGTATTAAGGCTGTTCAGCCAGGCTGTCTTGCACATGTTGTTGTCATCTCTTTCCACCAGAACAGAGATGGGCTCCTGTGTCAGTCAAAACAATCATCTTAGCTTGTCATCTGCTTCCTACTTAACATAGCCTTGCATGCAAAACATTCAAACAAAAAAAACCGCATTCTTGTTATGTCTTTTCTTTTGTTCTGAGAAGCTACCTGTGCCAGCTTTCCCTTTGAAAACTGCTGTCTGGTGAAGGAAATTGCTATCATCCTGAGACAGGGCTGAGTTTAGTAAATGCTATGTGCATTAAGCTTGACAAAGGAAAGTTTGTTCTATATTCATTAATTAAATACTTCTCCCTGAGTGGCTGAGAGGATCATAGAACTACTTGTGTTGGAAGGAACCTAAAGATCATATTTTTCCACACCCCCCCCCACCATGGGTAGGGACACCTTCCACTAAACCAGGTAGGTCAAAGCCCCATCTAGCCTGGCCTCGTGTTATTATAATGGATGATATTATTCAATTAATGGCTGCTTTAAGGAAGGGAGACCCAGCAGGGTGGAGTCCCAGTGATGCTGGCTGTGCAGCCAGGTGAGGGGCAGCAAGAACCCCATGTGACCCAGGATACTGCTCCAAGGTGCCCTGGTGCCTCCTCAGCTGAGGAGGAGCTCAAACATGTAACCAGATATTTAATGCTCCTGATGTGATACCATCTTCTGCTTCCTTTCTGCAGGGAGTCCCCACCAAGAAAACAAAATGACAGCTCATCTAGTTTGGGGTGAAAGCTTCCATCTTTCACACTTCTGGAGAATTAAGAGATAGGGTTCTGGTGGATGTCCCACAGTGTCTGCTGGTACCTTTCTGCTTTCTTCCCTGGGGTTGTAACACATTCACTGATGGATTTATGCTGCAGTTGGAAACCAGAACCCAGGACAGCCTGTTCTCTGGCTTTGTGTTATAAACATAAACAGACTCACAGCCATTTGTATCTGGTTCTTTCTATCAGCACAATGGTTTTATTACCTCTCCAAAATGGTGCTGGGTGAGAGCAAAAAACCGGCAACAAAAAGAAGAGCTGGAACAGGAACACAAAGGAGCAAAGGGCAGGAGGCTGCCATGAGATCAGGCAAGCCAGAGCAGGCAATTAATGACAGGTATCAAAGGGGCTGTTGGAAACCACCAGTTTTCCTATGAGGGCTCATCTTTTGAGTAGTAGCTGCCATCAGATTGCATCAGGGTCACTCTGGTCTGAAGTGCATTTTTAACAGGGAGAAAACTTTTTCCCATCTCCAGTTTTGAACTTTGCAGAATGAGTTTGCAAAGTTAATGACAGGCCTTTAAACTAGCTCACCTTGTGGGGCAGCGAAGAGAGTAATGTGGAAAAAAGATGCAAGCAATTGTGTTTTAAATAAACACACGCCGTGTTATTAGAAACTACCTGAAAAGAGACTTCAGCAGTGTAAAATCCATCTTTCAAACATGTCATCCCAGCTGTCCTGTGTGAGAAACTGTGAATCCAAAGGTTTGTGAAGTGTGGGAATCACTGAGTAATTCCATGCAGGCAGCACCAACCTCTCAGCTGCTTTCCCAGACTTCTCATGAAAATCTCATATTCAGGCCCTGGTTTTGTTGTTACTTTGCCCCCAATGTGCTGAGAGTCTTCTGCCTATGCAAGACCCCACACACTGAACACGACAAGGCAAATGGAAAGGTAGGCAAGGGGGGGAACAAAAAATGATTGAGAGGTGCTTGTCTGATAATGAAATGTTGGCAATGGTTAGAAAAAGCCCAGACTATCACTCTGCTATCTACTGATTCTGGACTGAGCTGAGAGTAAATATCTTTCATATCCCGTCAGCCACAGTCAGGGTGCTTCCCTTGTCTAAGCAATACTATTGCCATCTTTCAATCATTGCTCTTGGAAAACTGCTCAAACTCTCCCACTTTGAATGAGCCCAGCTGTTCTCCATTCCCTCAGAGATACCAAGAGAAAGTAGTCTCTTACACTGAGATTACTTTAGAGATAACAAAGGGTGTGGAAGAAGGCTGCTAATTAGTAAACCCTCAAGGTATGAAGATATAAATAGCCCTGGAGCAGTGAGAACAGATCCAAATCTGCAGTCTAACATTTTCTTGGGATGAAAGCATTACGTTTACGCTGATTCCACAAGAGAAGAGTGATTGAACATTCCTGTTGAGGGCTTGTTTTGATTGATAAAGCTCCTTGTTGGATTGTGCAGCACATTATCAATTTATTGAGCCATCTGCCAAGGCTGAGCCAGGAGCAGCAGTAGCAAGAACTCAGTCTGGAATGAACAATTATTTTGGAGGGAAATTTCTGGGTTGTACTTTTACTTATTTAAATAAATAAGTACCTCTCTCAATTCTATTTGCCAAAAGTCAAAAATGCATCGGGGGTCCAGGCAAAAGGCAAAAAAATTGTGATAAACAGCTGACATCCATCAACTGAGTATTTGCTAAAAAAGTGAGCTTATCCTACCCAGTGTGATCGTGGCAGAGGGGAAATGTCAGGGCTGGGAGAGATGGAAATCACAGAATTTCTCATTCTTGATCTCTTTACATACTCAGGAGCCACATCCCTTGTCTCAAAGCCCTGGTGACAGTTCATTCTCTCTTCATTCCAGCTCAAATACAACCAGCAAACCAGTCAGCTGCTCTTAAATGACCCTCCTGCATTGTGACATAATTTACTGCACTCCTCCACACTTTCCATAGGGATTACTTAAGGGGGTTTTTTAGTGTCCTACAATGAGTCTCTTAACATTACACAAAGCAGCCACTTGCAGTAGCTTGACGGCACTGTACCCCTGTGCTAAATGTGGAGACCTTGGGTTTCACATTAAGGCTGTCTTAAGGGAAAAGGAGGAAAACCACATAAACTAAACCAAGTTTCCCTTCAAAATACCAGCCCAGCCATAAGTGTGGACTTGCACAGCTGTTCCCAAGGGCAGGATCAGAGCACTGTGTGTCAGGAGCACTTCTGCAGGACCACACAAGTTTACTGCTGTTCTTAAATCCCAGCCTCACAACTGGTAAATTCCTGCCAAGCTGTTTGAGATGGTGGTACCTGGGAAGTCTTAGATGAGTCTGCATTGCACCATAAGAACACTATTTGCACTTAATTATGCATATCCCTCCCCCAAAGACAGATGCTGCATCCACAAAGCAAGAAAGAAACAGAGTTTTCAAGTGGAATCTGACAGCTAGAAGCTTAGGAGCAGGCTTCAGGCAATCCCAGGAGGGGAGATCCTCATGGTATTGCACAGTTCAAACTAGTGAATGTTGGTTTTCTCTGTAGCAACAATTCCCATCTATCCCAGTACAGCTAACATCCTAATTCAAACAGGTTGTTTTGCACTTCTGCCTCCATGTGCTGGAATGTTGGTGGAGAGGTCCTGACCTCTCTTCTCTCCCTTGGGCCCTCTCTGTGGGTCCAGTCCATCTTTCAGCCAAAAGTCTGGGTGCTGTCTCCTGCCAGGTGCTCTGGATGGTGCTGATCATAACAGCGTTACCCAAAGCAGTTGACATCCCTCGCCAGGATTAACCTGCCTCTGTGTCTGAGGCAGCAGCTTAATATGCACCACCCGGGCTAGTTCATTCTCTAAAGCAGACTGGTCTTGCAGGGATGGATGATTGGCAGGCAGGAAGGCTTCCCATCAGTTTTGCTGGCGCACAGCACAAACTGCAGCATCACCGTGCTGTGTTTGAACAGAGCAGATGCCCTCTAAACAGACACAGCTGGTAGGTGAACACAGATCCATCACCAGCCAACACCTGCCTGAATTAAATCCCAGTCTGTTTATTCCCTGGAATGGTTGGAAGACAAGGTATTTCTCATTCATAGGGCCATCCCAGGGTATACTTAAGCCAAATGTGCAAATCAGTCTTTTTGAGGCAATTCCTTGGAAGTGTGAGTCTCCAGTGGCAATTCTAACTTGGGTTCATTACTCCCTAGCCTGCTATGGTGTGTACTTAGGGGCTTTACCCTTTCATCCTCCCCTCATTTACAGTCAAATCCCCCATCCCCTGCCATGTGATCCAAGACAGGAAATTTCTTTTCTGTTTACATCAGGCTACATGATAATGCAGACGTTAATCTGGCACATGCCTGGGCTGCTGTAAGGGGGTGATGCTTTTCTCACCATCTCCCTCACACTTGCTCTACAATTCATGGGTTTGGGCTTTAATTCTGTAGGTACTTTAAAGAAGTCCCAATATGATGGAAAAGTATGTTTATCAGACGTGATCTGGCTGAGTGAATAAAGTAGATGGTCCTCTACTCGTGAAATGCAAATTTATCAAGGAAACTTTTACCTTGTTCAGCTATTTTGCAGATAGTAATTATTGCCTTGGGTGAGGACTTCTCCATATTTTTTCCTGACTGTTCATCTGCATGGAGCCCTTTGACACAAACTTTGAGTTCCTGCAGCTGCCTCAGTCCTACTTCTCTGTAGGATGGCTTTCTGTACCAAACAGGGTCTCTGTGGCAGTTTCACTTTAAAACTTAGTCTAACTAAGTCTGTCACTTATTTAGGCACATTCTGGATTTATAACAGGAGAAGGAAAATAAATGTGAGCAAAGTGGCACTTTGACACTCTTCAAAATTTCAAGTGTCTTTTCAGGTGGGTGTGTGAATTCGTTCTGTAGATGAATCAACACTTTTTCCTATCTTTTCATTTTAATATGTATTAGGTCTCCAATAAAACATTGGGATGCTTAATAATTACCAACAAAACCCCACAACAAGCAAAAACACACCCCAACCAATGGTTTAGCTTTCCTGTTTACTTTGGCATGTGGTTTAAACACATTCTTCTCAATACACCAAGGCTAGTTGGTGTCTTGCCTATTTGACACATTCAGAAAACATTCATGTCTAGCTTTGCAGCTGAACTGTGAGACATTATTGCAATTAAATGTTTATATGCTGAGAAACAGTGTCTTTATACAACACAAAGCACTGTGTACAATGCATGTTAAATTCTATATGTTCAATGCATATTGAATAATATTAGGTGAAAAAATGTTTCTTTTGCTACAGTCATAATTATTTTCTTTATAGTTCTAGGAAGTTATCCCACACTCTCAGTTTTAAATGTGTTTCCAATTTTAATGAAGTGTCTGGTTTAAGGATGTGTCTGTTTTAATGACATAGGAATCCCAGTCAGAAAGCTTCGTTATGTGAAGATGAAAAGAGGGGGGGTTTCATCCCAAATCCTGTTCCCCTATGAGGCAATAGCTCAGATTTCCTTCTGTTCTGGAAAAAGTACCATTAAGATGATCTCATGGATATCACAGCTTTTCAGCTTTCCAGCTTTCTCCAGAATATGGTAAACTGGACAGTAGGTGGAAGTTTTCATGACTAAATTCCTTTCAGAACTGGGAAACAGATATTCATTCACATTCAAGGCTTTTGAATCTGATTGTGTGTCATCTGGCCATTTAATTATTCAATAAGCAGTGCTGGCCAAGGAATGTAAACTGAAATTGCTGTAAAATAGCTGTGGTATGAGACAGTCCCTATAATTGATGTTGCTTTTCCACAAACTTTCTCACAACTTTTTGGCATTGAATTAATTCTGTTTTTCACATTAGGAGTCAGGTAATATTCAGCAGTGCAAGATCTCTTACCTGTATTATGGATATTTTTCCTTGTAATAGGTGGACCTGCTGTACTTCAAAGTGAGTTTAATTCAGCTGCTACATGGGCAGGGACTTGCCAGAATGGAAGTTATTTTGGTGGCTTGAACAAAAGAAAAGCAATTGAGATTTCGTGGAAAACTGTTTGGATCCTGCTGCAGCTGGGAGGCTGGAAGTGTCTGTCTCTGCAGGACTCTAAGTGTCCCTTCTGGTTACACATGTGCCTAAGTATGCTGTGGAACCGGGCCCTCAAAGCAAGCAGAAACACCCACACACTTCCACAGACTATCCAGGGACACAAACACTTTCCAATCTTCCCCCAGAAAAAGTCACTTTGTCCTCGCCTCGAGAGAAACTCAACCTCAGCAGCAGAGACAGCTCTGCCCAGATCACCCAGCACTGCTGGTGTGGGAGGAACAGAACCCTGTGCATCTGTCAGGGAGCATCTGAGGTGCTGGGTTTTCCTCTGGCTGCAGAATATGCTTCCTTATGCAACTGAAGAATTTCTGGATTCTTGTTTTATTAGTGTTATTCCAGCCAGAATCTGCAGGCATCTCATCCCAAACCAGCTGCATACAGCCAGAGCAGTGCAAGGGTATACTTAGAGGGTGTAATCTTTTCTTAAAGAAAGAATAAATGTTCATCTTTACTGAGCTAGGAGAAATATTAATTAGATGTGTTTGAGCATGTGTGTTGCTCTAGGATTAGGCAAGAAAATGAACTGTGACTCTTAACTCATGTTGTAGGTATGAGGAAGGATGGACAGCAGCTGGCTCCTGCCTGGATACTCTGAACTGAACAACAAAATGGGTTAGGTCAGGGTTTTCCTCACTCACACTCTTTTTGGGTCACTCAGAGCTGGCCTGCAGCCCTGCTCTCTCCACTGCAGCATCAAGGATGGAAGTGGAGGTTTTGCTGCTCTGTGAGGCTCAGCCAGCTGGGGATGTTCTGCCTGGGCAGCAGGACAGGAAACCTTCCATGGTGTAGGGCTGCCTGCTGAAAACCTCATCATGAAGCAAAAAGATTAAAAGATATTATTTATTTGTTTGCTTAAATTTGTTGTCTCTCTTGTGTCAGACAGACAGACTGTGCCTGCAGGCATGAGGAGATGCCTGGAAGGAAGGATGTGCCTCTGACTGCCCAAAGCCCAGCTTTTCTCCATGTGCAGCACATTCACTTCTATGTGGCACTGAACTGATGCTGCACTTCCAGCCTGGCCTGAAAGCCCCGGACTCTACTGCTGGGTGTGGTTTTGCTGAAGCAGACTGGAGGGTGAAGTGTCCCTGAGTGCCGGGCCAGAGGTGCTGCTCCAGGGCTGCAGAGCAGGGGCAGCAAAGGCACTGCACTGTGCCAGCCCCAACATCAGCCTCATCGAGCCAGGAGAAACTGGACTGGCTGTAAAACCACTTGGCTTTGAGAATTTCCAGGGAGGATTCTGTGCACCCACTGAGTTTCTGCCTGCCTACTGGCCAGTGTAAATTGAAGCTTGATGAATCCAGCCTACCATGACTTGAACAGGCTTTTTGTCTAAAGTTAGTCAATTTTTTGAGAATACTTGGGTGAAATTTCCTTTTTCCATTTGACAGAAAAGAGAAAACATGCAGAGTGAAGGATGCAAAACATTCAATAAAATGCACAGATCATCACTTCAGACATTCCGAGCAGTGGGATTGAGTGAAATCATTTATAGCATCTTTTTTGATACTTGAGTGGTTTTAAATTGTAGAGTTTCACTAAACAATTTTGAGTAAATAGATCTTTCTTAGGTAACTTTTAATCTGTTCCATTGTTTTTGCAGTCAGTATTGCTATGCTCTGCCAAACATTAGTGCAGTTGTGAGATTACAGCAAGACACTTTTAGCTAGATAAACCAATGTTTTCTCATAACACTGCAAAAAGTATATACAAATAAATACATTCAGGGACAATTTGTCCAACAAGAATCTATAGCACAGAGGGGATTCTGGAGGCATCTTCAAAGTATATGTTGATATTCTTAAAATGACCTTTGAACATCTCTCTAGTCTGTAAGGAGTCCAGAGGGATTTTTGATATAATAGATTTGGGTTATTAAATTACTGTTGGAAATGTGGAGCTGACCTCCAGTGGCAAATAGTTCCGTAAAAACATTGGCAAACACTTAATTTGGGGAATTTTCCTCTAGTGTTTGTTTTCTAAAATCAAAATAAACAATTAAAATATATTGGATGGGGCAAGAAAACACAATAAGCCTGTTTTGTTGCATTTTCTGATACGCAAAACTGTCTAACTGCTAATAAATACTGGACACATCTAATTTTAACAGATACTCCACATCCAAGATGTCTTTGAGTCTGCATGTGAAATGGGATGGAATTACCATCCCTTTTGTGCTGATTTAGCCTAGAGCTGGTCAGAACCCTCAGCTCTTCATTGCTCAATGCTGACCAACAGGAACGTGCTGGGTTCGACACTGCTGGGGTGGGAAGGGATTCCTGGGGACAGATTTTTGGCTCAGAGGGGCAGTGAACAGCAAGGGGTGACATGGCAGATGAGCACTCAGAGCTGTGACACTCCCCTGAAATGAGCCTGGTTTGGAGACCTGCAGGAGCGTTTCCATCTCACAGCTGCCACCCCAACAACCAGATTATACTGGCAGGAGCTCTAATCTGGTGAATGCTTCACTTTTTATACAAATTAAGCAATTCCAGCAGGAGGGAGCCCAAAAAAACCGCCCTGTAATGAGCAGGAAAAGGACATGAACCTGAGCCTCTTGCACAGAGATGAGTACTTGCGTGTGTATTTTTTAAATTAAAAAGACTGTTCTGATTTTGATGATTAATAAGCCCAGCTCAAAGAGTTCAGGTGATGGATTTCTTGGTGCTTTTAGGCTCTTTACAGAGAATTTTGATTAAGTCCTTTAGTAATGGCCTGAAAAATTAAGGCATTTTCCTTATGACCTTTTAAATTTCCAGACTCAGCGTACTGTAATAAAATGTTTGCAGAATCTGTTGCCCTACTCTATGTGACACTTGTTAGACATGAATACCCCAAGAGCAGTTTCTCATCTGACAAGCTGAGTTTCTCCAGCATTGCCCAACTTCTCCAACAGCTTGTGCTGGAGAAACCCAGTCTGGTAACTGATGCTGTTACCATTTCTGGATCCCCTAAGTACCCTTCAAGGTGAAATCCTGTATTTGGCATTTTTCCTGTGCAGAAGAGACCCAAGGTCCAGTTCCTTAAACACAAAACTTAATGCTAGAGTAGTTACATGCCTCTAGGCATTTTGTGAGAGCTCATTAACCATAAAAAAAAAGAAAAAAAGAAAAGAAAAGAAAAAAAGAGTGATAAAAAACCATAGGACACAGGAATAGCAGTGATATGTTTTAAGCACAGGAAATGTTATTTTTAAACAGCTTGAGAGGGTTAAATCAACAAAATCCTAAACTCTTCCCAGGAGACCCTGTTCCCATCTCCTCAAAAGCACATAGTCTGGACAGCATCCCCAGGCCCAATCTCAAATCCTGCTTTCTGAGCCCTGGCTCCTCAGCTGTGCCTGTGGAGGGGCTGTTGGCAGACTGGCCCCTTTTCACACTTAATTCCTGGTGTTCTGGTTCAGTCCAAGTCATCCAGCAGTAGTCGCAGAATAGAATCATAGAATCATCAAGGTTGGAACAGACCTCTAAGATCGCTGAATTCAACCATAACTCCTAATGCTGTAGTTTGCTATAGTCTTTCCACTAGATATCAAACTCTTCAAAAAAACCCCTCCTTGATATTTCATGTCAGCACAGTGCAAGAAAGCCAGAAATAAGAATTATAATGTAAAATAACAATGTAAAATAAAGGGGGGGGGGTGGGAAACATAAAGGTCTACAAAGCAAAGCTAAGATCACTGTTATTTGTACTGTGTTTCCTAGTAGTGGGAAATGTTGAGATAATTCTAAAAACAAAATAGTAGCACATGACCCAGGTCAGATCCCAGAATCCTGATGTTCCTGATGTGTGGGAAACAGAACTGCATCTCTGCCATGCACCCCAGAGTCCCTTTCTTTGCAGCAAGGTAATCAGCAGTTCTGTGGTCCTGAATTAAAGCACTACTGCAGATGCAAGCGCAATGTATTGACACTTCTGTGTGCTGTGTTTTACAGTCACTTCACTGCTCTCTGCTCAGCTCAGGAAAACATGCAATTTGCTCATTGTTTTGCCATGTGCTCCATAGCGTTAAGAGGAGTGATCATTGACAAAATGGTAATAACTAGGCAGGGAGTGCAACTCCACTTTTTCGCTTCAGCTTGCCAAGGCTGGGGAGCTGACTAAGCACTGTCCAGGCTGGGAGTGGACAGAGAGCAGATCTGGTTATTTTATATGCTGAGTGGAAACACCCCGGGGGGAACTGCAACCTGAAACTAGCTCAAGTAGTTTGGCACACAATGTGATAGAACCTTCACATCAGCAGCATCAGCCATGAGATGCAAGACAAAGGCCATGCCATTGTATAGAGTCTTTCTTCCCCCCGGCAGAAATGGATCCTGCTTCCTCCCTGCTTGCCAGCTACCCGAGTTGTTCAGTAATTGTTTAACTTCACGCTGATGAATGAATGGTAAAACTGAACCAGAGCTGCAGAACAGAGTTCAAACAGCAAGATGAAAAGGATGGATAATTCATGGGTAGCAGTGTCCAGAAGTGAAATATGAAAACACTGATAAATGAGAACTGAGTTTCTAAGTTTCAAGAAAGAAACACATGGAATGGATAAAAATTGAAGTGAAGCATAAGGCATTAGCACTACATGGCCTTGCTTGTCACATGATGCTGGTTTCCTGGATGTTTGAGGGGAAATATTTGATTTGCCATTCTGCACCGCTGGTGGAAGCATTACCCTCTCTGCTCCAGAGCCTGCCTAGAGCTCTGACTCTTCAAAACAACAAGCCATGCAAGGCCCCTCTTTTCTGCATCATCCTTCTGGAGGTGCATGACACACAGTCCCTGCCCCTACCTGTCTTCATTGGCTTTGACTACAGAATAACGCATTTTATCTAATCAAAGCAAACAATCCAGGTGTCAGGAGTTCCATGCCTACCATGCTGTGAATTCTCACATTGTACCCAGATGTTATCAGTGATATGTTTTACCTCTGATCAGAAGTTTCTAATCAGCTTCCTCACATTTTTTACTTTTTTTAACCAGGGGCTGCAGCAAAACAATATGCTCTTGTGAGTGTGTGTTCTAAAAATATTTTTTTAGTAACAGGAAAGAACTTGAAAATCTTGAGCCAAGGGAATTCTTTGTATTCTTTCTTTTAGCTTTGCCCTTATTTTGACAGTTACATCTCTATCTGCTCCATAGGCTGCTGTACAGGGAGCAGCTCCACCCCGATCCGGAGGTGGTTTCGAGGTTATAAAAATTTACTCACCCATTCACTCCATGCACCGTGGCTCTTGTGAAATGGATTCATTTAGAAGTTTAATTACTGGAGATTAAATATATGACAGTAGAGGTAGACTGGAACATAACACTGATGCTCAGTCAACCTTGAACCTGCACATTTGACTTGCTCAGCAAAACCCCATCAGATTTCTTGAACCATCAGATTTGCCTTTGAACATTTTCAGGCTGGCGTTTGCAGGGGCTGGCATTTTCTTCTGTGATTTATGTGATGCTGTAGAATTATGCTAAAAGTACTGAAGTCTACGTCTCCTTTTCTCAGCTTTGAAAAAGTGCTTAACTGGGGATTAGAGAAAGTTAGTACTACATACATAGTGTCCCTTTATACAATCTTTTTGAAAGATGCTTTTCCAGCTTTATTTTGCTAACAAAGGCATGACATACATGGGTCAAAGCCCACTTTCAGCTTTACTGTGTCATAAAAAAATATGATAGTTGATGGAGAAGGACAGAAATATGTAATGAAAATAATAAAAAAAGAGAGCTGAGCCAATAAAATACCAGAAGGCAGAAGTGGGAGCTATAAAACAAAAAGAAGTTTAAAACTATTTTAATTAAATTTTGTAATAAGCTCAAGAAATGACCCATTTTGACTATGAGGAAGCAATCTGTGACAACCCAGGCACTTCCTTTTTTTCCCCCAGACTGCTAGTGACTGTGGATGGATCTTACCCATCCACTTGCTTGACCACTTGCTTGCTCTGGGAGCACATTATGTCCCAGTTCCTGGCAGTTCTCACCTGGGAATATTTTTCACGGATCATCCTTCTCCCCTGGGATGTGCATTGGGTGCATGAGCGGATTTACAAACCAATATCCACCTGCATCTGCTGCAGAGGCTGGGAAGTGTGAATGTAGCTAACACTTCTCCCCTGGGGCACAGAAGGGAGGGGCAGCTCCTTGCCCCTGTGCATCTCTTGCCCCCGGAGGAGCTGGAAGGGCTCCAAAGGCGCATTTGGAAACACCTCCTCCTCTGGATCATAGAGTGATACTGAGACAGGACCTTGTTCATTCTCTAGGAAAGACCAGCTGGGTCTAGGCTGCTCCCTACAGATTCCCATCCAACTGAGCCCAATTCCTGAGAGGTCCCACCTGCCCAAAGAGTATAAATTACTGCAGGGGAGAAGCCCAAAGCTCACCAGTGTGGGGTAGCGCATTGGGAGTACAATTTGGCTTCATGAAGCTCCTTAAAAACACCCCTGGTTCAGCCTCTGCTGTTTGTTGGCTGAGCAGACTGCTCGGAGGCAGCATGGGCTGATGCCATCCTCTCATCCTGTCCCTGGGGCTCCACAGGGAGTCCAGCAGGTAAGTGGGCACCCTCTGAGCACCAGCATGGCCACTCATGGGGAGGGAAAGGAAGGAAGTAAACTTTGGGTGAGCTGTACTGGTTGTTTCCCTGCTGTCAGTGTGGGTTTGTCTGGCTCTCCTTGGTGTGGATGGTTTGTCACCCTCTCAGACTAGAGCTGGCTGTTTTAACTGCTCCTGGACACGCAATAGTGCGCTCTCCTACTGACACTGCTCAGGGCAAACGTTAAGCAGGTAGGAGGGTTGCAGAGTGTATTTAGCTGTTCCTCTATTTCCTAACATAGTTTAAGCTGGCTGGCTATGCCATTCTTTCTTGCTTCATCTGAAAATACGGGTCTGGCAGTTGGTGCAGACACGTGTTGTTATACCCCCACCAATTTCATTAGCCTGCACTGATTTAAATCAATACAGGAAGGGCTTAAAAAAGAAAAAAGGCCAGAATAGATTTAGCAGGCTGTGGAAAATAACATACTGTGACACACATCACTGCTGGTATTGAGTTGGATCAGGAGCAGAAAGGACTTGTCAGGCCCCTCTTCTTAAAGCTGGTTCATGTGCCACCAGCACGGGGACACAGATGCCCCTTGTGCTCTGCTTGTGTGTTATGTACTCCCTGAATACTAACGCATGGTTTTCTGGGTATGTAATTACAAAATCACAATTTCTTTTGATGCTTTCCATTGGTCAAGCTAGCAGCAAATTTTGAGAAATGTGGAGTCAACTGTTGCACCTCTGGATCGCAGAACGTATCTCTGGGATGCCCTTCTGGAGAGAACAACATACCACAGCCATAATTTTACAAGGAATAACAGTAGGACCCTACTCATGCATCAGGGAAAGCTCTTTCATGTGCTGAGGTTGGCACCAACCCCAGTGCTTAACAGGAGATGGTACATCAGTTATGAAGCACCAAATGTGTGATGAGAAAAGGGTGCTTTTTCCTACCCAGCTCATCAGGGCTCGACAGGCAAGACAGTGTCCAGCCCCCTGGCTGGGGGCCTCCCAGCAGGCTGAACCCCAACGGCAGGCATGAGTCTTAGGGTTATTTTTAACGCATTTCAGCTTCTTGCTGTAGGTTTTGGCACACACATCTCCTCAAGGCTCCTGCACGCCTCTTGGTCCGGCACAGACTGCTGGAGTGTGACCTTTTTGCTGGGGTGGCCCCTGCTCACACACAGAGCCTGTGCAAAGGATGCAGATCACACCGGCACTCATCATGGTTAAGAAGGGCATGAACTTGAGGCATACTAAGGACAGCTGAAAATAATTAATTTTTAACTGATCTGGTGGAGACTAGCCCTTGGAAACTATTTGATTTTTGTGAATAAGTTTCCTAGGAATTCCACTCAAATATTGATGTGATGAAAAATAACACTTATTTCCATAGCTTTGTGGTCTTTATGTTGGCATATTTAGGGCCAATTTTTTTTTTAAATTTACATTGATATGCCAAGGAAAACTTCCTCAATAAACATAGTTCTTGCATCTGTGCAGTAGTTGGTTTTCAAAGTTAAACATTCCTGCTGTTTCACATTTTTTTTAGATGCCAGCAGTGATTAGACATTACCATGGGCTAATTACTTGTACAATTTCAGTTTTTACCTTGCAGCCACCTTGAAATTTCCAGCTGCAACAACAGGAACAAACCCCATGCTCTCAGTAAATACAAATTAGTCAAAAGCAAAACAAAACTGGTTTTTCTTGTGTTTTGGTTGCAGCTGTTTATCCAAAAATTGGAGAGCTGCTTACGTCCCCTCCATCTGAACCTTATAAACAGACATTACCCTGGTCTGAGGCAACACACATTCAATGTCAGCCAGAGCTCAGCAAAGGTACCTTCTCTGCTCAGACAGAAATACTCACATTTATGATTAATGTGGTGGATCTCGAGGATTTTCTTTTAACGCAAGGGATGCTGAACTCTCTGGTTAAAGGATTTGTGCAATTTGTCTTTTTTCATGTCTTAGATACTGTTGTTCAAATGAGATTTAGGCAAACAGGACTCTGCTCCTGCTATAATTACTGCATGTATGCCTGGGCATTGACAGACAGGATTGCAAACATATTAAGGGGGAGCAGCAGAATCTTAAAGCTCATCGTGCTACAAGCACTGCTCCTCAGCCCCTTAACTGGGGCGTGTAAACCACTGTTTGAAAACTTCATGTATTTCATGTGCAGTGTTTAAAATAAAAAAAGCCCCCAAAACACAAAAGACATGCAGACACACACCTAGAATGATGCCTCTTTGGGGCAGCATTGCTCAGGGTCAATGGCTTTCTCCCCAGAATGGATTTCTGTACTAAGGAATATGCCTGTCCTTAGGACGGGGATGCCTGGACAGCAGGATGCCTGACCTTCCTTTAGCAGAGCAACTGTAGCTGACACAACGAGTGTTTCAGCCTGCCCTGGCTTCAGACAGCTCTCCTGACCCAGGCATTGACACCTGAAAGAGCGAGGAATCACCTCACTACCTTTCCCAAATCTGGCATGCCATTATTAGGTTCAGATGCTGGAACATGTGCTGATGCTGGAGAGCCTACATCATGCCTGCGGATGTTTGCTAATCCCAAATTTCAACGCCTTCCTGGTCCTGCCAGAACATCAAAGCATGGCAGAACATTGCAGCACAGATGAGGAAATTGCATGGCAGGTAATGGATTAGGGGCTTTTAGAGGAGCGAATGTTTGGCCCAGGAAAATGATAGGTAATTATGAACAGTATAGGACTTGAGATGGTTCCAGGATTCATTTATATCTAACTGCTTATTCTCTTGTCAGCATTTCCTCTGCCCTTCCCCTGTATTCCCTAGAGGCAGCAGTACAAGAGGGCGAGTGGCTGCCTTGGGGGAAACCTGCCTCCCGTCTCTTCTTCCTCTCATTCTCCCCCCAGGATCTGCCAGACTCAGACCCCACACTGGCTCCAAGAGATTGTCTGCTCTGTTGTTAACAATTCTTCTTGCTTGTTGCAAAAACATATGGCAAATCCGTCCTTCTGCCCTGTTTTATGGGGTCAAATCCCCAAGCAGGGGTTCAGACACACACGTACTCCCATGAATGCTTGTGAATGCCAAAATGAAAGTAGGAATAAGTAACAAAATCTGAAGCCACCCTAGTAACTGTTTTAAAAGTATTTATTTGAGTAATTGTAAAAAAGTATTTAAAGAACCTGGGCTAGTTTGAGTTCCTAAGTCCAGGAATGGCCTTGAAACAAAATACTAAGCTCTGATTTTCTGGGCACAGACAAAGTGAGGACAGCTTGGTGAGGAAGGGATGTGGATGATTAGATTCTGTGGGTTGGGGGGACTGGAACTTGGCCAATCTCTCTCCAGCCATATCCAGAGACAACAATATGCCACTTAAAAGTTGTTTGAAGTACCCAAGTGCTGATGAAAGCAGGATGGGCCTGCAGTGAGGACTTTCCTTGCCTCCTGGCTCTGCAGGTGTGTTTTGGGCCAGTCAGGCACAAAAGTTCTTGCAAGCAGAAAGTCATCCTTGCAGTGTACAAACCTGCCATGGCTATTGAGCCCAGGGCAGTCTCTGGGCTGTTGAAATTAAGGCACAATGTGATATTTATTGCCACATTTTCCATCTAGCAAGGCTTCTAACAACCACAAAAGCAGCCCTACTACTTTCTGCTCTCTTATCTCCACTTGCCTTAAGCAACTTCTGCTCCCACCTCTCCAAAACACCTTGCCCTTTGTGGACTCTTAGAAATTAACAGGGCCTTCAAAGCCATGGAATTTACCAGCACAGCTTCTCCCCCCTGGTCCTGGGATGTGACACAAGTACTGTAGATACTAAGTGGAAGGCTCCAACCTACTTCCCCATGGGAATTCCTTGGCTCTACAAAGATTTAGGATTTGCTGTCTAGTCCAGGTGCCTTTTGATTTCTGTTGTGGCTGTGTTAGTCTCACAGGAGAGGAGGTAATATATTTCACTGGAGCTGCTGGGAGTAGACTGTGGCCAGGAAATGAGAAAACGTGGCCATCCCTCACCTGCATTTTCATTGCTTTCCTCATTTAATGCTCCAGTCTCTCCTAACACCTCAGGAGGTACGCAGCAACTTTGGGAAAGCATTTGTGTATGTGTTGTGTACTTGCTGGACTCTGGGTAATACCTCACTACTGTTATTAGCAAGTAAATTTATTTTTTTAGCAAAAATGGGAAGGCTCGTAGTGCAGTACTGGTGGCTCTTAAGCTTTGACCAGTAGGTCATTCCATTATCTGCACCTCACAGAATCAGCTACACTGTTTATTGCTTTTCTTCCTCTCTCTTTTTTTCATGAGTAAGAAATAAGAAACTGTCCTTTCCCCTACTTACCTCATTAGGACTTTATTAACAGAAAGCACATTTTTGGCAATTAGATTTAGCAGTCATCAGCATTTCTTTCTTTTTTTTTCTTTAAACAAGTCTGAACCTTTTCAGCGCTTCAACAAAAAAAAAAAAAAAAAAAAAAAAAAACCTTAAAGAAAGTCTGTGCCTGTGTGTAATGTTCTTTAGTGGAACAACTAACTTTCTATACATTTAGCAAAATTAAGGAGTTTACAGTTTTTCCAGCTGTTCTGTGATGCAACATAAACAGTAAGAGTAATAGCCTGCCTTGCAAAAGTTCCGTGCAAGCCACACAATTCGATTCCTGCATGATAAGGTTAGGTTACACTGTCTGCTGCTTCTTGTTGTTGTTCTCAAATTTCTGAGTCAGCAAAAGCACTGAGGAGAAAACATGCAGATATCTTCCCATCACCCATTTTCATTCCTTCCCCATGCAAGGAGGAATGCAATAAAATTGATGTAGGGACACAAGGAGTTACCAAAGAAGTTTTTGTGGTTTTCAGAGGAGAAGCCTCTTTTGATTATGGAAAAAAATACCCACTCTTGTGGCATTTCCAGAAATAAAAACCTGCTTATTAAGGGAGATTTCATGACTGTGTGTAAGGTGAGCTGTGCAAAGCAGGGTCACATCCATCAGCACAGGGGTCACAAGTTGCTTGGATTTGCCTTTGCTGTGAAATGCTCTGTGGATGGATGTAGCCATGGGTGCTCTGCCCATGCTGGGGTCAGACATCAGGCAGCCCTGGTCTCAGCTGAGGTTGGTTTTTATCAATCTGCCTAAATCATTCCATGCAGAAGACACAAAGCATGTGATTCCCTCCTCCTCATGTGGGAGCAGGATGGACAGTGAGCTGGAAACAGACATGGCATGAGAGAAGTGGAAGGAGGCTATGTCCCACCAGGGCTGGTTTGATGCTGCTGACCCTCTGGCCTGAGAGCCAGGCTGAAGAAAATCTCAGTAGATTTACGAGTTGGGGGTATGAGTTGAGCTGGAGCAAGTACAGCAGCATAAAGCCAAATACTATCCAGAAATAGTGCTCAAATCATAACAAAACACCAGATTTGGGTGGTAAGCACAAGATTTGAGTATGTATGATTTGAGCTAACACCTGCTCAGAGACTGATACATGCTCTCTATGTGGGAGTCAGTCAGTGGAAAGCTCAGTCAATCATGTCTGTGAGGGCTGTGATTGCACATGCTGATGAAGCATGAATGCAGCCAAGGACTTGAGCTGAAACACCCTCTGAAAATGGATAAACCCTTGTAGAGCTCAGAATCCACTTGAGAGCATGCTGCCCGAGGAAAATCAATCAACAAAGTGGGTATATCTTTTGTCCTACGGCTGAGATTTCTAAAACAACCATCGACCTTCATTAAAACCAAGGGACACTCTGGTTAAAGCCATGGATACTCTGTGCCTTTGGCTCCCATGGCAACCTACAGGCCCAAGATATCTTTACAGGTCTAGACATCACATACCTCCAGACACTGCAGCTGGAAAGGCACATTTCTTATGTGCACTATTTTATGATTGAGCTTCAAGTGGAAAATGAAGTGAAAAATGGCAAAGCTGCAAGCATCTGAATCCAGTCCTGGGTTACACCTTATCCTTCCAAGACTTCTTCAACTGGTGAGAAATGACAGGGTCTGATGCTGGTTTTGTGCCAAGGAAAATCATCGGAATCTGAACACAGCCTTCCAAAGAGATTTTAGTGAATTACAAAGTTGGGGTTTTTTCCCTCTGTTGGGGAACAAGCCCTCTCCTGTCTTCCCCATGCCTGTCTCTTTCTGTGGCTGCAAGGTCTGGTCGTGCCCTGCTTCATAGAGAAGCCAGGCATGTCAGGAGTGTTTGTAGCTGTCGTTGCCAGGATACAGGGGAGGCTCATCAGTCCCTGTGCCAAGCTATGAGTTACTGAGAACACCCTGTAAGGGGCTGCAAATGTGCAGACTGACAGGTCCCTTGCTAATGAGAGGGCTGATGGCAACAAGCAGCACTTACTGAGAAATTTTGAATCGATTTTTTAGGCAGACTAAACCGGAAGACAAAATAATCTGATATTGGTGATGGGCAACTGTGCGACTGAGAAAAGAGCAATAGCTACAGCGCTTTGATCTGCTTGGGATACTGGCATTGGTCGATGTTCTCAAACAAATTGTGAAGAGGAGGATTCAGCAATGATGTTCTTTGTAGTCTTTCCCTCAGAAATCTCCAGTTCTTGTTCAATCAATGACTTCAGTAAAAAGAAACTGATATGAAGAGCTGCAGGAGAAACAGGCTTCTCATGCCCGGAGATTTTTTAGATTCCAGAGATTTTTCTGTTCTGCATCAACACATACTCTAGGCTTCCCAAAAGTTTCTGTAGGAAAAAAGATTTAAAGAGCCTATTCAGGAATAATAGAGAGCCTGAGGGCAAAGCCAGTTGCGTGGGCTTTGGGAGGTGCCTCTAGCTCTGAGTTACCACACAGGCTCTTGAATTTGATTCTCCCACGTTCCTGAGGAGGTGCCCAGGAAGCAAGCAATTCCTTACTCCACAGTGAGTGTCTCTTGGCCTTAGCTGTGGAAACCTTTCCTGATTAAAGTCTCACCAGCATCAATACATTCTCTCAAAGTCCTTTGATGAGTTGACATCTTGCAGTGTAGAGGATCCACTGGCAGAATCCCAGCAGCTCCTAAATACAACACTCTAACGGGCTTAGCAGCAGGATGAACACCAACTTCAGTGAAAGATGTTCAAAAAAAATATTCTAATATTCTCTCTCACACTTTCATGGTACTTTCATGGCATCATCCTGTAAGGCAATACAGCCGTTTCCTGCTAGACTGCTCAAGCTTTCCAGCACCTACAGCTACTGCGTGGAGCACTGAGGTTTGTAGCTAATTGAGAGGTGCATTCAGACAGAAACCCCCTGATTGCTCAAATACCTTTATTCACCTCAGCCTCACGTCCCTGTTCCATGCACAGTGCATCAGATACCTTTATTTAGCATGGTGACAGATATACAGGGGAAACTCCTGTAGAAAAGTTTCTTAGATAAACTTCTGCATCCCTTTCAGAAATGCACAGCTATAGCTGCTCTGTCACTGAACCTTTTCAAGTAAGTATGAAATAAACTCTGTTATAAATTCATGATTCCTGCAGTGTTATTGGAACAGTGTTGTTAACATGCCACTTTATTGCTGTTCTGCTCATAACGTCAAGCTTCTTAAAGTGTTCATGCTTGCTTAGGAACCTTTGCATCTCTTTTTCAATATACAATTTTTAATCTTCATGGTTGGCTTAATCCTGGGTTTAAACATGACCTTCAAGGCTTTAAATCCAAAAAGGTACATAGAAAAATCCCTGATACATTTTGTTCATGCTCTTGTTTTATTTTTTTCTTGAAGAGAATCGGTTGATCCTAAAAGCCAGACTGTTATGAAAGACTAACAGTGACCAAGGTTGCATTGCTTGTATCACCGTTCTATCAAAAAGAAACATGCATGATATTAAAAACCATAGTGTTTAAAATGAAACTTAATATTGTTACCATGGAAAATAGAAAGGGAAGCATTACTGCAAATACAATTCAGCAGGAGAAATCCCTGACATTTGAAGTCTCCCATCATATTGCTGCACAGGTTGATAATAGAATGATTAATGCGGGGGTAAAAGAAAGTGCAGAGCATTAGATGGGATGCAAAACAAAAAAAATCATCAGGCTAAAAAGCAGTTAATAGTTTTGAGCATATTCTTCAGGGACAATGTAAGAGAACCTAAAAATGGAGAACCTCACCCTTTGATGCTTTGAACAGACATGGGCAGAGGAAATAAAAATTGCCAGTGCTGGGATAATCTTAGGAGCCATTAAGGGGACACATCATTGGTGTGTCACCTGGGACTGTGAGCAAGAGCCCTGTCCCCCTGGGGACAATGGTAGGTCTCTCTGTGGGTGAGAGCCAGGTCATTCTCTGGCAGAGCAAATTTTGGCAATGGAACTGTTCCTTTTTCCTTTCTGAATGATTGTTCATTAGTCTCCTTCCTGCAGAGGCCCCTGGACTTTGGCTCAGCTGGCAAAGGCTGGGTTTGTACATCAATTCCTTTATTAAGCAGAACCTGGGGCCTCTTTGCTGTCACTGTCATGAAGTCCTGCACAAACTGGTACCAACTCTCCTGCTAACCAAAGTATGATTCCTCCTTCCAGCAAAGAACAGCTGAGCTTTGAGTTCATTTGTTAGCTTTCGCAAGCTTAAATCCCTTTAATCTTCCAATAAGTACTTTTTCCCGCTCCAAGGACTCTGGATCCTTTACTAGAAGGATGTAAATCACTCCAGAAGCTGAGGGGAAGGAAGTGAAGACACTCATCCAACTGCTCAGCATCTATCTGAAATACTTCTTTTGCTCCAACCGATATCAAGGATGTTTTCACAAATTGCATTCCATGTTTTTAAGAAATGGACATGGATTTAATAGCTTCCTTAATACTACTTTGTTTTACTCCCTCACGCTGGTGCATGTGTTCCTCCACTCCATACATGGTGTGGCAGCTCAGAGTTGACTGGAACTGTGTGACATTTCTGACACCTGTAGAAACTTGGCCTTGAATGTATTTGGAACCTCTTGGCAGCCCTTCTCCAGTTTATCTGGGATTGGAACAGCAGTAATTGACTTTCAGGAAAGGAGTAGTAATTTCCCTTTCCAAACCTGGTGCCAGATTCTGACAGGACACAAATGCCTGTGCTGGAACAAGAGCAAGACTCAAACTTGTGTCATCTAGAGTTGTGCTGTGAGAGGGACATGTGGGACAGGACGTTTCTGTGTCCCTGGTTCCTGGTGGAGTCCCATCTAAAATTTTGCCCTTTTCTCTGCCTAGAGCATGCTAGTCCAGGCTCCATTTGCTCCAAAAGTGGAACACAAGGACTGAAGCTCTGGCAGCAGCACTTGCACCCCAGGACCAGAGGCAGCATCAGCCCTTAGTGCTGGCCGAGGCCTGACTCCACAGGAGAGATGGGCCTGGCACCACTTTGTGCCAGCAGGAAAGGATTAGGCTGCTCAGCTGTAAAATGCTCTCCAGCATCTGCTCTGACTGCAGGTGGTGGTGACAAGCAGCTCCCTGGCTGTGCATTAAACCCAGCACCCCTCTTTGTGCTATTAAGTGTATTCTTCTTGGCTGAGTAAATTACCACTGGACATCTGTAAAACACATTTATGTGTCTAGAAGGTTTCTGTAGACAAAGATGGGTTAGCTTTAGCTACCCTCCCAGTTTAGCCCCAGGGTAGGTTTCTGCTGTGGATGTCTCCAGTGAGGAACAGCATTCAATTGCTAACAAAAGGCAAGAGAAACATTTTTCGTCTGTGTTATCCATTAGTGTCTAGGAGCTTGTGCCAAACCAATTCTTATTGTTACAGTTGATTTGTGTGTAGATATCAATGGATATACCTCTGAGAGCAAGGGAATTCTGTGTATAGGAACCTGTCTCCAATGGTTCACGTTTTTACGGCTTTCCATGCACTGCACTGGGTATTACACATTATTAATACATGTGCTCTCTGATTGCTGAAACCCAGGAGAATACATTTGCTTTTTCTCATTCCTCCGACTTGCAAAAGTACATTCATATGTTCCAATTTTTGCTTGGTTACTGTCTTTATTGACTTCATTGGACTTATCACAACATTGCATTAGACATACATGTTTCTTGGAAGGATCAGTATCTTATTCTGATTTTTTTTAAAAAAGCAAGTAAGCTGTTAACTTTGACACAGATACAATTCTGTTGTCCTGTGTCCCTATGGTGCCTGGTTGTGGTTTCTTCAGCCACAAATCCTGTACCTGTGTACTGCAAATATTTAAGGAATATCTACAAAAGAGCTGTATGCCAAGGCAATGGAGCAGCCAGGGACACACTCTATCTCTCTGCACACAGATGTAGACTAAGAGTTCCTTTAGACAGGTGACATTGCTCACTGCATAAAAGTCATGCATCACTTACACCTAAATGAATACACTGGAAAATTTGATAACCATTAATAAATTTCACACATTCTTCAAGGTGCGAGCAATTTTTCTAATTTTTCAAGGTAATTCAAAGAAAACCAAGCACCAAAACCTTTTCTATTGGCAAGGTCCTCTTAACTCTGGGAATCAAAATTACCTTCCAGCAACAGCTAATACTTGGCAAGCAAATGTCTACTGAGCCCATTTGCTGGAACTTTTTATGCCTTGCTCTCAGTCCATATGGGAAGTATATTGTTAACATAGCACTCGTCTAATTTAAAGCTGGGAGTGAAGCCATTGTGTACAGCAGAAGGTGTGAGTGGGGAAATACAAAGATATTATTTTCCAGTCCATATTTGTTTTTAAATCCAAGACATATTGCAATGTCGTTATTCCAA
Source organism: Pomatostomus ruficeps (assembly GCA_013400735.1). Lineage (NCBI taxonomy): Eukaryota > Metazoa > Chordata > Aves > Passeriformes > Timaliidae > Pomatostomus > Pomatostomus ruficeps. Next base: position 75,723 of record VYZT01008882.1, read on the forward strand.
AGGGGGACAGGAAAAGGGAAATTTCTCCAGAAGTATTTTTATGAACCATGAAGATAAATCACCTTTTTCAGAGCTGAGTTAGCAGTAGTCAAAGAAGCCGTAATTCTTGAGTAGGGAAGGAACTTGGTGTAACCCCAGTTCTGTGTGTTGCACCCGCAGAGCGCTTGTTTAAAAGCCCAATTCCTCCAAAACCCAGGGGAATCCTGGTGAAAGGGATCTCTAAAGATATCTGAAGTTTCTAACTGCTATTAAAAGCAAGCCTGCAGTTTAAAGCTGACAGTGCACGAACCTTTTCTGATTAGAGGAAGAGCAGCAGATAACAAGATAAAGATATCTACCAGAGCTGCCTCAGAATATTTGCAGAGCACAGAGAAGAAATGGGGAAGGGTGCTGCTGTGAAAAACCCTAATTTCATCTGCCCCTGACATTTCTACTGAGTGATGCCCCTGCTTTACATGTGCAATTTAGCCACCAAAAGGCCAAGCAGAAGCTACGCTCACCTCTGTGCATCCAGCTGGGGTTAAATTTGATGACTGTAGGAGCCAAATGAAAGCAGCCCTCTGAGAGCAACTTCCAGAGACATCTTAGATTGCAAGTGTGGTTTGCAAGTGTGGTTTGCTCCTAATGCCTCAGTGCTCCAAAGCTCCCAGAAGAGGCTGAGCCTTTGGGAGGGGATGGTATCCCTGCGTGAGGGTCCATGCCTCTTCCAGCCCTTGAACCCACCCCAGTCTGTGTTCCTGCCGTGGGACAGCCTTTGAATGGACACATTATCTTTTACAGCCCACAAAAGGGGCCCCTCTCCTGGAAGGGATCTCCTGGGGAGGTATTTCATCTGCCATCCAATCCCTTCCTGTTCCCTAAGCTGAGTCAAAAGTCATCATGGGATTAACCCTTGGAGGCCTGATTCTGCGGCTTTGGTCAGGGATGGCTTTGCAGATTTTAGGCATAAGCAAGCACAAGATCATGTCTTTGATTTTGGTCTCTGGTGTCCACAGCTGAAAATGGGATTTAAAGTGAAAAAAAAATCAGGGCAAAAATAGAGAACAGAAATGTGTAACTCATCTAAGGTACTAGACAGTGACAGACTATATAAAATGTTATTGTTCAACAAACACTGTCTCTAATAAACTCCATTTACTAGTGTTAGCAGCTTGGCAACTTGGAAACCCCAAACTCCGGTTAAGTAAGGAAACAAAAAGCAGAGACATGATGATACCCATAAACTACGCAGCTGGTTTCTGTTTTAAAAGATATTCCACTTTCCATATTAAATAAAGCTGCTTAGAATGCAAAATACCCCATATGGCCTTCTGGAAAATGAGAACCAAGTTCCAAACTAAAAAATCCCTGGCCATGTACAGCTATTAAAAATAAAAGTGTGCTTTTTCTCTAACTAGCCACTGTAGCACCAGAGATGAACCCACCTGGGTGGAGTGAGGCATGGGAGAAATTGCTGCTTCTGATCTCAGGAGAGATTTGGACCTCAGGAGACCCTGCAGTGGAGCAGCAGAGACTGTGGTGCTCAGTATCACTATGGTATTCATGTAAGGCCAGGTCCTGCATCCCTACCCGCCACAGATTTCAGTAGGAATTGGAAGATGTCTGGGTTTTGCATGAAAAATCCAAGTTTTTTATAAGAAGCTGACCTTCTCTACCACCCTTATCGTTGCAGTTTGACCTCAAATACTCATTTCTGGTTATACCCTAAGGTTTCTGACTAAAGATGGGTTACCAAGCCATAAAAATATTGCTTTACTTTATAAATCTTGTAACATCCGTGAAATGAAGATATATGAAGTATTGCTAATTTGTTTGAAAATACGTAAAACACCCCCTAATTAAATCTTCAGCTACTGATGGCAGCAAAAGAGACGGCTGCTAATTTTGTCTTTGTTTTGGCCAGTCTTCTCAAGTATCTCACTTGCAGTGCTTGTCTGCTTTTTGAGAATTCTGTAACATGGAAACCACCCAGTTCTCTGTCCTGCAATCAACAGACTAGACAGCCTCTGACGAAATAAAACTGTGGCATTGGCCTGTTACCACTGCCACAAGCTGATTCTGCCTGTGCATGCTGGTTATATGTACCTGTGGCGAGGTAAAAGTAATTTAAGTCCTCTTTGCATGGCTTTTTTTTAAATACATATTTATAAGTGTATCTATAACTCTGCCATGGGCTGGTAAAGTTCTCTTTCTGCTGTGCTGGATTCTGTACAGACACAAGTCATGGACCCAGGGACACTTACAGGAGGAGTATTCCAGTGTTGTCCATGTCTCAGATAGAACAGAGAGGTCATGTGGAAATATTTGTCTAAATCCACAGACATCTCATTCATCTGTGGAGGCTGGAAGAATCACCTGAAAAATTCTCATCCAAGTTTAGTTTGGATTTTGAACATTTTTGATCTTCCTATGCTGCTTTCATCTGAAATTTCAGGTTTGAAGACACCTTTCCTACAGTACCAGGGCTCACAAAGGACACGTGATGTGGTACACCCTAGCCATTGTTTTTCTGGTGGGGAATTTGTCTATAAACAGCTCTGCCTTTGAAATCTGTCAGCAACTTTTAAAACATCCAAATGATGTTTACTGAGGGTTTTATAAAAGAATTTTGAACATAGAGTATAATTTTCTTCTATCATGCAATTTCATAAATAGCCTTTGAAGAATAACAAAACAATTTAAGCTGCAGCACTTAAATTTGGGAAAGAGTTTTGGCATACTGAATAACTTTAGGGAGCAAATTTTACCATAGGCAAGCATGTAAGTAATAACACATTCAGAGACATGTGGATTAATATGGGAGGGATTAAAAAAAAGGTCAGAGAAAGTTGTTGGCATTGCTCATCAGAGTTGGAGACTTTGAGTGAACTGATGCTCCTTCCATGCAACTCTGCCCTCACCTTTGGACAGTTTGCACAACTGTGGCATCATTCAGATTGTGCTTTCAAAATGTGAGGGGTGAACAAAGCTGTAGGGAAGGCAGTGAGGAGACTGTGGCTGCAGGATTCAAACCAAGGACAGCCCAGCTGAGTGCTGCGGGGTGGCTGAAACAAATCTGTGGATGGTTTCCTGGGTGAAGGACTGCTTTGGGTTAACAGGCCTGACCCACACTCACACAGTACGTGGGCTATGGTGGAAAACACAAAGCAGCATCTGGAGGGCTGGAAAGCAGAAAAAAAAGCAGGATGTGACGAGGAGCAGCCTGCAGGGATTCAGCCTCCCAGGACAACTGGATAAAAAGCCTTACACAAACTTTGTAGTAAAAAGCAAGTCTGGGTTCAGAACTGGCAACAGGGTTGGGGGAGATAAAGATGAAGCATCATTTCTTTCTATCTCATAGTGAGGAGATAAGGACAAGGTGAGCAAGCTGCTATTATCAGGAGCCCCATTTTCTGGATCTGCTGCCCAGGGGTCACATGAGCACATCAATCTCAAAGAGGAGGTGAATGATGTTTTCAGCTTCAGTAAAGAAGAAATGAGGAGGGATTCACTAGAGTGAGCAGGACTAGAACGGCAAGTCTGGAGACAGATAATCTTGTTAATTACAGATCAGGTTATTTATGAAGTGTAGGATTGCATCTTGCAGGAGCCAGTGGTGAGACACGCAGCCCTAATCCTAGAGAAATGCCTCCCAAGAGCCAGCAGCCTGGGAGATAAGCAGAGAGAGATCCCAAGAAAGGAAGAACACGAGTTAGACAGAGGAACCAAAAGGCAAACAGAAGCTGTCTGGGGGCATGAGCATCCTGGGTCTCAGTATGTCCTGGTTCTTCTCTGAGCTATGGGGAAGAGGTTTAGAGAGAAGCTCTGCCTCATTCCAAAGCTTCACTGACCGCCAGAACTAAAAGAAGAAGAAGAAAAAGAAAATAAGCGAAAAGGAAGAGAGTTGCAGTATGAATGTTTCAGATCCATATTCAATAAGTCCATGAGACAGGGGAGGACTGCCAACCACTTGGCTCTGTTCGCATGTACGTTATTGAATCAACAACCTCTTCCCTGCCGACTGGACTGTCACCTGATAAGCAGAAAAAATTAGGCTGCAGAAATATAATAATACCATTCTGAGGGCAGTGGGGAAATGCAGGCTATTGATAAGAAACCTCAGAGTGGGGATGTTACCTTTTGGGTGCATGAGAGCTGCTGGCACAGAGCAGTGTCACCTCCAGCAGTGCAGGAGAAGGCGTGGGTGTGGCTGCAACAAAATCTTGTGATACCCCCAACATAAGCACAGGACAATATCCCAGTGCAGCTTATCTGGGGCACAAGGCTTTGTCAGGCCTTATTCTGCAGAGATGGATGGATTCAAAGAGAATTCTGTTTAGTCTTGATGGAGCCATTAAATAATGAACTGGCAAACTTTCACAGCAGACTCATTAATGCACCCATAAAAGCCAACATAGTCTGGATAAGCAGCCACATAAAGGAAAGAAAAACCTCGAGGACAAGTAAAGAGCAGCTTATCTAACTGGAGGAACCACTTAGCCAAAGCTTTTCACCACTATCAGTGCTTCAGGACAGGCCAGTTCATCTGCCCTGAGCAAAGCATTCTGCTGCTGGGAGACCAAGAGCAGCTGCTGGCGCTCTCAGCCAGGCAGGAGCAACATAACCAACCATTTCAGGGCAGCTGACTTCCTGAAAGATGAGCAGGGAAGAGCTGTGCCCAAAAGCCTGAAGACAAATTTTCCACAGATTCAGAATCTTCCCTCAGCTTCCTGATTTAATTGTTTGGATGGATGTATGAACCAGCTTCAGGTGAAGAGAGGTTGAAAGATATATAAAGTATCTTAATGTATTAAGACTATAACAAATCAAAATATATCAAAGCAGGGAGCTGCTGGGTGTAACACAGACTATTGCACTGCCAATTCAAAGATTAATTCTGCTCTGATTCAGCCCTGCACTTGCCCTGTCCCTGGCCACCCCTGTGTCTCTTGGTGTTCTTCTGACTTCCAGGTCTCTCCTGTAAGTCCATTGAAGGTCCTGGCACATCCCATGTATTCTCCTTGTGCAAGTTGCTTCAACAGCCACTCAGGAAGACCCTCCAAGGAATATGAAATGTGTCTCTTCAGGCCCCTCTGTTCCTGCCTCCTCAAGAATGATACATGACATTTACACTTTGAACAAGCCCCCTTTTCTCTCATGCTGCCTTCAAATGTAACTGAAGGAAAAAAGTGCTTATTCTGTCCTTCAAGAAGTAAGGAACAATTTTTAACCACAGTGTAATGGTACAATATAGCACAGATATTAGCCAGTCCAAAAGCTGATGTCTTTATGGTGGAGACCTACAAAAATGTGGATGAGTTGCAGCTCATTTCCAAAGGAAGAAATATTAGACTTATATTATTAAAGAAAACTGTATGTATGTTCCCTTGCAAAGGGAGAACCTGATAAGAAAGGAAATGGGAAGTGACTCCCAGGGTTCACAAAGGACCATACCCAAAATTGATTATGCAACCCAGCAGAGACTTCACCTTTCTCCTGAACTCCATTTAAATAAGAATGTGGATGTTGTCTTTGAACTTCCCAAGTTCATCACTTTCTCTCAGCCCAGGGAAAGGGTGATATATTTGAGACACAGTTTTTTCAGAGAAGCCCTAGAGTTTGTGACCCTTGGGAACAACACAGCAGGAACAGGACCAGACCCTTGGAAACAGCCAAGTGTGGCATAAACCCATGGAACAGCACTGCCAGGCACCAGAGAGTCTGACAGGGAGTGAAAAATTTGGCAAGGGGGAAAAGTAGGCAAGTAATGAATATACAGGTCTGGTAGGAAGGAAAGGAGCAGATTGAACTGAGAGGCTTCAGTGTATCGTGGGTAACAGGAGAGCTTTGGGGAGAGCTCAACACATATTGGAAGTGTTTTCACAGACTGAGTGACCCTATAAGGCAGCTGGTATCTTTGGTAGGATCTGATGGTAATGTTGTTTGAAAAGAGCAGTGGCCAAGTTTCAGAGGCGTGGGTTCACAGAGTGCCTGCACCTGCAGCCTGCTATATTACACACACCGCCCCTGCAAGCACATCAGCAGATTAAATGCAAACCTTAGGTGGACTCTTGGCTCGTGCACTTCCAGGCGAAGGCTTGGCAATTCTTTAAAGACACTGCAATGTGTTGTAAGTACACAGCCTTGCTTTCATCATGCCTTCAACCACATCTTTTTCATAAACGAGTTTATTTCACTACTTGACTGACATCTAACACAATCCTTTTGACAGAAGGGGTGTAGGTTGTAAATGACTGTACTGACCACAATGACTTTGCTCCATTACCCCTCATTTGCACAGCCGTTCCTGTCACAGCTGTGGTATTACCAGGCTGGGACTTCACAATCTCAATTTTCACTGTGAGCATGCCAAGATGGTTTTTCAATACTGTGCTTTAATTGCATTGTGTCCTTTAGTGTGAGTGGAACCATGGCTTTAAAACCCTGGCCCGTATATTTCAGGATTAAAAGACCACTTTACCACTATTCTGCTAAAACAGGTTCATTCTGAACTGGGACAAATGTTGGAGACCTCACTTCTGGAAAGCACATCTGAGCATCTGAATTGTACCAGATCCTTTGTATCCTTGCTTACTTATTTGTTTACTCTTTCCAGCATGCATTCCCTGCTGCATTAATGCTGTGATGCTGGTTAAAATTGCTTCATCATTTATCTATTAAATTAAAAGATCATCAAGGCATTAAAGTGTTACTTAGTAGCTGCTGTTTACACAGATTGGTCATTAAAGATTCTAAGCTCCATTTAGCTCAGAGCTTACAAAGCAACTCATTAAGCTAAGATTGCAAGGCCCCCATTCAGCAAAACAACTACCGTGTGCTCACATACCATTAAATTCAGTGAGTTTTAGGCTCATCATTTTGATTTTTGTCATTCTGTTCTTTGGACATTGCAACGCTTCTAGTGGTTATCTGAAATGATATCTTTTCCAATACCACAAAAAGTCCTTAAAATATCATCAGAGTGTTGAAGGCTATTTTAGAAACAAAGTCCCTCCAGCTATACCATGAAAATTTATTTATAGTATTTGTACGTACAAGCTTTAAAATTGAGAGTGGAACTCAGAGCACGGTTTGTGTGTTGCCATTGGAAAGGAGGCAGCCAAGAGACAATGACTGGGAGCCACCTTGACCAAGGTTGACTCAAGTGTTAACTTTCTGCAAGGCTGGAAAAATTAAACCCAGTCACAGAACACCTGCATCACTAATTTATTATGTTATTCAATTGAGCTTTTTGTGTCAGCCTCTTTGTTTCTCTGTCTCCATTGATGCTATCGTAGATTAATTGGCACCACTGCAAATGTTCACAGCTGTCTGCAAGATGTTGGTGAGTGCATCGTGTCAGTCAAACATGCTATCACCAAGGAGATGAATTTATTTCATTTTTCAGGAAGACAGTTCTGTAATGTGACCTAATAAAATAAAATCTTTCAGCAAGTGTAGGGGGAATATCCATCAGTCTTCAGGTTAGACAAAAAAAAGCTAAGCTTGTGCTGATGCTTTATCATTTAAACAGTTAGGCACTGTAATTTTAATAAAGTGGTCACGAGACAAATCTTGTTACATGACATAAGCAAGATTCCTATTTTACTTGGGATGTACAGAGCATGTCTCCAATCTGGCCAGAAAGGGGATGAGTTTACATGTTTTGTCTGCATATGCACACATACACAGGTGTGATTCTTAAGGCTTATAAAGTAGCGTTGTGTCTGGCAGGTAAGGTGATGATTATTGACTTAAACATTTCAGCCAAAGTGACACCACACTGTGCTTGAGTTCACTGGTGTGCTTTTGTACCTTGTACAGGCTGAAGCTGTTGCCCACAGTCACTTGAGATTCAGACCTTTAATATATTTATATTGATATGCTGATTCAGTAAAACCACAACTCAAACTGGCACTGCCCCTGCTCATAGAGAAGGGCTGGGGAGGGGCATCAGGGCCAGCAGACAATGCCACCCACCCGCAGCCCCTCAGTGCCCTTTGCTAACCCACTCTAACAAGCAAGACTGAAAGGCAGATAAAGGTGCTTTCACTGTGTGATTAACACGAACCCAGCTGCTTCCTCTGAGAGGAGAGATTAAGGAAACTAGCTGATAGGTGTGGTGGCTCCTTTTGGTTGGAAGGTGCCCTGTAGCACATGAGGCTGGGGTGAAAGAGGTATTCCTATGTTCCCGGGAGAAAGTTCAGCACCTAGGCTACCTCACGCCCTTTTTTGCATGAAGACAGAAGATTCTGCATGTGTGTGTTCATCTTAGGTAATTAATTTGCATGTATATTTCAACCTATAATATTGGTGGAATTGGAATACTCAGCCTTATTTTGCTTTTCTAAGAAGTCTTTGCAGAAAGTCTTGGCTCATACTTTCTGAAAATTTGTGTTTCTGTCTTTTTGCTATTTTGCTATTGCTTTTCACAACAAAGGCAGTATAATATATCCTGTTTAATGTTATATTGACTTACGATAACAGGCTGTCTGTTAAGTGTAGCTAGAATGGAGTCATTACTCCCTCTATCAAGTTTCATACAGTTGTAACCTTCAGTTATGTCTACAGAGACTTGCTTTTTCAGATGACAGAATAATTTACCTAAGAACACTAACCAGATTCATTTTGATTTAGTTCTACTATCAGAAATAACTAAGCCACCCACAGCAAAAGCATTTGACCAGCTATGAGATTTTTACTTTTTTAAAGTCCAGCCTAAAATGCCTTTATAGCAGTTGTTCTATGAGATCCCTGCTTAAAAGCGTATTACAGGGTGATTGTTGTAGTATTTCTCTTGAATGATGAGGATTGTTTGAAATGACAGTGCATCAACATCAAGTGCTGGTATGCTTTCAGCATTTCTAATTTTTGGGGGGGTAATAAAGTAATAGAAAACCTAGGCAGTTATGTGTATGTTGGAGATGTATGAAAGGGGAAAAGGAAATTGGCTCATCAAAACCATTTTACATTACAAGTCTGAAGAATGACTCCTTCAAAATAGTGGTTTCCTGAAGGCCATAAATCTTTCTGTTTTGGCAGCCTGTCTTAATTGTTCCTAGCTCTGAGCTATTAATTCAAAATATGTGCTCTTAATAACATTCAGTTGTGATTTTTAGCCCTCACAAGATAGAGGTGTGCACTTGTGTCAGCAGCCTGTGCTCAGCAGAGATGGCCACGTGTATTACTTTGGTGGTAGCCACAGTTCACAAACCCAGGGCTGTTTCAGAGCCCTCCTGAGCAAAGCTGTGCTCATGCACTGTGTTACTGGAAGTTAAGTGTGCACACACTGGAGATGGAGAAAGAGGTTTATGGGACAGTTTCCAGAGGTGGACTTCAAAATAAATTAGATTATCTGAAAGTATGCCCTTCTCATTAAAACTGTGACCATTGCAAAAGCAATTGAATCCTAGTACCTTGTGTGGATGTTTTTGTGCTTTGCACAGGAAAAGCACTGCAGGGTCACGTTTTGATGGTTCCACTAGAGAAACAGCAGAACTTGTGCTACAAAAGGCTCTTGGGAACAGGATAGCAGGGCTATGTTTCTACCACAACAGGCAGCACAGCTGTCCCCAAAACATGTGAAAGCATTTCAGGAATCACACAATTCCTTGGTCCTAAGGAAGAAGTTATTACCCTGCCTTCTTGGGTTCTCCTCTCATGCAGATACTGGGGTGACAGTGGTGCATGTGAAGGGGTAGCCCTTTCCTTCTCTTTTGAAGTGATTGGTTCATCCTGTGGGTAGGGAAGCAGCTGAACACCTCACTCACCAAGGCTGTGGCATTGACAAGGTGGACAGACAGGTCCCATTCCTTGGCTGATGCTCTTCCCTGTGCTGTTCTGCTCCTGCAGCTGTCTGCTCTGCCCAGGCAGAAGGCCTGGAAGTGCCATTTGGATCATGTCAGCTGCCCCTCGTTCATGCACTTCCATCCTTTTAAGCTATTTCGAGACAGCTATGCTGTCTTATTTTTCAATGTGTGAGAAGTGCTGAAATCAGGTGTAGGTTCTGCAATGAACAACGCAAGTCAGGAGCTCATTGTGGTGTCACAGTTAAGGCAATGGGCTCAGCAGGGATCAAAGAAAAGTTAAAATTTAACAAAACCAAATAAAGGTATTTGACTATTCCAACTTCAGACTGTAAACTACATATAGTTTACAAATATATGAGGTGTGAGAAGAATGTTCCTCGGATAGCTGATGAATAATTATCAGTTAGGAGTGTTATAATTTACACAGTAGTGCTAGGGACAATATTTCGCTAGAGTGGACATAAATCTCCTGGCAGAGTAATGGTTTTGTTTCTTGCCTTCTGTAGTAGAAATAAAATTGAACAAATGGCTTAATACCCATTAAAAATCATATTTCAAGTTCAGACATTTGTACAGCTATTGCATGTAATTATTGCTTATGGTATTGACTTTTGTGAAGGTCTTTTAGTGAGAGTTAACAGTCCTCTAGTATTGACCTACACAAAATCTTTGGTTTAGATTCTCAGCTGCCATGCAGCAGCTGGTGTGCCATCTGAAATTCTACCTGCTTTCTTCACAGACCCTACAGATTAATGGCAGAAAGGTCCCTAATTCTCAATTACATTGGCACTCCTTCTCGTGGCTTCAAGAGAAAGGGGTGAGGAAGGCAGGGTATTTGGTGTTCTGAGCCTGTCTTCTTTTATCATTGAAAGCAGGGGAGTATGAGTCCCCACCCCCCTTGGACTTCATTAATACTTCTCCCAGGTGAACTTAGCCCCACACAAAAGGGTTCTTTGTATTTTGTCTAACCAGCTCTTTGTTCAGGCATATCCAGGCCAGTAGGAAAAAAGTCAATATTCTCTATTGAATCAGTGGCTTTTTCCTGCTATGTTTCAAAAGGGCATTTCAGAGACAAATTGGTTATAGATGGCCACAGAAATAAATTCTTGGGTGTATGTATGTGTGTGTGTGTGTGTATACATACACACAAGTTAAAAATACACTATTTACATTGAAATATTTTCCTTGAAGAGGAAAACTAGACATTAGGGTCATTGTTTCATTAAAAAAACAAACAAAGAACACCCAAAGCACAGCAAAAAAGCCACAATAACTTTGCCCAAATGGATATGGGCCTTGCACAGCTGAGTGATTGCAATTCTTATTTACAGTACCTGGTAAGATGAAAATAGCCAGAAGTTGTTCTCATGCCCCCTGACCTGACACCAGCATTTTTGCTATGTGTGTGTGGCTATGGATGAAGGGAGAAATGCAGAACCCTCTTAATCCAGGCTTGTTTTCCAGAGGATAGACATTAATGGTATGTTTGGGAGCATCTGTACCTGTGAAGTGCTGCTGGCAGAATTCACACTGCTTGTTCTGCAGGGTGCTTGGGACTGCCCACAGCAGCTCTGTGTGCAGCAGAAGCTTTCCTGCTCCCCAGAATCACTCTATAGAGGTTGTGTGTTAAAGCCTTAAGTGGCTCAATTCTGTTCATTTTTCTTCTTACTGATAGTTAATATCCTGAAGAGCCTTGTACTGGTGATAACTTCTGGAGAGAGACTGCAAACAGGCAGCTTTAATGTGAGCTTCTCTTAAGGCTTGCAAGCACGGGTACTCTGCCACACAAAGCTGTCTGATGCCATCATGTCCCCTGTCACCACGAGATCTGAGCATCCGTGGGTTCAGGATAGTTTTTCTCGGATACAGAAGGTAGAGAAGCACCCCTGTCCTCATTCTGACAGTGTGGCATTCAAGCGTGGCAGTTGCAGCCAGTTTCATCAAAATATTTCAATGCCTACTTAAGGACAGAAAAGTAATATGTTTTGGGTTGGAAGGGATCTTAAACATTATTTAGTTTCAACTCCCTTGCAGTGGACAGGGACACCTTCTACCAGACCAGGTCTCTCAAAGCCCTCTACAGCTTGGCCTTGGGCGCTGCCAGGGGTGGGATCCACACTTTCCGGGGCAACCTGTGTGACAGTCTGTCATTGTTTACAGGGCAACCTGTATGACAATGACTACAGCAGTTTAATTATGGGACTAGCATCCTACCTACCAGACAAGATTTCTTTCTCTAAACCAGTTCATAAGTGATTGCTTCACCATATGAGTGTTTCAGTAAGATTCTCCTTCCTCAATGCAGAAATCCTTCTAAATAAATTTGTTTTCCCCACGTAAACTTGTGTCATCTGAAGTCATGAAAGAGGAAGGAAGAAAAATGTGGCATTGCTAGGCTAATTTTAATTTCTGAGTTTGAATAGACCAAACTCCTCCTGGGAAGACCCTCTACACTTGAGGATGGGAAATTTTTAAAATATTTTTTCCTTGCTCCCCATGGAGAGAACGTGCAACAACCTTCGTAGACAATCATCACTCTTTACATGGCTAATCCAGCACTGAACTGAGACTCATCAGTGGCATGTCCTTTTCTAAAGAAAGAAGAGGAGGAAAAATAAATTTAAAAAAGACCCAAACAACTTGCTTTTACATCATCTCCCCAGAATGTAAACTAAAGTGAATCTTTGATGTTACATGCACAGATGTTGTAGCTGACATATCTCATGGCAGGCACCAAGTGAGAAGTGACGGAACGGCAGGAAGCTGAGGAGACCACAAACATCCAACACTACAGGGATGGCCTGGAGCAGCAACCTACACAAACACAACAGTCTAACTCCATTGTTAATTAAAGCAGTGCCTTCCAAAGTACAGCAGAAAGTTGGTGCTGTACTTGGGATTCTGATTTTCAGCTGTGGTTATTGACACTAAAGAAAGATTTGGGAACAGCAGTCAACGTGTAGGCACCTGCCAAAAGAGATGCATTTATTGCAGTCTGTCTGCAAGCAATAACTTGTGACATCTGGGTGCTCAGTAAAGAGTTAGAGATTTTTGGATAATTAAAGAGTTAACATATCACAGTTGTTTGCCCATGGATTAAACCATATTTTATCAGCTAGAGAGATACTCCTAGTTCATAAATTATTATGCTTCCCTTCTTGGAGTATCAGTGACCAGGGAGGATGTCTTCCTCTTGTCACACACAAATAAACTCTTGCAAAAATTATTTCAAAGGATATTTAAACTTAGTCACGGACTTCTGACCCCACATATATTTTGCTCAGTCTTAACACAGAATCAGTTTATTAAGTTTAATTAGTTCTCATCAGTTACATTCATATTTCAGGTCTGGGATTTGGTTGTGCAGTGATACAGAATCAGATGCATTGTAAAGGGGTCAGAGATGGAAACTACATAGAAATTGAAAGGGCAGTGCTGCAGGAGAAATAAAATAAACTGTGAATGTCTGTATTGAGTAAAATGCACCAAAAAAGAGCTACCAAATCAATAACACCCAACACCATTCCTTTATGGGCTACTAGAGCTTGGTTTTTTTCTTGCTGTAAAATGACTGCATGTGTTTGCACAGTCATCACATGAAAATGTGTTTCAACTTCATGTTGTTCGTTTAATTCCCCTTTTGAATCCTGAGTGGTTTTGGGAGCAGCAGCTTGTACCATGTTAGCAGCCGTGATCCATCCTCTGAATGGCTTCTGGGGGCAACGCTTGAGCTTTCCAGCTTAAAATTCTTTATTGCACTCACTGATGCAGTAAACACCAGTGGAAAAGCCTGGCTGGAAAAACTCATTTCAAATGCAATAATAATGCTCACAGGTGATTTTTATTTTTCTCATGTTGTTTTCTCCATTGCCTCTTTGCTTCCCATTGTGCTGCTGTGATGAGATGCATAAGGAAAATCCAGTGTTGGAGCCATGCAAGGAGAAGTTGTTCTATATGATATATGTAGTAGAGTTCTATTGAGACCATCCATAATACTCTTGTCATTGTCCTCAATCTGCTCCTTTAGCTTTTGATGGGTTTCGTGTTGACATTGGATTGTTTTGATTTCTCCAGACTTTTTATCTAAAGTTCAAGATAGTAGGATAATGCCCAATGTTTTTGGACCTAAATATTACAAAAACGTGTATAAAAAGATCTGTGCAATCTGTCAAGAAATGTAGCACAATAGCCGTTAAATGTTACCAGTTTATCACCAATATTAGTATTCCTGTGTGGGAGAATATGTTTTATATCTGTACTGCTGGGAGTGTTCCCAGTGGGGCATTGGAGGGGACATGCCTGGGACAATATACTGTTTCTAATCAGCTGTGCAAGGGTTGGTGAATGGCAGGAGATTTATCATCTGAAATTATTCCCTTCAAGTAGTTTTTTATTGTAATACCAGGAAACTAGTCTCTTTTTTTAAGTGCTTTATTGAAATCATCTGGCCATACTCTACCTAATAAAACGGTAGTCTATGGCTGCTGGACTTCCTGCAAGAAAGAAGAATTAATCAGATATGCACAGACACTATAAAGGGAATGGAAGTTCTATCAGTTGCTGCAGCATAATGGAAAATATGTAGGATCCAGGCTCAGTGGGTGTAAGAGGATTTAAGCACAGGGCACGTCACTGGAGCCATATCCATTTTCCCCAGCTAAAGATGGCCTTTGTGTAGCAATTGCGCTTGAGACAAACCAAACGGGAGCACTGGTGCAAATGTTTTAGGAGTTATTTTACTTCCAGTCAGCAAAAGCAATGTTCGGAAGCTGTTCTGGGTGGACATCATTCCACATGAGAGACTTGAACACGAACAGCCCGCTGTCTGCTGTTTGCCCAGAGCCTCCTGCAAAGAAAAACAGTGCATCGTCAGTGATGTGCGTGTTGAGCTATCTGGGATGGTGGTGAGAGCTCTCTTTCTAGAGCCAGTTGTATAATTTAGGTCTGTATTAGGAAAAACCTTGCTTCTTGTTTGCTCTGCATATGCTGTCGCAGTTGTCTCGTTGCTGTAATATTTAACAGCTCACTAATCATGCACTAAGTGACGTGGCTAATACAGACCCTGTGTGCTTATCCAAGGGCAAATCTCTACTGTTTTGATTTTAGAGAGGGGTTTTTTTTCCTCTGAAGTTTGTTCCTCTGTTTCTTGCAGAAAAGAGACCTGGTTAAAAATGCCTTAATTCCCCCCGAGAGAACTTCTTTTCAATGAGTAAGTAAGAAAGTGAGTAAAATACATTTGTCAATGTATTTATGCAGATTTTTTCTTTCTTTACCTGCAGAAGAGAGCTGGGGAAAAACTGTTTTGTTTTTCCAAGGGCCAACAAGTTAATTTTAAAAAATGTGAGCTTGGTCTATCTGACCATTCTCCTCTCCCTGTTACCTGGTGGATCAAGTGAAAATGCTTGCAAGAAGGATAGAAATTAACAGAAGACCAAAGCGATGAGGACTGTGAGCCCATGAGGAGACCAGGCTGCAGGGCAGACTGATACGGGAAAATGTAGTGTCTGGCAGCAAGATAACAGGACTTGTGGTGTCTGTGGCTAGATCGGTTTTGATGAATGACCAGCTTAGTTGTGTTGCCTCTGTGACTCACTTCTTAGTTATCTGAGAAGTCTGAGGTCCCAGCTAAACTGAGCTTGCTATTTTACACTGAACAGTTTTCTCTCCCACTGTGAATTCATGGCTGGAAAGAGCTTGAATTATCTCTGTCCAGGGTAAAATTCTGGTTTGCAAGACTTGTTTTATATCAAAAATATATTTTACTTGTTTGAAAGAAAATAATTTCTGAAACTCTTTTGAAAAATAAAGAAACATTTCTCACCATGCATTGTTTGGTATATGATTGATACACTATGTCCTAATTCCACACTAGAATCCTTATATCAGTCTCTTTCTCACGGATTGATAATAGATGAATTCTGAGGACATCCTTGTAGATTTCATGATGCAGTTGACTCTTGTAACATGTAGGATTATATAGGATTTGAGCTGTTAAGTGGCTGATCTGGGAAGTGGCATGGCAGAAGAGGGAAACTGATCTCTCAGGCAGGAG
The DNA here is from genome assembly GCA_013400735.1 of Pomatostomus ruficeps. Lineage (NCBI taxonomy): Eukaryota > Metazoa > Chordata > Aves > Passeriformes > Timaliidae > Pomatostomus > Pomatostomus ruficeps. Next base: position 91,563 of record VYZT01008882.1, read on the forward strand.
AGATATCCTTTCTTATCTCTATTTATTGAAGGTGGGTCTGACTTTAAACATGCAGAAGTCTAGTGAGCCCTCAGGATGAGGATGTGAAATGACTTGCAGCTGAGCCTTTTCTTCCCTCAGTTTTTGTTCATTAGTTCCAGCTTCCACATTGTTTTTTGCCTGAAAAACTCCTGTTATACTACTATAAAGTTCAGTGTGGGTGGCTTCAGGAAGCAATGCCTGTCTGGTCCCAGGTCAGACAGGGATGTGGAGAAGTAGTAGTAGAAAAAGTTTGAGATCTGAGGTATAATATATATATATATAATATTTTATATATATATATATATAAAAAATATATATCCTTGCTATTCTTTTACTTATTGGTGAATAACATAAATCCAATGAAAATGCATCAAACAACCAAGGAATATCCTGCCACATACGCTTAATCATTGAATCCAATATTTGAAAACTGTTGGTATTTCATTGTTTCTCTTGGGAATTATACCACAAAATATTCTCCACTGGAATACCTTGAATAAGCTGGTGAATAGAATTGCTCTTAGGAGGCAGCCATGGTCCTTAGGGTGAGCTGCCCTCTGGAGAAGTGGAGCTGCTGCCTGCGGTGAAATGACCAGAAGGTGCTGGGCTGGCCTCCATGTAACTGGCTCAGCTCCAGTCCCCTCCTCCCCTTCAAGGGAAAGGGGACCTTCAGGGGGATGCCAGCTATGTGGCAGGATCAGCTGGCAGTGAAGAGATCCCATCCCCCTGCTGCCCTGGGAACCTGTGTTATGTGAAGTTGTTGAATAGTCACCCTTGCTTCCTCTGCCCAAGTTTTGTGCCACCCTGGCCTTCACCTCTGCCCTAGCTTTACTTCATGAGCTTGTTTTGTTCTTTCTGACATTTTCTCAAGTACATTTTAATTGATTCTGCCGCCTTCTCTTCTTCAGTCTCCTGGCTGTTTTTCATCTATTCTTCATATACAAACAGAAATAAACAGTGGAAAAGTGGTACAACTCCAGGTCAGAGCTCAGTTAATGCCTTCATCTTCAAAGGCTTCAGCTGTCTGGACAAGGAGCTGCTAGTCATGCTTACCTTGAGAAGCCTTTGGCACCAAGGCACGCGTTTTTGTCTTCTGGCCAGGATCTTAGGTTTTCACCCTCGGGTTCAAAGGCAGGGATGTTACCTCCAGAGCCACTCACCACTTGGAAATTATTTAAAGTGAATTATTTTCCCTCTGTGCATGATCTTCATTACTAGAATGGAATAATCAATTTTGTCTGGGTTTTTTCTGTCTTCCAAGAAGAGGGTAGTTGTCTGGGTGTTGTATGCACATTTGGTGGGAGGCCATTCTCTTTGTTGTTTCAAAGGGGTAATTACAATCATAGCTTATAAATCATTGGGGAGAGGTATAGGACTGTCCCCTCCTAATGCAGCTTTTTGCAAATGAGGGATGATTATTTGCTTCCTGATGGTGTAGTTGTATCTGGTCTGAGCTTACCATTTGCATTGCATATTGCTCTGATTCTGCATTTGCCTCTGTGAGGCTGCCAGACACGGCCAGGGAAGCACGTCTGAGCTGATGTCTAGCAGAGGCCCTACAATTCTTACCCCTTAATCCCATTCCCAAACTGTGGTATTGTTAAGGCAAAGTTTACCACCAGAACTACCTCAGCAGGACACAGAACAGTTGTGCTGGAGTGAAATTTATCCCAGGGAATGATATTTCAGTCAGTTTAAGTGACAGTGACATTGTGAGGGCAGTCACAAGGTTGTAGCCAAAATACAGTGTCTTAAGAGGTGTATTAATCGACCCCTAATTACTAATGACATTTCAAGGATTAGACACAGTATCACTCGAGTTTGAACCTGAGATCTGGGAGCAAGCCAGCAAAGATTGGTTCTAGTGAAATATCTGCAACTGTTAGAATATCATGAAAGGGGTTGACTCTGCAATGCTAAATGATTGTTGCTTACACAAATGAGGTGACACCAAGGGAAAAGCTGAACTGTTTTGTTTGCAGTATTTCCTCACTTTACAAACAGAGGAAGCAGTGGCTTTGGAATTAAAAAACTTAGTGCAACAACAATGCTACCTACATTTTTGGCTGGGAAAATAATTTATTGCTCCCTGTGAAATTGGCAGAGAAGGCAACCTTGAGCCAGGTCTTGTTAAAGCCACCAGCTCCACGACTGGGGAAGTTCTCCCTTTGGCTGGTGGGTCCCCACTGAGCAGTTCCCACCTCTGTCCATTAGGGTCATATTCCCATGCTATGTTCCTAATCTGTTTGGCTATGAAAGTCTCTTCAGCTAAAATCTTTCTGATTTTCACTGAATAATTAAAAAGAGGATGAAAGGAATCCTGCAGTGTATTGGTGAGGATACTCACCTGGAAGTGGTGATACTGGGATCCAGGCCAGTAGAAATTACATGGTATTGTTTAAATACAGAATAAATAAGTAGTTTAGGCTGTAGGTTAGATCCTGTTGTGATATCACGGTAACCAAGTACTTTTATGTATCTAAATAGATGTTTAGCTATCTAAATTTGGTATGGTCCTAGAGAGATTCTTCCAAGTATCCAGGACACTTGAAACACCAGCTGTATGTGGGCATTTTTAGATATTTTCTTTATCTTTGCACATCTGTATTTTTCTTACAGTCATGTGTAATCCAGGAAGGGAATGTTTCCATAGGGAGAGGTAGCACATTCAGCCTTACCTATATTTAAAAACAAAAAAAACCTAAAAAACCTGCTATAGGGCAGGAAAATTTTGCATGTTTCTAGATGTCAGGAAGAGAGCAGGGGAGTATACACCCTAAAAACACCTGCATTTGTTAGGTGCACATTACAGTGAGAATGCAATGTTCAAACAATTCCGGTAGTTTTGTTGTGCATTCAACTACCCTGGCTCGTCAGAAATTGTTGCAAATTAAAGTGAGCTGGTAATTATCCTCCAAGTATCCCTCAGTGCTCAGCCGTAACTTCCTGGAATAGGCCTTGATGGCTCATGCACACCCAGTGCCTCTCAACATGACACCGTGAGCTGGGCTTTGCTGTAGTTAATGGTCTGTCTCCATGTGTCAGTGAGTACTGGAAACACGAGGTAGATAAATCTTTCCTTAAAATGCATAGCAAGCATGAGAGAAATGGAGCTGGACAAGCAATTTGTAAGCTGTTATTGTAACTTTTCATATTCACTGAGTTAGAGGATAGAATAAAGAAGAGGTGTTCTGGGGCACATTAAGGTTATGGTTATGTTGTAGTCCATCAGCCAGTTCTGCTCTATCAAGTAATGTTGTTCTTCACAAAATCACAGTCTTTTTACTCTTTTCTGTCTCCAATTTTGTCACTTTACCAAGGGGGGATCCTTGCTTTTGTGCCCAGTACACCTCCCGCCAATGGCGTGGGTCTGCTACCACAGCCTTCTGGTTTGGGGTGGAGGTTTCTTGTAAGCTGGGCTCCCACAGAGTCAGATATGAGAACCTCATCTCCTACTCCCCTGGCTTGGGGTGATATTCTTGAGGCTAGACTTGAAAATTCACTAGTGTGCCTAATGATGCCTAAAAGAGAGCTTTTGGGACACACTGCATCTTTCAAAATTGGTTTATTTGCATGTGTAACTGGAAGGGAACCAAGTTCCTCTCCAAAAAGCAGAGCAAAACAAAATCCCATTTAACCTCCTAGGGAAGATTTAGCTCCTTGACTTTAAACAGAAAAAAGAAAAGTTTTACATAAATACATCCTGAACTTCACTTAAACTTGTTTACTGTTAAAACTTATCTCTAAGCTTGCAATTGCAGAATTTGATGTTGTAAGCATAGTAGAGCTATATAGCATATACTTTAAAGCAATTTACAGTACCGAGAATCTAATAAAGGTAGCTGACAAGATAATTGCCAAATTATATGAATGCATTGCCACCACTCACACATAAGTGCTCTTTAATTACTTTTTGGCATCTGAGGAAAGAAAGAGGAATGCTGAGTTAACAGGCAACATGTAATCCATCTGTGTTTGTTTTGGTGCATCCTGGATTTGTGGAAGACACTGAAATGAGACGTTGCCTGGGGTACAATGACCTCTGTGTGCAGGGAAAAAATTGCCACTCACTAGACTAATAGTGTAAAACAAGAGAGTTGCTTGTCTTTGGATTATGACCTGGTCACCTAAAGCATGTGGGAAAAATGTGTTCAGATAAAGGCTACAAAATTGTTAACACTTTTAATTATGTTTAGATTACAGAGCTTTATACAGCTAGCAGTGTCCGTGTTATTGAAAACCTTATCAGCTGCCATTCAGTGAATGCCCCCGCTAATAAAGAGCTTCATGGAATTTCTGCATGTATTTGTGCCTGGTGTTTGTCCAGCCACATCTTGGGGATTTCCTTCTGAGGCATCCATCTGATCCTAATCCCAGCCAACAATAGCCATTTTATTCCATTATATTCTATCACACAGTAATTAAAGAAATTATTTCCATACTATCATTATTATTGTCTGTGTATACATCACAGATGAAAATAGGAAAAGTATTTCTCATTAAGACAGTCATCTGTGGTAGTATTCAGCCACTTTTCTGTTACGATTTATTGATCCATTTAGAAAATTACTTCAAATTACAATTATATGGAACTCTCTAATAGCATCATTGTCTGATTTCATTCTTCCAATTTTTTTAAATTAAGTCAGGAGTCTATTCTATAAGGGGGGAAGATAAAATTATCTTTGTTTATAATACCCCATTCAAAGCTTGCTGCTTCAGATAGTAGAAACAAAAGGGTTAATGAAAACTGACGTAAACTACAATAGGGAATCTTGGTCAGGTATTTCTTACGGATAGGACAGACAAGCAGATAATTCTTCTTGTGAAAGAGCTCACTAGCAGCACAGAATACCAGGATTATGTGAGCATACACATACTCTGTGGAAGCAAACGTGAAACCCTGATCGGGAGGTTTGGTTCTGCAGAAGCCCTGGATAGCCTGGGGGTCAGTGTCAGGATTCAGCATTGTCCCTTTAGTGTGCTGGGGAAGGCATGGAGACCAGCCCGGAGGAGAGGGAGTTAATGTTTTGACTGTGCCATGGCCTCACGCGGAGCACGTTTTCCTTATCTATAAGGAAGGGCTGAGAGCCTGAACACATGGGGCTGGAGATACCTGGCACAGCCTTGTTGAATATTTTCTCATACCAGACACAACCAAGTTCTTGGGGAGAATAAAAGAGGGAGCCCTCTCCAATAGGTGCACAGAGCAGGGAAGTGATGACAGATCGTAGATATCAGACCACTGAGAGTTGGTTGGAGATCCTTTCCTTTCAGAATCCAAACGCTTGGACTGTTTCACAGCCCAAATCTATTAGTCTAGATTTCCGAATGAAATCTTCCAAGAAAAATAAAGGCTTGTCCTGAGGTGTTGTTTGAAAGCCCTGGTTTTGTCTTTGGGGATGGAAATATGCTTGGAAAAAAACTTTGGGTGGGGATTATTGTTCAAAACCAATCAACAGGCTGCGGCTCTTTCCCCTTCCCTCCTCCTCTTTCCCTCCCACACCTTCAGGGTTTTTTGTTGGTTTTTTCCCTTCAGACCTTTTTAGTTGGTTTTTTCCAGCAGTGCAAGGAAATAGCTTCTTTAGTCACCAGGGTCATACTCCTCGGAGACATGTAGAATATGAGATGGACAAAAAGAATAGTGGGATTTCATATAGTTGTAATACCTGGAAGAAAATTAAAACACGTTCAGAGGATTTGTGTTCACCACCCCAGCAGCTGGTAACCCCTGGAGTCAGCACAGCCTTCAAGCCTATCTGCTACCAAACTGCTCTCCCTGGTACAAGCTCCCCAGCAGCTGTCCTCACTGGGCATGCAGATCCACTGCCTTTGCCTGGGCTACCTGAGTGCAGATGTTCCTGTCCCACAGAAGTTGTCTGACTTGGTGTGGGTACAACAGCACTGGCGAAACATCTGGATCAGCTCAGGGGACAAGGTACCACTCAGCCTTGTCCCAAGCGAAGTTACCACAACCATCAGACTCCATGTAAGGAAGCTCTCAATGACAATGTAATTGTTTTGGCTAAAAATACTTCTTTTTGAAGCTAGGTAATTTCCAAGCAGGTCTTTTATTTGTTCTCTGAGTCAGGCCTGTGGTTACAGCTGCAGACATCACATCTGTTCTCATTAGTTACTCATGCTCACCCATGTCTCTGATCTGACCTCCCTGGTTCAAGCACATGGTGCAATTGCAACTTAATTGGCTACCAAGGTGCTTTTCCTGGACAGGAATTTTGAAGCCAACTACCTACTTGGTTTTGCTATTTCCTACTCAAATCCAATTTCCACTACCATTGTTTACATAAATGGGAAATCTTCCTCCATGTGTTTGTCAAAATCAGAGCAAAGCCTACTGTTCTCAAAGCAGCATGCATCTTTTGGGGGGATGGTGGAGGGAAGTTTTCAAAAACATCCTATCAGCATCATCTCCAGCACAGAATTGTTCATCCTTAAATTAACTTCTTATGCTCAAAAATGCATGTCTGAGGTGTATAAGCTGGTTTTCCAACAGTATTGATCCTTAAGGGCACTTAAACATATGCATTCCATGGGCATCGATATATAATGAATAGTGTAACTGCAGAAGCTTTACCAGAACATAGGTACTGAAGTGGTCTTGTCTTCTGTGAGCAATTTGGTTTGCAGGTTCATCAGGCTGAGCTGTATTTTGGATGGGGCACACTGAAAGCATGTTATCACCCTTCAAGAACTCAACCCTATTCATTTTTTTTATTTCTCTGTATTTTTAGTCAATCGAAAACTGGGAAAGACAAATGTGTCCTCAGTGTGCAAAAATCTCTGGAGGGTGGTAAAATACAAAACATCTTCAGTTACATAAAATATATTTTATTTCCCCCAACACACAATTTCTACTTTCAGAAATCCTCCAAGCATGTTTTCACTCATGCTTTGAATAATCCATACTTGTAACCAAATCTTGTTTGAATTTTTCTTTCTCTTTTTAAGAAGAAGTAGGATAAGATCAACAGGGCATGTTTGCACTCAGCAATTTTGTTTGTTGTTAGTTTTAAACAACTTTCGAATTTTTAATTATTTCTCATTATGTTTTCCTTATCTAATAGCATCTCTGAATTAGATTTCATCTCTGTGCAGTTAAGAATTTAAAAGTCGTTTAATAAGACCTAAATAGGTGCTTAAAACTAAGGGTGTAAGCAAATGTTTCTCTCAGATGTAAACAACTGGAAGTTCATGCTGCTGCTGTTTTCTGAAGGATCGTGCCTGAGTCACTTTGTTCAAGCACTGCAGAGGTCCTGAGATCTGTAAAATCTCTAGTGCAAGTAAAGTTAACCTTGGATAAGTGGTTGTGGCATCTGGACTTGGGTTTCAAGAATATCTTTTGTAGATGTAAATATTGTCTCTCATTAGTGTGCTCCAATATTTACTTACAATGTTGTTTGTGTGAATTTCCTAGCAGAGAGATTTGCTAACAAATTATAGTTGGAGAGCAGCAAAACTGAAGAAACTCATTTGCAAGATAGAAAAATAAAGGACACAAGGTATTACAGACAACAGCCTCTCAGTTTTTAGTGACAGCATTTGCATTTCAGCACATTTGTGATTAAAGAAACCCATCACAGGGGCACAGTAAGAGCTGGGCTGGGGTCTCTCCTTGTCTTCAAGAAAAGAGCAGGCATGAATATTCCCTTACTCTCAACATTTATTTTTCTGTTTACCATTCATGATACTTTTAGTAGTTGCACTGCTAGCAGGTAGTGTAATAACTGATTAAAGCTGTTTCTTAACTATTTGTCTTGGGGTTTATTATCCAATGTAATTTTGGGGATTTTTGATCTGTTTTGTTTTGTTTGTGCCGTTTGTGACTGCTGTCTCCACCTTGCCCCCCATCCTCCCTAGCTCTGGGGCTATCGCGATAAATGGAAGCCAGATGAGGTTTCCAGAGGGGGTTGCGGACAGGGTGAGGGGCAGCTCTTGCCTTTTTCCACCGCTGGTCATTGGACCCACAATGCAGCAGATACCTCTGACAAGAGATACTGTTGTTTTCTGTGGGTTTCGCCCTGTTTCTTTTTGTGGTTTTTTTGGTTACTTCGGCACTATGACCGGACTTGCTGGCTTGTTTTTCTCTGCTGTGGGAAGCCCAGAGCCAGTGCGTGCCATGCCAGGACCCAGGACCAAGTTTGTCCCAGCCGGAAGCCACCCTGTTCCCCCCATAGCCTGGACTCAAGGACCAGACAGCACCAGTGAGAAATCCTGGGGAGTCTCACACTCTGCTGTGCTTGGCTGTTAAATTTCTTATTAGAAAGAGAAAGAAAAAATCAAACAAAATTTGGCTACAAATATGGATTATTCAAAGCATGAGTGAAAACACACTTGGAGGATTTGGGAAAGTAGAAATCATGTGTTGAGGGAAATAAGATATCTTTAAAGTAACTGAAGAAATTTTGTATTTTGCCACCCTCCAGAGACTTTTGCATACCAAGGACTTGTTTGTCTTTCCCAGTTTTTGATGTGCCTTTCCTGCTGTTCAGGGGTTTTTTGCTATACTGTAGCTGTTTCACCCCTGCCTGCTGGGAAGCCGCACGGTCCAGCTACAGGTCTGGAGCTTCTGCAGCCTCCTGTTTGCTGCCCTGGAGGAGCCTGCCTTGACATTTCAGCTCGCAACGCCACAGTTCCTGCCACAGCTCCTGTTGCTATCCAGAGGAGGCACTGGGACCAGCTGCCCCTGGGGGCTCATAGAGGAAGCCTTTCCTCCATCCCTTCCTGCCGGCTGCGGCCGCCATTGTCCAGTGGGGAAGGACAGCAGGACCCGGCCACAGCGCCCCCTGCAGCCAAGGGGGAGTCACCGCACCCGCCCTGCCCGGCCGGGAGCCCCCAGCGCCCCTGCCGGCTGTGACCGGAACTGCACCAAGGGCACAGGGCTTGTAGCCAAGAGAAGGCTTTTCCTGGGCTTCTGGTTCTGTTTTGTTGTTGTTGGGATTGCTGTTTGTTTGCATTGTTATACATACACCTACTAGTAAAGAACTGTTACTCCTTTTCTCATATTGTTGCCTGAAAGCCCCTTAATTTCAAAATTGTAATAATAATTCGGAGGGAAGGGGGTTACATTTTCCATTCCAAGGGAGGCTCCTGCCTTCCTTAACGGACACCTCTCTTTCAAACCAAGACACTATTTCTGGTTTGCTGTAACTAATTGACATAAATATTTATGCTGTAGTTATCAGTAAAATACATTTTTCTGTAAGTACCAATAACAAACCAATCCTTTAATTGTGATATAAAACAGCTGGTGGCATTCACAGAAATGTTCCCCTTTGACAGATAAGTCAGAGAGCAGGCAACAGTGCTATTTTTCCTTGGACTATTTCAAAGAAAGATGAAAATAGGAAAGGAGTTTTAATATTGTATTCTACAGGCACATTAACTCCCACATTGTTTTCTGTCCAAGATTGTAAACAGTGTTGATTTGAGAGGCTTTAGATTTATTCCTATTTTAAATACTGTAGGGAATTATTAAGGATACTGAGCATTAATCTTGCCATGGTACATCAGAGGCACTTCCAGCTTGTGCTCCGCAAACTAAACCCTGTGCAGGCACCTTTCTGCTGCTTCCAGATCATCTGGTAAAATTTTCATCAAAAACTCAGCCCTTTTAGATGTCTGCCTATGATATTTCTCAAGAGCTGGAAAGACAGATTGGTGCAGGCTAACTACTGTTTGGACCCAAAAGGCATTTAATAGCTGTGTTACGATCCCTAGAAAGCGCTCAGGGATTCTTTACCAGTAGTTAATGAATGTGCTCTAGTGATGAGAACAAAATAAAGTCAGAGTAAGCTGAGCTCTTCCAAATGGTTTGTAAATCCTAAATACAAGACGGATTCTGGTCTCAACTTCATCCAGCAGTTTATAAGTTGATATGAGGGTGATAGGAAGATATGGTTTAAGATCAGCTGTAATCTCACGGTTTTTGAGAACCAGCAGATTCAAATTCAAAGCATCTGTTGCAAAACTAAATGAATTCTAGTTGAAATTTATTTCTAGAAAAGTTGTCCGTTGGAACATTCCTACAGTAAGTTGCATATTTATTTCTGCTGCGACATAACTGCATCTGATGTGTGTTTTTGGTTTCTGAATGTCTAGGGGCCAAATCTCAGTTGCTCTAAATGGGTAAAGCTGTTCTCCCTGCCTTTGTTATGGAAAATTCTGCTTGAGATATGAAGCTGTGGGAAAGACTTTTTTTTTTTCTTTTGGTGAGGGGATGACTTTTGGATGGGTTCATTTTTTGGTGAGTTTTGGATTTTTTCCTTGTGGAGATAGGTTCAAGTAGAATACTTGCAAAAATTATGTTTTTCTGTGTCTGGTAAAAAGCCTAATTTAAATAGTTCCTTTAATTTAAAAAAAAATGGACTATTTGAGTAAAAGTTATTCTTTTGTTTTGCTCAAGTTTTTATTTCCTATGGGCACAATAATGTGTCGTTAACAAGCTAAATATTTTCATTCAAAATGGTGCCACTGCTCCTAGTTGGGAATATGAGACTTCATCCTTTCATCCTTCACCATGGGCCAGGCTCCCTGTCTGAACTGACATCCATTATGGGAAGGAGCATAAACTCTTCTTCTCGCTGGTTTCAATGACAGAGATTTGGGGCTTGGGAGACCTTTTGAGGGTGTTTTGGAGTTTTGCGTTGTTGGATTTGTGGGGTTTTTGGTTGGTTGGTTGCTTGGTTGGTTTTTTTAGTAAGAAAATATTTTATTTTTAATATCTCTGGCTTTGGTGCATTTTTAAACAAATTCCACAACAAGGTTTTTTGCTCAGTAATCATTTTGCCCTTGAGAGAGGTTTATATATGATCTCCCAAAACATGTCCCCAAAGCTTCTCCAGTGTCATTTATTGCATGTTGAAGAAGATTCTTATGGAAACATGCGTGCAGGCCAAGTAGGTGCACATCCTCCTACGTACCCCATTGCTGATGTCCTATGCTCTGTGGATCTCAGTGCGGGAATTGTGAAATACCTTTATAATGTTATCATTTTAATACAGAGTTTTGGGGGTTTTTCAGGGTTTTCAGCTGTTGTTTCTTAGCTCTTTGTCTAGCTACTTTGGCAGCTCTTCAGGAGAAGGCTTTAAGTTCAATTTTTAAACTGTTTAGTTTGTGTATGAGAAATTTTTTCCCACTAGCTTTACGTTGGACTATTAGCCATAGCTGTATCTGGGCCTAGATTTTTCATGAAGCATCAAGAATTTACTGAGTACATATGTTCATTTTGGTTTTCCCCCTTGAGACTACCTTTCTCCTTTAATCCAGCCTGGAAGAAAAACGTACCACTGCCATGGTCTTGACACTTTTCACAACACTTCCTATCCTCCATGTACTCCTCCTCTTGGGTTTCTCAGGAAACCAACACCACTGGGGCAGTGTACAAAAATGCAACTAAAACGCAAGTTTACAGTTATACCATTCATGGATAAAAATCACAATTTAAACAAATAAGTGTAAATATTGGACATGTGCCAGAAGACAGAAGAGATTAGCAATTCAGTTGATATGCAGAAATCTTTCCTGCTTTGTTAGCATTGATACCACATGCTAGTCTGTGCTTTAGGAACTTAAAAAACAAATTTCTAATCACAGAGGGTCAAAACTGGGAGCAGGGTGCTCAAATCTCTTCCTTTGAGCTGTGGACCTGCTTCATGTTAATTTTTATTTTTTTTAACCCAAGTCAACAAGTTTTGACTTACAACAGAAGATGGGTAACCCAGGAAGAATAGTCCTCAACCCCCTGATTTTTCTGAGTTTGTCCTCCAAAATCTTGTCCTTTCCTACTAAGTTTCCCAGGAAATATAGCTTTGCAACAGACCTGGTTTTATTATTTACACTATTTAAAATTGCCCAGCTTGAAGCAGATTTTCCAGCAAAGGTGAAGGGCTCCAGCTGGTTAGGTCTTTTATGAAGCCTTAAGCTTGACAACCAAAAATCATGTAAGCAACTTAGGCATCACACCTGAAACTCTGGGCTGTTTGGTTGAATGAATTCTCACCAGATTCTTGTTTCTGTTCAGCCTGTGCATGGATACAGCAGAGGGACAGAAACTCTGTTTATACTCCTCCATAGCCATTCTTCTGGGTCCTCACACTGTGGGGTTTGCACAGCTCTTGGTTGTCATCTGCTCTCTCTTTCCTAAATAAAAATGGTACAAGTTTCTCTGCCTGTTTCATGTTAACGTTAGCAGAAAGGAGGTTGCTGTAGAATGTGGATGTGAAGCGAAACTTTACACGGGTTTGGGTTTTTTCTTAGCTGGCTAGAGGTTTTGGACTGAAAGCTTGGTAGAAGTGAACTTTAAAATAAACAGTATCACTTTTTCTATGGCTGTTGTCTGTATACTCTTTGCCCTGGATCTCCAGAGGCTCTCATGTTTTGATTCCCAGTCACAGAGTGTGACTGGCCAAGGACTGAGATAGGTCAGAATCACCATAGTAGTTTTACCTTCTCTGACTGATTGCCAGGCAGGACACAGATGTTTTCAGGTTCTTCTGCTTGTTGATATCAGGACATCAGTTTGTAGTTTATTGCCTGTGGCAAATTCTCCTCATGTGCTCCACATGGCTCATCTAATTTTTTAGGAATCTCAGCATAGTATTGCTGGAGTTTAGAAACAGTAACTTTCCTTGTTTTGTCCTAGGAGGCTAAAAATCCTATCTATGGATTAAGAAACAAAACAAAAAAATCACCCAAAATTGTTTTGATTGCAAATGCTACATAAGAATTATGTATAGTGGAATGTAAGAATGTGATAGATGAAGCAGAATAGGTAACTACGATTTGCAGAGTTCATATTTGGTATTCAGCTTGCAGCAAGAATAAGAAATTGGATGGTTTAGCCCACTACTTTTTTGAGGACTATCACTAAGAGTGATAAAAATGACAAGATGACAAGACCACATGTCTTGTCAGAACAAGAAGAACTTCTCAGGCAGATCATTTTTCAGTCAGCTAATTCAATCCGTAGATTTAATTTTCATGCTCTTGCAGTCTCTAAGGACTTACATGACTGACAACTCTAATAGCAAAAATCTGGATCTGAGGGTCTTCCTTCACTGACCTAGTAAATCTTTGCCAAGTCATGATGGCTGCCTGATGCACAGCCTGAGTGTCAGCTGAAGAAAGAGAAACACCTGGGATTCAAGAGCTGAAAAAGACATTTAAAAAGGAAATACAAGATGAAGTGGAAGAAGGTCACAGGCAAAGAGCAGACTGGAGCAGCTAAAACTAATGGTATGGACATTGCTGGAGATGAGACTGTTCCTGCTTCATGGATCATATGGATTTCCAGCCTGGGTTTTGTCACTGGCAATACCATGCTGTTGTGATATCACTAGTTTGAGAGTGGATTTTCTCTAAATGTCCATCGTGTGGCAATGCTCTGGGCAATGTGCAGTTCTCTTCCTCTGAAAAGAGTATCAGCCACACCTGGGTGTAAGAGCCAGGTGAAGAATGCAGCAGGGAGCAGTGGGCTGCAAGGAGAGGCTCTGCTGCCAACCGGGAATGCCACAGAGCTCATCAGCAGATGTGAGCTCCTAGTTGGATGTGATTTCCAGCAAATCTTTAATCAAGCTCATGACCAGCATTCTTATGTCATTTTTATCTGGATCTCTCTCATCTCACCCCATAAAAAGTGGGTTTTATGAAGATGTGGAGTAGCCTACTGCACAAGTGACACATCACCTCCTGAAATCTAATAGAGCTGTCATCCTCATGCTGCTGCTGTATCTGTTAAAGCCATCAGCTGAACATCTGTCCCTCTGTATTTTATACATTACAAGCCACTCTGCCAACTGCCTCCACCCAGCCAGGTTGCCGGAAACCCTGCATTTTAAATGCTTTTAGAGTGGGAGGAAAGAGGGAGTGTTTTTTTCATTTTTCAGTCAGCTGCATCTGATAAAACAACACTTTGTAGTGCTGGGTAACCCCAAACATGTAAAAGCTGGTTTGCAAGCCATGCTGCAGTATTATATAAAGGACTGGAGCTCTTCAAAACTCATTCGATTGGAATCACATTGGACTCAAATTTGGCAAGAAAACCACCTAATTTCAGTACTGAAATCTGTAACAAACTGGAAGTAATTCTCCATTAGCATGGAGTTCATATAAATCAAGGCTTCTGCTTCCAGAACTGAATTACACACAACCGCACAAGCTATTGTTGCTTTTAGAAGCAGACATCCAAACCCAAGCATGTCCAGTTCCAGGTGTTCAATGCTGTAATGGGGGCCAGAGGTTTTTGAGGTATTTGAGTAAGTTAAACAGCATGTTGAGTTTTCCTGAAAAAAACTGGTCCCCTTTTTGGAAGGGATTTTAACCCTTTTAAAAAAAAATAAAACCAAACAAAACTGGCCTGTTTTTTCTAATTCTGAATATTTTTAGAAAGAGTCTAGATTTCTATAGAAATACACTAATTTTCCGGCAGGATCTTTGTATTTGGCTTGATGATGCCCACAGGAAAGGTCTGCAAAGAGCTCATGAGTCTGGATCAGCAGCAGAAGGCTGGAGAAAGTGGTGCTGAAACAGAGGGGACAGGAGCGGACTGCAAGGCAAGGCCAGAGGAGCTTCTGTGGCAAGTCCCTGTTCCCCCCACATAGTTGGGTAACACAATTTCATTACATGCACCTCAAACAGAAATTGATCTCCTTTTAAAGAGTGAGGAGCTGAGCAGATTGCTATTAAAATCCACCAGATTTTGTAGAATTAGCTCTAGACTGGCAAACATGAAATAGCCAACTGCTATTTCTTTTTTACCTTTGTTTTAATGCTTTTTTGCCTAAACAGCAGCAGGTGTTCTGGGCTGCCCTGTCAGCGTTTCCATATGGGTCAGAAACTAAATCAGCTACCAAATAAAGATGTAAAGTAATTAATTACTCCTGCAGTACTTCTCTCTCTTTGCTGATATTGTATTTCTTTTCATTTTTGAGCTGTACCTGTGTGGCAGTTCCCAGGGTTGTGTCTGACTTAGTTTGCAACTTGGTGTAGTGAAAAGAATATCCTTTCCTATTCCTAATTCTAAATGTTGCTTGCTAGTGTGTTGTGGGGTTTTTTTTACCTGATCTCCTTTTCCTTAGACAATGCTGGGGAGTCAAACCATATGTAAAGATGCTGTAAGTTTAATGCACCGTGATTGGGATTGGTATGGAATGTGGTGCATTTGAGAGTTCATCTTGAGGGAAAAGTCACAGTACAACTAGTTTATTAGCCATGATGATTCTAGTTATCTTGAGAAGCTCACCCTGTTGCACCTGCCGAGAAGGGCTGTCTCCTGGAAAAGCTAAGGCAGTTTATCTCAATAAATACTTGGATACAGCATAAAGGACACTTGCTGGCTGTGTACCTGCGTTCAAAATGGGTTAAGAATAAACTGTGTGTGTCTGCAGCCTGAGTATGTGCTACTGATAAACTCATAATCAATGAAGTAAAACCCTTTTGAAGATCCAAGGTGTTGTTCCTTTGTATCTGATTACAAGCAATGGTTTACAGTGCCTTGTAGCAGCAAATACAATCAGTGACACAAACAGGAGAGGCTGGAATGGCTGATGGACTGATGGGGCTTTAGGACTCTCTTCTCCGGTCTTGGGCACTCTGACCCAGTGGTAGGAGCAAAATACACACCGTTGCTGTCACATACTTCCAGTTTCTCTTACAGAGTTTTCAGTCAGATGGAGAGACCTGGGAGGAGTAGTGAAACTGTCAGATGTATTTTGTCATGGAAAGATATCCTGACTTATAGAAAGAAAAGAAAGCTGTACTTTCTCCCCCACTTCTCCTTTTCCATATCAGACATGTCCAAGAATGAGGGGAAAAAAATCACACTTAACTATGAGATGTCTCACCCTTACATTTTCCAGTGTTGTGAATTCATATTGCATGGTTCAGGCTTTGTTCTAGTCCTAAAATATTTTCTAGTGTAGTAACATTAAACACTGAGAGCCCTCAGTGCTCTCTCCTCTTCCTCAGACAGTCTCTCAGCATCCCCCTCCAGGACCATAACCTTGTCTGTCTCCTGAGGTTTGAGGGATGGGGGAAATTTTTGTAGACTCAGGGCACACAGCTCAAGGAGTCCCTGACACAGCAGTAGCCATGTGCCAAGATCAGTGCTGATGGAGTGTGGAGGAGTTTGATTAATATGCTGAAACTTAAGCTGTATCTGCCAGAGGCTGGTACTAAATAGGAAAAAAAATTGTAGCAAGATAGACATTTGAGAAATACCATAGATGTCTCACGTTGTCTGGAGCACAGGAAGGAGAAACTTTGCCTTCTTGTACTTCTGCACAGGGCAGATATTATTTTGTTGGGAGATACTGAGAAGCATGTGAGAAAGGATAAATGGAATATCTGGCAATAGGGATTTCCACCAAAGCCACCTCAATGGCAGCCCCAGAGCAGGTTTTTCAGTCTGAAGCCGGTCAGATGCACTGACATGTGCTGTAACTAATCCTTCCCTCCCACATCCTCCATTCTAGGCAAAATCCTCTGTGCCTGTCAACACTTGCGGGAGTTGTGGTGTAAAGGGGTCTGTACAGTGATTCCAGTCCCATCCAGGGTATAAAGTGATCATGCTCTCTTCCTCTCACCTCCTCCCCCTTCCATATATCCCAGCAATGGATTTCCCAGAGCACTTCTGTCCTATAAATAAGGCATGGTGTCACTCTTGTTTGCCTGCCAGAGAAACTGGATAACACCTGAAAATCTGAAGAGGAAGGAAAGAAATATTTCATTATAAGTGATTTCTAAATGAAGAATTTTAGAACAAGCAAGTCAAAAGTGTATCTTGAGGAGGAGGGAGGTTCAGTAAGGCAGTGTATATTGGAAATTTCAGCTGCTCTAAGACATTTCTGTTGTTTATGAGAAATGCTGCAAAGAATCACAGCACAGCCCAGGTTGGAAGGGATCTTGGAAGATCATCTGGTCCAAGCTTATCATGAAGAAAAAATGTGATTATGAAAATATCCTGATCTTGCTATTTCCCTGGCATACTGGATAGCGCCTTGCTTTTGTCAAGGTCAGATGGTGTCACTCTGATAAAGCAGAGTGGGAAACAGGGCTGGTAGGCCACTTCCATTAGTTTTCACATGCTCTGTGTAACCAAAAAGTGAGGTGAAGTGTTGGCATGAGAATGTCTGTATATCCTTAGTTCAGTCAGGGAACTTTTTTGAATACTTGACATTTCGGTCTCAACCGTGGTTTACATCTGAGGTAATTTGAAGGTTTATTTTGATTACAATCTGAATAGTCATTTTTGATTAGCAGTCTGCATAGATCAGAGATGATATTGCAAATCTGAAGACCTGCTGATTGCCAAAGGTAACACATTCTCTGTGCTTACTCAGGTTTTTGGTGCTGAACTTTTTTGAAGTTGAGCTGAACTATAGAATATTTGTTTGCTTTGCAACTGTTGTCTAGTCATCTGCTTTAGGTTTTGCTTGATTTCAAGAAGGGTTGGCTTGTTTTGGCTTTTTGTTTTTTATTAAAGATGTTGGGTGCATTAATCCTCTGAAAAATCAAAACACCCTCAAGATTAATTACAGATATGGGTCAGCTTTTTGTTGCATTCTACCCATAATAAATAGGTGTTTGGGTTGGCAAGTCATCCAGACGCAAAGGAAGGACTTCATAGATTTTTTTTTTTTTTCCCTTTGAATTTATGGTGAAATTGAGCTTTACACATTCTCCAGGAATCAATTACTTCAAATGTCGTGTTCTGCAAACAATTCTTACTGGAATAGTTTCACAGAATCACGGAACAACTGAGGTTGGAAAGAAAATGTACAGGTCCTTTAGACCAATCCCCACACAAAGCAAGACCATCTGCCTTTGTCTTCATCATACCAACCCATAAGGTAGCTGGAAGAAGCAATTAAATGCACCTATCCTCAGGTATTTCCCTTACAGACTGAAAAAATATCATTCTTAGTCAGTCTTGTGCTCCAGTCCTTGCCTGATTTGGTTACAGCATATTCATATCTTTCTTGATGGAAGTACTTCCTGTGGGAATACAGGGCAATCTCTTCCCCTTACCTGAGGTCTCCACGTGTAGCCTGAAAGGTTGGCTAGGGTTAGAGAACAGTGCAGGCAAGGTCTGGTGAGCTAAAATGGGAAGGCAGTAAATTCACAGCTAAGACAGGCACTTTTGGCTGGTGGCTTTCAGTGGGAGGTGGTGAGCTCCCGGGTGTTTTCCCGGGGTGAATTCTCCAGTAACATACTTTGGTGTTTCTGAGATTTGGAACCCAGGCTTGTTTTCCTCAGATCTACTTGGCAAATGAATAGTGCTTCCAGTAGCCAACAGCACTTCAAATTTGACCCAGCAGGGAGCCCTCTCAGTAGGCAGAAGGGATTCAAACTGCAGAAGTTAAACCCAGATGCTGGAGACCCAGTTCAGCACCCCATTCATAAGAGCTTGCTTGCCATATGCTGACAGATGACTGTCTTTTCCTCAACAACTAAACTCTTGTTCAGCTTTATTTCAAATGTTTACTTTTCTGCTGGGATTTCAATAAAAGCCCCTTGTCCTGCAGCAGCAGCAAGTCATCCAGGACAAGAATGGGGTCTGTAAAACTGTCCTGGTTGTATGCTTGTAAAGCTCTTTGAGAGAGAGTACACTACCCATCCTGTGTTTTGCTTTTGGAAGGAAGTTAAGCATACATTATTTAAGTTATTTGTGTTACTATTAGATCATGGGGACAAAGAGGCTGACTGGTAGCAAGCATAAAATAGTTGAAATATATGCCCTTATGATTCTTTTTATAAAAAAAATTAAACAAAACAAACTCCCAAAACTGGAAAAGAAGGAGGGGAAAAGTGAGGATCAGTTGTTCTGTTTTGACTTGCTTTCGTTTATGGGTTGTATTTTTTCCTTTTGAGCTCCTATTAGCCTACTGCATCTCAAGCTATTGCTGGTCCCCAGAAATTAGGCCACTTATTCAGTTTCTCTAACAGAAGAGTTGCTTTGAAAAATAAATTCTGCAGCTAAATCACTGGGATATTGGTCCACTGAGGAGGAGTGCATCCAGCGCAGTAGTTTGCACTTGCCCCTGCTTCCTGGTGGCTTTTCCCTCCCTTACTGCACAGTGATCATCTCCCTATCACAGAACAAATGCTACAGCAGCTCTGGACAGGAGCACAAAGGTGTATTTTAAATTTCTCTTTGCCTTTTCTGTTTCCAGCTTTAAATGGTGCTGAGCAGTGGAAAAAATCAACCCTTAAGACTAGAGCAGGAGCAGCTCTTGAGTCCGTAGGTGCTGCAGCTGCAGCCTCCAGTACCTTTGCGTGTGCTCAGTGTTGACAGTTTCTGCAGCTCCCACAGCATCCAGCCTGGGTTAAGTGCTGGATTCAGCCCTCCTCCCCGACTTCTGAAGAGGAGGGAGCCACCGAGGCAAAACCTTCGGGTCTTTCTCCCCCACTGGTGTTGACTAAATCATGTGAGAGGGATTAAGGAGAGCAGTGAAGCATTTTAACCCTGCTCTCACCGCAAGAGCACTGGGGAACCGGAATGTTCTCTTAACAATTGGGCATGTGCATCAAAGGGGCTCAGACATGAGCGCGGGAGTGAGGTGGAGTTTGACAAACAGCTCCTAATCCAGTTAGCTCTTGATGCTGCTGATGGGGCCACAACATGGAACTAAGGAGTGTTTGCTCCAGGATTTCCTCCCTCTGGACATTGAGCATTAAGGATCTTTTGCTGTTTCAGGAAGGCAGCAGTGCCGCAGCAGATTTGTGTGGTGCTTCCACAGCCGTTCCCACTCCTCCCTGGAGCTTTCTGAAACCACTCTGCCTTTTGATAGTGGCCCAGCTCCCCAGTTCAGTGCCTCCTCTTTGTGCGGGCACCACGGAGTCCAGGCTGGAGGGAGATAATACTTCCTGAAGTGCTCATTTATCCCAGCGGGAGAGAGGCAGCTCGCAGCATCCACACGGGTTATTAAGCTGCACTGGAAAGAAAGAGCAAACTGCAGAGTTGTATTAGTTTATGTATTATCAGCATTTGTAAGGTACCTGTTGCCCTAGTAACAAGGAACAATGTATATCGCTTTGACCAGGCAAAATCACCCTCTGGTCAGGGAAATAAAAAATTCATGGCCTTTCCTTCAGAGCCACTCCTCCAGTGCTTGGGGAGGAGGGCTTAGGAGACAGAAGAAACGGAGCTAGTTGTTATGATCGTACAATCCCGGTTTCTGTTCATTCACTGCTCCTGGGAACCCTGCAGAGCTGCTAACAAGCTGTGTGTATATTGAGAGCACGTAGGGATATGCTGGAGGCAGGGGGGACAGAGGGGTGGGCAAGCTCACGTAATCCAAAGCCTGCACAGTGCCTTCCAGTGCACTGGGCTTGGGGATATCCTGAGCTGTCCTTTAGGTGTCCCTCCTACCCTCATCTCCAAAGGACTGGCTGGGGATCTCACCAATGGGGCTTCTCCTGAGTCCATTCACCTTGGGAACTAGGCTATCTTGGCATGAGAGGAGTGACAGGCTCTGCTGTTTGTGTGACAATGGCATGTACTGCCCTGTCCTCACTTCTCGAGGCTTAGTGTTTTATCATGAAATGGGAATCACAGCATTGCCCAACCTGAAAAGATACCACAGGTCTCACAGTAGTAATTACTCTTCTAATGAGAGGTGAATGAGGGAATGAATATGATAGTACTGCTGTTTGTGTCATGGGATGGTCTGAGGACCAGCATGCTAGGCACTAGGAGCTAGCATTGGCACCGAGTTCCCACTGGTTGCCCCATCTCTGGAGCAGGGACCCTGACCGAGTACATGGTCCTCTGGACTTTCAGATGCCTGACACTTGATATTTTCCTTATGGAAAAATAGTCTGCTCTGTATAAATAGTATAACAAGATAAATATTGTGCTCAGCATGACAACCAAGAAAAATACTGCAAGGATATCTGAAAGGCTGAGATGGGTTCAGAAGACAATGCTGACTTTGTGTCAAAGTCACGGGGAGAGTCATTGCTCAGGTCCTGGCAGTTGTAGGAGATAAAACAGCACTTTCTATTGCACGTGGGTCAGCTAGTATGGGCTTGTTCCTAACATTTATTCTATATGCTGGCTAATGACAATACAGTTATTGTTCTTACACCTGTTTGCAAAGGGAAATGAATTGATGACAGAATTTTAGTGCCTCTCTATGAGGAAAATGGATCAGATTTCTTTATTTTTGCCATTTAGTGCACTACATCTGGTCTCACAAATCTGAGCTGCAACCCAAGATATATATAGGCAATTCAGACCCTTGTTTTATCATCTAAAGGTCGATAAAGTAAGTCATTAAAATCTCCACCAGAGTGAAATAAGAGGTGAGATTCTGATAGTTGTAAACTAGGCAACCAGCTAAGGGGAATCCAATTATTTGTGGCACTTCAGGATTTTGCTGTAGGACTGCACCACAAGTGGCAGCCAGCAGCACAAAACTTACAACACTTTGGCTTGACACTTGTCACAATTGCTACACAAAGAGTAAAAATTCATTATCATTTTCCATGCTCCATCGTTCTCTCTTTGTTACATCAGAAGAGATTTGTCTTCACTCTCTATCAGCCACCACAGTGATTGCCTCACTGGGACTCTGACTATAATTTTAATTGTCTATAGGTGCTGCACTGATCTTTCTGACACTGAAAAATTTAAGAGTAGAGTTAAGCTCCAGAATCAACGTTAACAAGTCTTTACTTGGGACCCTTACTTAATAAACTCTTACAGCCTCTAGGGGTGATTTGCAACACTGACCTTCACTGACTGTCTGGAAAACCAGAAAATCAATAAATACATTTCTTCAGAAAGTAATGGATGCTTCCTTATAGGGAATCACCATGGAACCTGAGTCATGGCCACAGCTTTACCTACTCCAAAGCATTACTGCTCTAACTTTTGAGGAGATGATTTATTGCCCTGTGACGAACATAATAAACCCAAACTTCTTGTTCAATGCACATTAAGATGTTGCAGCAGAGGTGGAAGTAGCTGATTACTTGCAGTACAGAGCCTCTTCCACTGTCTAACAGAACTGACAGTGTAGTTTTAAACAATCCAAGTAATTGGAGTCTGAACCAAATGTTGTAAAATATATGGTATGGAACAGCCAGGCTTTGATGAAGGCATGGCTGGCTAACCTAACAGGTATTCCTTGGCTTAACATCCCTGCAACAAAGTGCAATGAGTTGTGTGGCTTTGAGTTCAATATGAAGGTTTCTGCTTTAAAAAGTATAGGGCGAAAAAACGTAATTGCGTTGGCATTCTGTTCCGGCAGACAGCATGCACTGGGACCGTGCTCCCGGGTGCAAATGCCATGGAGACAACCTATGCTCCTACCCATCACATCACTTTCCATGCCAGGGGCTGACAGGGCACTTCAATCCACACGCAGAATCCAGGCTGCTGGCTGCAGTGGTATTTGCAAAGGTGAAATCATGCAGCTGTTACTGAAGCCTGCTCATTCCTGATCAGAAAAGTCAATAAACATTTGACAGATGATGGGTTTGGGCAGCGGTTCTGAAGTCACTCTGCTCTACTTCCTTTTGCCCTCTGATTTGACTGTTGGAGATGCTGTGTGTACTTCATAGTAAATGAGTAATAAAGGGTTATTAAGTGATACAAGTGTGTTAAGAAGTGCTATCCACAAATCAGTATAAAATATTCCAGGCTATTATAAGGCCCTATTACAAGAAAATGGAAGGATTTTGCATCAGTTGATTAACCAGTTATGAAATTGCCTCTCATTAAACTTTCATATGACATATTTAAATGTACAGTTGTAAATGAAAGGTGACTGGGCCATTTATTGCAAAATAAATGGATTGATATGATAAAAAGTGGGCTGTGCTTTTGTATGGAGATACTGTGAAGAGGAATAGGAAGAGCGCTCCCAAAAATGAGAATGCCATGATGTGCTTTTACTTCAAAACAGAGTCCTGAATCTGCCCTGTTAGAAAAATCTATCACTGGGACTTGACTGAAGTATTATCTAACCATCTGAGACACAGCCTTATAATTCATGGGTCATTGACACAGTAGAGAAGATCAGTTCTGGCTATTGTAGCAGCAGAGGGACTCTTAATCCATGGATTATTAACGTGGAAAATTGAAGGGGCTGTTACAGGCTTGTGGTTTATTAGACTATTGTGGATTTAGGGAGCTTTAATTTGAAGATTATGGACACAATGGAGTGCAACAGATCCCTTGACAATGTCAGTGGCAAGGCTTTTGTACAGGAGAAAGCTTCTGCCTGAATTCTGCCCTTCCCCATCTCACAGGATACTGCTTAGGAAAACACTTATGGGGCTGCAATCACCTTTGAAGCTCATATCATCAAAGCAACTCAAAAACCCACTTCTCTGAAGAGAATGTTCCCTCAGCGCTCCAGTCTGGAAATTATTTTGTTCTAGCAAGGCTTTTCTTGCCAGCACTTGATTTGCATCCCCTGTTGCTGTTTTGTCTTGCAAAAATTTGTTGCTACATCTTGTTTGTATAACATCATTAGGTCCATGGAATGTTTTGCAGGACAAGTGAGCTGAATGTGTTACATGTTGGAGAAGGACTAAGCAGTGAAACCTTGGACCTTCACTAGCAACAGCTTTATGAAATCCCCTCCTGCCCCAGATCACCATCTTGAAAGCACTGGGTGAGCTTGTCTCTGCTCCACATCCACCCTGAAGGACTAATAGAGATGTGAGGAGTTTGTGGGTATGGAGAGGCACAGTGAGGCTTGAACACACAACCATAGTTCCAAAGAAAACCAGCCTGCTCTGGAAGCCCACCACAGAGAGTTTTTTCCCAGCCCTAGCATGTTGTATGTTCTTCTTTTACTCTCCTCTGTCCCAGAAGAAAGGAAGGAAAATGGGAATTGTTACAGAAAACACTCTGGGAAGGGTTGGGTTTGAGGGAGACTCAGAACTGGCATTGGGGTAAACTCTGTAACTGCATTGGTTCCACTGCAGAGCATGGGTGTGAACTGGACAACCTTCCTTCTCCAGTCTCTGATTTATGTTTGCAATATAAGAGGAAGAGCTGTGAGCAGACCAGAACAGAGTGGCTGGTTGGATCAAGGGTCTTGGCATGTCTTCTGTGCCTTGATTC
>VYZT01008882.1:117578-271195 GCA_013400735.1 Pomatostomus ruficeps
GAGTTCCCGGAGCTCTGGGCATCACCCTCCCTGTGAGAGCATTGGGAAACAATGCATATTTTGGTCATTTGGTTGCTAATGTTCAGAGCAGAATTACATCCTAATTTCAAGGGGTTTGCTAACAGATGAAGCTTTTCTACTGAAGCCTAGAAAAGAGAATGATCCTGTCTGACAGCCAACGTTCAGAGAGGATACCTGAGGCTGTTACGAAACACCCCATGCTGTGTGTGGTGAATAGGGGTTCCCGTTGCCATTGCCATGTGAAACACTGGGACTTGCCCCAAGGGTGCAGGGGAACAACATGGAATTACTCCTACTCAGGCTACTGCTCTCCTCTGTCTAGAGGCCTTCCTGTAGAGCAAGGTCAGATGGGGAGACTGCTGACACTGACTCCGAGTGAGTCTGGCTACTTCTCCTCCTCAGCTTTGCCAAGGTAACCATCTCTGCTGGGAAGAGCCAAGGTGGGGATTTCTTTCTTTACTTGATCAAAGCAATTAATTTACCTCCTGTTAGAGCTTTATATATTAGCATCCCATAACATCTCTTCTCACTTAACTACTTCAGCCATTCATTATCCATTCAAATGGAACCTGGCAGAGCTTCCTGTATTCAAGTTTTTTTGGATCAGTAGTTATATGTGTTATTGGTCCAGAAAACATAAGCTTTCATCTGACCTCTCCCTCGCATGGAGCTTTTCCTTTCAAACCAAAATTTTTGTTTAAATATTTAAACATTTGTTTATTTAAGTAGCAAACCCATGCATCCTCTACTCTTGTCAAATTTCACTAGACTGCATTTCTCTGGCTTTCCTTGTTGTCTTATGGCTCAGCAGATAATGTATTAATGACCTGTACAAAGCCCCAGCAGGATGTATCCTAGGGAGAAAATGGACAATGTCTGGATTTCTCAGTAGTCCTTCATTTGGAAATGTTACTCAGAAAGATGTTATGACTCCAATGAAACAAATTCAGCTGCTCCTTTGCAGGTACTACATCCACAAGGAAAAATCATCCATGTTCACTTCCCTTGTATCAAAAGTTCCTATAGTGTTTTCTATAGGAACACTAAGCTCTGTGTTTATTAGTCCAATAAATGGCCGTCACTTAATGCTCCAACCTATCCTCCCAGCAATTACCATCGGCACGGTTCCCATGCTGTGCATCAGTCATGGTTCGTGGACTTGCTTCAGTAACTTCTCATGAGTTAACACAGCTGACACAGACAAGTCAAACTACAATTTCTTAGTTTTGTTGGGAGATTTTTAAGCCTGATTTCCTAGAGAGATTTCTACATCACACTGTAAGTCAGACTCTACACCTCAATACATTGTCAAGTTCTATCCAAATCTGACAGACAGCTAGGTATGTCAGCAATAGCAAGATAAGTCACTGAGGAGAGATTAAATCCATGCCCCTCAATCAGGAACAAAAGTTGACCTGTAATCTCAATTAAATCTCCAAATCCCTCAGACTACTCATAGGAAAAGTATTCCTGCTATAGGAGATGTTCTGACTTGGGTTTTGTGTGTTACTACCCAGAGAGTGGCCCAGCCCTGAGCCAGGGAGCCAAAGGAAACAAGGCTTTGTAGCTTCTGTTGCTCACAGATTGGCTTCTTGTTAAACTTCTTCCTAACTTCGCTGTCAGAGATGCGTGTTAGCTTTTGGGCTTTTGTTTTAAATACACAAAGGTGTTCTTTCCATTAAATATTGTGCAACTGTGCTGGGAGGTACATTTCCAGTACTTACTTTAGTAATAACTCTTGAGCATGGATGAGAAACAGAACCTGAGGGCAGGGAGCACAGAAAGCTTTATTGCATTAGAGAGGATGGCAACCTGCAAATGTATCTGTGTGGGACCATAGTTTGTAGAAAATCAAAATGTAAATGTGCCAGATTCAGATGACAGGGTGCAAAGACTCAATGATCCCAGAACTCTGCCTGGGACGCTTACATTTGGACTGTTGTGGTCCTGTGATGAATGTTGATAGAACAGTGAGTTCCTGACAGGTCTCAGGTCTGTTCTGTGGTGGGGGCTGGTTTTCAGCTCTATGTGTTTGGTAGACCCTCATGACCAACTGCACACCCTGTCAATGCTGAGGAAAGGTATTGGAGCTGAGCCCTGCTTTCATGTGTGAAGCTTTCTTCTCCTTCAAATCTGCAGAAGCATTTCCTGCTCAGTGGAAAAGAAGGAAAGCAGCAATGCTGTCTAGGCTCTCAGTAGCATTGCCCACATGACGACAGTGGTTCTGATGATAATATTTCATAGAGGACTCATGTTTGATAAAGGTGAGCAGCAATACATTAAACTTTCCGTATTCCTTCATCTATCTCCTTTTTTCAATGACTTGTTTGCTGGAGTGCCTCACTCTCCTGATCCTTCCTGGTGAGGAAGGAAATCACTGGTTTTGACATTTTCTAAATAGGAAGAGCCAAGGCAGAGAAAACTTCATCTATTGAAGCAAATTAGGAGAGAAAGTGGCCCAAAGAGCAATTCTCAAAATTCCCCCAGGATGTCCAGCTCCCCAAGCATCAGGTATTAAAGAAATTCCTGTAAGTTTTCTATTTACATCTTTGCAAACATAAATCCCTCTGAATGTCTTGTACTAACTCATCTGCCCATAGTTACAGAAGGAATTTGACGTATCACAAGAAACTGATCCTTTTCCAATAACAAAGCCAGTGTTTAGTTGCTGCCTGTTCCATCTCATGTGCTGCATTGTGGAGAGCTTGCCAGCTTGAACTGAACACTTTATTTATGGAGGGAAACTCTCAAACTGGTTTGCATCAGGAACAGTATATATGTATACATGTATATTAGTATATATAAGTGTANATGTATACATGTATATTAGTATATATAAGTGTATATATAAAAATATACATTGTGTGTGTACAAAATATTTTTAAAGTAGTAAGAAAATAAGAAATTAGAGAGTGGTTCCAAGATTCCAAATTCTCCTCCAGCGGAGAATTATGCCTGTTGCCAGTGGCTTATGAAAACCTTTGAAGTGCTACATTGCACTACATTCCTCACAAAACTTAAGGATGGTAAATGAACAGTAGTAAATTCTGAGTAGCTTTTTTCTTTTTTAACTTAATTTTCCCAGTAAACTCCCTCCTACCAGAAGTTCAGCTGGGACTGCTTACTTAAATTTATTTTGCTTAAAACAGGAACTGAGCTTTAAAACCATTATTAATAAACAGTTTATTTTTTACTGTGAGACATCCAATGTAAGTCATAAATTATTGTCCACTTAATTAAAGACACTCACCTTTCCAGCTGTTGTTCTAATCAGCTCAATCTAAAGCAAATAAATTCAGTGCTTTGCCAGTTCTGTCAGTGACTTTGGTGCAGGCATAAGGAGTGTCAGGGTTCCTTTCCTCACCACTCCAGGTGTTACTGGGTCCTGTTGGAGCTGATTTTCAGAGGCCCTGGGACATCCTTGAACTTCTGGGAACTCTGATTCTTCACCAGCAGATTGTCTAAGGTGTGGACTTACATGCTTGACCAACAGAGTGAGCTCATCCCTTGTCTTTATTTTTTTATTTTCCTTGAATCCAATAGTGGACATTTGAGAAAATAAAGTAACTTGGCCACAGCTATCCTGGAAGAGCAAGTCTTCCACTGATGTAGCCAGCAACTTGCTCAAGCTAATCCATATACAAGATCATTTTCTATGAAATGGAGTGGGATGTTTCAGGCAGCTGATTGGAGACAGGAGTCTGTGACTACTATTCGCAGCAAAAAAGAAATTCTCATTTTCAGTCCTTTCTACATCTGACTCTTTATAAACCTCCTGAGTTCAGAAGTAACCAAATGAGTTCATGGAAAACAATTCTACTGAGAGCTATGAAATACAAATAGATATCACCCTGACCCCAGAAATCACCCATGAAGTTTGTTAGAGAGGCTTCAGGAGAAACGAGATGGGAAACAGAAGATGTAGGTAGCTGGAAATGTCTGGGTTAGTAAAATTCACCCCACTTTAGGAGTAACCTGCAAAAGGGGACAGTGGGCTAACCTTTGTTAAGATGTGTCAAAGGTATGCATTCTTCTTCTCTGCATCTCACCCTTAACTGACTTCTGTTCCCAGTCCTGGTATGCTCCAATGACAACTGATGTGATTCAAAGAGGGGTGAGAGAGAGCCTGTGATGTCTGCAGATAGGAGAAACCAAAACATGGCCATAATTACAGGTAGGTAGGTATTAATCTGAAATTACACAGAATTTGACCAGCCAACTCTCTCAGTCATCTACTCTGTCAGGCCCCAGAAAGCTGCCATGATCCTCAGTGTTGGTGTGTGAGGACACACAGAAAAGGGATGAAATGCTCCTTTTGCAATGTCTTTTCAAGCATCTGAACCATCTCTGCTGACCAAGTAACTGCACTTTAGTGACTATATCATCTGCCCAGTGACATCACCACTGGTTTGCCATTAGATAACACTTCTCAGAAAGGGAAATTTAATCTGTTGGATTACTTTTCCTGAGTAACTGGGGCAAAACATACAAACAGGGAAATTTTGCAAGGCCAGAGTTTGTTTTTACTTATGACATCCTTCAAAACAAAGGTTAAACTTCTGTTTAGAGAACTCCTTGTAGGGCTAAGGTTCAAAACTGAAAGCAGCAGCCCAGCAGAAATGTGCAGAAGTAGATGTGACTGGGAATTGTGTAGCAAGCTGAGGGCTGTAAATCTGAATTCTTATGAGAATATATGAGAATTTTGGGTTAGTTTCTCACTTTATGAATTTTTAGTATTACTTACTATTGCAGTTGAGCGGTTTGTAGATTATTCTTTATTTAAAAAAAACTTTTTAAGTTGGAGAGAGGTGTAAGAGAATGATGAATGCAGCATGGGAGGCTGTCTCCCCCTTCTTAGAGGTAGATGTCCTCTGAACCACTTCAGCTGGTTTGGGATTTTTCCCCCTTGGCAGCTCTGCCCAGGCTCTGTTCCCATGAAGCAGGACCATTAACTAAAGCCTGAGGGACCATGTTGGACCAGGGGCATGCAGAATGGCCCCTTCATGCACGGCAGCAAAACTAGAGCTGGTGCCACTTGACTGCATTGGGTCCTGTGTTTGTAGCTTTAACCTCATTTTCTGCTACAGGCCTCCTGCTATGTGAGAAAGCAAATTCAAGCTTGTCGCTGTGTTCAGTGAGGCAGCAAACTTGGGGGGGGAAAATTCCCCTCCTTCTGCAG
This sequence comes from Pomatostomus ruficeps, assembly GCA_013400735.1. Taxonomy (NCBI): domain Eukaryota; kingdom Metazoa; phylum Chordata; class Aves; order Passeriformes; family Timaliidae; genus Pomatostomus; species Pomatostomus ruficeps. The sequence goes on from VYZT01008882.1 coordinate 122,779, forward strand.
TTCATGGTGTTCTTCTAAACTATTTATAAATAGGTCTGCTGCAGCCAGTGTTTGCATTTGGACAGCATCACTGTTCTCATTTTCAAGGCTTCTCTTAGATCTGAAAGTAAAGGTCAGGTTGACTCCCCACATTTGAAATAGAGGGGAAGAAAGTTAACCCTGTAAGCAGGTGGCTCTAATGCAGTAATTCCCAGGAACATGAGTACATCTTTCTGTCCCTTTGGCTCCATTTCCATTTCTCTGCCCTCTTCATTAGCTGATGATAGTTCTAACTTCCTGCATCCTTTTAAAGAGATCCCCCTGTAAATCATCATCTAGGATTCACGAAATGCAGAGATCTGGTAAGCAGCACAAATCACATGCTTCTGGCCCACACTTGCCAGAAGCCCTGGGTAAGTTTTCAGCTGAGTTTATGCTTCACCTCCCTCCACTCTAAAGAACAATAACATATGGGTCCATTTTCCCCAGAAAAGCTTGTACCAAAACCCAACAATCCACTTCATGAAGGATTATTTTTTGCTGATTGAGAGGTGTTTGGAGATGACAGGCATCTGGTCTCATCTTAAGCCTTAAATAGCTGTAAATCCTGTATTGGTTTACTTTTTACTTCAACCAAACAGGATATTATCCTGCCTCAGAGTTAACACTTTCCAAGCTTGCCCCAGCTGAGTCTTGCATACCAAACACATTATTATCTGCCATCACTGGACAAGGTACTGCACCAAGGAGCCACCAATTCATGTATGACGCAGCTAAAACACTAGATAGGATTATGTGGCTCATAAGGCACAGAGAAGGAGAAGCAGCCTGTTAAGCAGCCTTTAAGTTGTACTACATACATGTAACAACCATTTTGCTTCTGCATGAGGCACTTGAAGGGCAGGTAAAATACTGAAACAGCCTGAGATACCCTTTTGTGTGTATGGGCAGAGGATGCGAGGTCTCGTCATCTTCCAGATGTTGCTGTCCAAAGGCTGCAGTAAGAAGGGTCTCAGTGGATATTCACTTGAGGTCACAGCCTATGTCTGAATGAAGAAAACATGACTTAGAATGAGTGTGAAAAAATTCACTTCTGAAATGGAAAACAATTCTTTTTATTTTTATGTTAAATATTCAAGAGTACCTTACCCTCCTTTATCCCCAGGAGCTGTCTAGCAGTCTCCTTCAGAATAGATTATCTTTGACTCAAGTGGTACATTTATTTTGGGATGGTTTGTTAATAAATAGGGGTTTCTAGATGGTCTGAATGCAGGGAATGTAATTGGTAGGCAGGTACACTATGAACCTAACCAAAGAAGATTTACAAGACTAAATATTGTTTTATTGCCTATTTAATACTTTGAAATGAAATGTTTGTATAAAAGAAGGTGCATTATCCCAAGACAGTGGTTCTATTTGTGCTATTACTTAACACAATGTTACAAACACCTAAGATGTCTCTGTAAACTCTCTGACTGAGCTGTGAACTGAGGCCAAGATGAATTTCCCTCAGTAAGTCCCAATCACTGGGTCAAGATGTTCCTCTTAAGGAGGTGTCCTGGGCAGAATGTCTAGAAGTGTTCTGATCAGTAACAGAGCTACTCCATATGCATTTTTTACAGGTGTGTGAGTTTTTACCCACCACTAACATGTGCAGGTGCAATTTCTTTTAGCACAGAAGCACTAGATAATTAATTAAATACCACCATTCTCCTTGGTTGTGTTCAGGTGCTGCTTGTTGCAAACATCACATGGGTTCTGAGGGGTGGTTTCTGTGCAGGCAGTAGCTGTTACCCTGGCAAGCAAGTGTTCACCCACTGTTTAGAAATCTAATTTTCTTCGCTGGTGTGTGAGAAACTGCATGGCATTCTTGTCACAAAATTCCTTTTCTAGTGTTCCTGTGTTTTGTGCTTTCACAATTATCTTTGGCACAGTAATTATTATTGTACCAGCTGTAATGCTTGCAAAAGGTGATCATAATGAAACCTTGGTAGGTGTCTTGTGAAATTCCAGCACTGGTGAGTAGGGACCCTACCAGAGCTTTTATTATAGATTTTGCTAATTTGTTTTGGTGTGCGTGTGAAGGCTTTGATATAATTTCTCTCACATGCTATATCCAAGTGAATTGCCATAATTATTTACCTATGTACCATGATTTTTTATCTAGAAAAATACAGTTTATGGCTGTTGTTTTGGGATGAATTTCTGCACAGTGTGTTCTTTGACCGCTTGGCACCTCAGTTGAAAGACACAGGTTTTCATTTAGTACATCACTGAAAAAAAGCAAACTTTTAAAACTCTGCTAATGAGAACTAGCTCTGTATTTCAACTGTTTTAATTATTAGCAAATTATTTGTTTTACTATATTGTCATTTCAAATTTAATTTTTTTGTAGCTCTATTTCAAGTATAGAGACATATTTATATCTATATTTATATTTGTATTTGTATATTTATTTATATATACATATATTTATTCATGGAGACCTTAAAAATTGAATTTGCTTTTTTATTTCTTCCATTTACATTGATAAAATATCGTACACAAAGTAATTCTCATACCCATTAACGTATGATTTGCCCACTAGTAATTATTTTGTCATCCTTACTTCCTCAGGCTATTTTCAACTTTAAGCTACTGCTAATCCGTGACCTTAGTGCTTTTGTCTCCAGGTCTGAATTATATAAGTATTATGGAACAAGGATTGAAATGAACTACTCTTGGCTTTATTGTACAATAACAGTCAGCTGGTTGGCTTTTCTATTTCCACTAACTAGAATAACAGAGTAAATTTAATTACTTTATGAAAGGATCATAAGAATTTTCTCTTTTTTTCTTTTCTTTTCCTTTTAAATTTTTTTTTTTGTTCAATGTGGGCAGGCCATATAAGAAGTATTTCTAAGGGGAAAGTGAAAATGGAGGAAAAAAGCAACTGTCTGCTTTTCTGGGTATCCAGAATTGCTGCCAAGCGGACACAAAGACAACTGCACTGCAATGGTAATTGAATAAAATCTGCTGAGACAAAAAAAGAAAAAACTAAAAGTACTTTGGTCATGGAGCTGAAATGGAAAAGCAACAGCTGTTTAAAGAAACTATTTGTAGTGTGTCTCCTCAGTCTCCTTCCATGAGACTACCCAAAAACCTGTAGAATGTCAGGTTTCCTTTTGGATGCAGGAGAGTGGCGTGGCATGGCTGTATCTCCAACAAGCTGGGCAGTTTGCTACTGCTCTTGCACTGGCCAAGCTGACTGGTTCTCCTTTGAAATGCTATCTCTAAGCTGCTTTTGTTCAATTGCTTACTTTCCTGAAAGCTTATAATCAAAAGGCCAGACTTCAGGAATAATTTGGCTCCCTCGTGATATACTGGTTTCCAAGCGGCATGTAAATAAGGGGTCACATTTTCCAAAGAGAGTCCTGACCCACCATCAGTGCTGTGAGAAATCCATGTCGCAGCTCCATGGCTGAATTTAGGGGGAAGCATTGCTGACGGGCTGAGTCAGTGGCCCAAATTTTTCTCCCTTATCCATATAACCACATGAAAATTGTGCCTCCTATCCACAGAATGTGCATGAATAATTTGCTTGGCATGGAACTGGAGCTAGCTAGCACAATAACCATGCTTTTGTAAGCTCCATATGTCCCTTGCCTTGAAGCTTTTCAGATTATAAAAAACTCTGGTACTGTGACTAAAATGAGAAAAACCTGGGCAATGACTTCAGAAGCAATTGGGAGTGACCTAAAACTCATAAAGGATTCTTGGCATCATTGGTGTTGACTCAGGTCCATCAGACTTACAAGTTACATCCAGACCTTATGGAGATCCTGGAATGACCCCTGCAGTCTGCAGAGATGGGTTTTTAAATGCTGCAAGGGAGTCCCAATTTCCAAGCACTTCAGAAACACCAGACTCTTTAACTGTACTTCTTGAAATAAGCTCAAGAAATGAGTGCACACACGTTGCCTATCCCTCTCCTCCTCTTTGCACTCAATGTTTTGGTGTAGGAGAGTTCAGTAACGGAAGTGTAAACCTTCTGTTTACATCTATAAACAAGATAAGGTACAAATTGCTGCAATACAAACTTCCTTGCTCTGGCCCTCCACTGACCTCAGCTATAAATGACAAGGACCCTTCTTTCTCACAGTTGCCAGAGTCTCAAGTCTCTAGGACAAAGTTTAAACAGCAAATGTGCTTGCAAAATCTTCTGTGTGAATTTTTCTGACTTCTGTGCTATTCACACACTACTCAGGGCCAGGGGCTCATGCCTGTGATGCAAGGGACCTACACTTGGTGAGTGCCCCAGACATCTCCAACTGCAGGGTGAGCTTGGGTGCGTTTGCATTTCCTGCAAATTAAGATGCAAGCTACATGCACTTTTGCTGAAGGGCTTGGATAGAGAAGGGCACGCTTGTACCACATTTTAGACTGACAGGAAACATCCATGTCACTGTATTTCATGTCCAAGTCTTCTCCTGGAAGCTCTATGCTGGGTCAAATAAATTGGTTGCAAAATATCCAAGATTATGCCAAGTAAACACAAGAAAAATTACATTAAGAAGCTACTCACACATTGTCTTATTTTTATAGATTTCAATGGGTGCAGAAAGAAGAGCTGCTAGTAACAAAAAAGGTGGTTCTAGGCACAGGAACCCAGTTCCTTGGTGACCAGGACAGATGACACACGGCCTGAGGGAATGACACAAGGAGAGGGGTCGGGCATAAGAAAAACCTTAGGGAGTGGGGCAGAAAAATAAAAGGGAACTTCTGTTCTTGACAGCTGTAATTTTATCTCCATACCTTGAGAGATCTCACAGCCACTGGCAGTCACACACACACACATTGAGACCATGGTGGGTGTTCCTAATCAGAATTGTTAATCTGGGATTTCCAAAGCCATGTCTGTTCTGGGTGGTGGAAGTGGACATTAAACCATCCTGTTTGATACCAGCGTCAGACTGTAGGGCAGTGTAAGGTCGAGCTGTTGAACACCAGCACTGCATTTGCACAAAGGCAAGAGTCACAGGGACATTTGTATCTCCCGAGGCAGGACTTGTGTCCCTGTCCTCCTGGGGCAGCTCAGCAGAGGGGCACAAGGGCATCATGTCTGGTGTGGGTCATCCCACTGCAGATCCCTGGAAGATGGGCTGGTGTTTAGGCATGGCCCTGTAAGCTTTCCTTGTTCCTGCCCTGTCACCACTGAATGCTCAGCATTGGTGTGCCCTGGAGAGTGTGAAATGGCTCTAAGAGGGCCAGGTCAGTAGTTCTTGTGTATTTAAGCAATGCAGAAACTCCTCTTTTTTAAATTGTGCTGTGCAGTGGGCTGCAGCAGAGTGACTCAGGGATAACAGCAAGAGAGAAGGGCTACATGGATGGTTCTTGGTCACAGCAGCTAATGATGCTGCAGAGAGATGGTGACACTGGATCCCTCACAATGCTTTCAATAGTAGCATGTCAGCTCCTGAAAAGTGCCAGCTCCTGGCCCAGAGGCTTATTTTCTATACANAAAGTTCCATTCTCACTGTTCAGAGGAGTTAATTGATGCACAAAATCAAGCAGGATAACATGTTTTTGTTTTAATGTGTCCAGTTCTACTCATGTTTGGGGGAAGTTGCTCTTTTGGCTCTCCATGTGTTTCACAAGCTATGACAGGTCTAGGAGTCTCAGCCATAGGCCAGCATCTCCCTGTCCTGCTGTTGTAGGAACACAAACATCCACTTTGTTGGTAGATGAAATGGCTCAGATTTGGACAATTCTCTGTTTTGACTATGGGCTTTGAGTTACAAAGAACTATATGCAGGAACGTGCTATGAAAACAGCAGAGAGAAAGAATGCTGCTAGTGTGTATGAGATTGCTCTCTCGCCGCAACAAATGCTACTCTGAGCTGGTTGGCTGGTGTGGAGTAACGCATTAACTGAGTGTGATAAGGCAGGGGAACTCCGATACTGGCCCCGTTTTCAGGCCTGTGTTTGCTCTGCAGTTAGACAATGGGGTCTTGGTCCCTTAGTAGGCCCTGACATGTCAAAACAATGTCAGTTAAGTCAACAAATCTCCTCCTGTTACAGTCATTTTCAAATCGTGTTTTGTCCCTCTAAAAATTCTGAATTGAAAGGTTAGGAATATTTAAGAATTAAGATGATAAAACATGGGGAGACAACATGGAAACAGCTGGCTTACAAACATGAGCCTGATTCCCATCACCAGCACTTGGTAATGTTATTTATGTTGTAATGTATATGAGAAAGTTGAAATGTCTGAAAAATATGACATGTATATCCTAACATCCGTGTGTAGTAGGGCAGAAAATTACCCCCTTAGCAGAGCTGCCACACCTCTAGACATTCAAGGTGTGCTGCCCACATGCACATCTCCTTGGGTTTGCCACGCACCTGCAGGTGAGGAGGAGCTCCAGCAAGGCCATGGTTCTTAGGAAGGTCCAAATGGTCCAAATCCTTCAGATAATTTTGGGTAACATTTCCAGTTGGGAAAGAAATGTCATGCCCTCACACTGAGTATATGGGAGCTCTGTTCCTGGTGTCATCGAATTCAGCCTGATACTGAGGGTGATAGTGCTATAATCCTTACTGCAAACTGATCACACCTGGATTTAGAAGTAAGTTGTATGTATGAAAGCAGCATTGATATTACTGGTAGGCTGCTTATTCCTACTGGCATCCTTATGGCTCCTGTCCCAGCTCATCCCTCCTTACATGCAAAAGAAAAAGTAAGGCTCAGTTGAAAAGTCTTGGGAATTTTGAGGGCTGACACATGCTTTTGTGTGCTTAGAGTTGACAAAATTAGCTGCTTACTTCCTTGGCTGAAAACGGATGAAAAGAAATACCTACTTGTGCTATGAATAATTCATTAGTGAAAGAAGGTGCTGCAGGATAGTATTTGGGATGAAAACTGTGTAACAGTAGTCTCACAAGTCAATTTGCTACCTGTAAAGGAAGGGATTTCTGTTGGCTGTCCTCTCTTCAGGAAAAAAAAACAAAACCTCCTCTTAACAGTGTCTGCATTTGGAAACAGCCTACATTTTAAGTAATTAAAACTGATGTTCCTGACAAACGTTTGCCTCCAAAGAAATGGTCTATTGTAAATGTAAACTCTCAAGATCCTTCCAGGCATACCAGCACGACTGTCTCCTAAAAATTCTTCCCAAGCCATCTGGTGCTTTATCTTTGTAGCCAAGCCATACAATAACTTTAAAAGAGGAGTGTTGCTCACAGGGCTTAGTCTCAGGACTACAGATTGCCTTGGAAGTATCACAGCTCACTCTGAACCCATCAGCCAGGCAGCTCTGGCTGTGTGAATTCTCCACCGCTTTCTATCAAGACCTAAAATGTGCAGCTGTGGTTCTCTCAGGAGATCCCTTCCCCCTGTGGTTTGCAAAGGGAATGAAGGAGTTACAGGGAGAAGCTGGAGATTTCCAAGCAGGGATTTACACTCCATTAATTCTCTCTCCGGCATCCCAGCCAGAGTGGCATGACATGAATGTGGTTAGGAAGGCTGCAGCCAAATCACATCATTCTTGTAGCTCTCCCCGCACCTGCAAGGGGAACATATGGATTCCAGGTTTGCTCCTAGACAGCCTTTGCCATCAAAAAAAGGTATTTAGTGAGTGAGAAGGCATGAAGGCGTGGAGCAGAGGTAGCTGTTGGAAACAGCTGGGAAGAAAAGATAATTTTGTTTCAGCTTTGCAGATCATCCAGCATTTGCTCCCCCTTGCTTGCATCCTGCTACTTTTCTGCCTGCTCTTTAACATCTCATCTAAACTCCATCTCCTAAGAAACTGAATTCTTACTGTTAAGTCCCCTATTTTGGTTGCAAAAGCAGAGCCTGATAGTGAAGCTAAGTAGCAAAGCCAAGGCTGCAGGCACTGGCAGCAAAGCAATAGCTCAGGCACACACCAGAGTGAGAGATCCTGTGTTAGGTGTGCCCAGTCACTCAAGCAGCGACAGCCCTTGAGAGAAAACACCACAGGGTGTGCAGCTAAAAATAGAACTTGTTCACCACTCCTTCATCCAGGGCAAACATAGCATAGTTGGGAAGAGACCAAATCACTTTTGGGATTTTTGTCCTGTGTTTATATGCTGAATCTTCCACACTAAGCATTTCTGTTCCTTATCAATGCTGCTTTCAGAGGAAAGGAAGGAAAGTGGGTGCAAGAGTGTAGGAGCACCTATAGGAAGAGAGCTGGTTCCTCAGCATATCCTGCAAGTTGGAGACTGCAGACAAGTCAGAAGCATCACATTTAAGCAGTACCTCTTACTTATTTAGCATGGGGGAGGGCAATGGCTCTGGTCGTCTGCACCTTCTGGCTGTGGTAATGATGTGGTACCAGCAGTGCTACAAAGTGATGGGCTGCCATTAGATTATCTTCTCCCTCCCTGTGCCCATCTGTTCTGGGAACCCTCAGCTACTTGAGAAGAATTTTAAAACACTCTAGTTTTGGGTACTGCAACTTAGGGAGCACAGACATTTTTCTAAGTTAGAAAGAAATGGGATTTTTTTCAAGCTGTTGCATCTTGGTAAAGAAATACTGGATGTTATATATGCTTGTCAGGTGGATATTAATGAACAAGATGTGATGCTGTAAAATAGCTCCTGGAAATGACAGAGATTCTGCACTTCTCCAAGTGAGCGGAAGGTTTGGTGATGAGTTTTGACAGGCACTGGATTAGGCCTAAAACATTCCCACTTTTTTGTCCATTGACAATTTTTTTTGACAGTCTTATAACCAGTAGAGACTTCCTACCACAATACAAATACGACAGCATTGCAAAGACTTCCCCCAGGGAGATATCTTTGCTTTTAGCTGGGTACCTTGTTATACCCCAAGGGAAATCAAACAGTGTAGGGAAAAAGAACTTTTTATCTGTAAAGCTGCTTAGTTTTTCCCCTGCTCTAATGGGTATTTGTATTTTGTTATCTCTGGAGACAACCTACTATTTGGGAAAAGAATGAAAACAACACTCCTAAAACAGAGTTTTACAGTTTAATGACCCCCGGACTGAAATATTGTATTATACACTTAGGCTGCATACAAGATGGAGAGGGAGGGTGGAACTACCATGGGGTCAGAGCTCCATGACCTCACGTTCTTTGCCAAATCAACCATCTGTCTCCCCTTCATAAGGTGATGGTGACACCTCACAGAGCTGTTATGATAATTTGTTTATATAATAAAAGTACACGGCTCGAGGGATAAAGCTTTTTGTACCTGCATAATTTCGAACATTCCCAGGTTACCTTTTGGTGTGGGATTACAGAACATCTGCTCTGTTTAGTTCTTCTAGTATTACTGTTAATGTTTTGGCAAAGGCACCTGGAACACAGCATAGATGCACATGTACATAATACCAAAAGTCATGGGGGGTGTATTCAGGTCTTATTTGATTTATAGCATGTCAAACTCAAAAGATAAACCAATATAATATTTAGCTTGATGGGGCTTAATTGGCACAAAAATTGGAAGATTCCTGTTCTAGTTTGAAAGCAAATCAACAGGAGATTCCAAGTCAGAACTACAACTAGGAAAATTAAAATAAAGGCAATAGTACAGAAACACTGACTTAAACTGACAGTCAGAAATATGACCCGTCACTTTGTTGGTCAGGGTGGTGGTTGCAGTCCAACTAAATGGTGGCAACAGTCCCATTGGGGTGATGGATGTGGTTCTGTCAAAGCACTGATCCTGTAGAAAGACTTGGTACCTCTCCAGAGGTTCAGTGGTAGTTACCCAGCTCTTGTCCTCTGGGAATCCCAAGTGGTTAGTGCCCAGTGGTGTTCCAAACCTCAGATTATNTGGTAGTTACCCAGCTCTTGTCCTCTGGGAATCCAAGTGGTTAGTGCCCAGTGGTGTTCCAAACCTCAGATTATACACAGGTAGGAATGTTTGGTTCCTCCCCCTGGGCGGGGCATCTCACAATGGGATGATGTAATTCTAGGAGTCACGCTGGGAGACCCTGATGGCCCATTAGCAGAGATGGCCCCCTGGAGGGCGTTATCAGGGATGAGCCATGGAGAAGATAAGGAACACTGTCCCTCCTATCTTAATAGCTAGATTATAATAGAATACATACTTTTGGTTACATTTTACATTGTAACCTAAAAGAATCCAGAATTAAGTGTTTCTCAGCTACTTTAGGACCTGTCCCAGGTTTACGTGTAGTAAAAAGGGGATGGGATCTATAAATGCTTATTAGGCCAAAGGAACTGCCGGCTGCAGTGAGACCCAGAAGCTGGGCTACCCTGAGCATTTTCCACGTGGCAGATAAGAGGTGTAAGGAAAAGGAGCAGTTTGTGAACAGCCAGCAGCAATGCTGGGAGCAAGAGAGGGGTGAGCTGGAACCAGTAGTTTCAAGTGGAGAGCCTCAAGGGATCATTATGTCCATCCATGCTGACCTGAAGATGAAAATCCCACACATTTGCAGCGTCTGCATGGGCTGTGCTGTTCCTCCCACCCAGTCCCTTGTTCCTACTCATATATCTGTTTTCCAGGGTCAAAGTTTTTCCTGAGGCAAACTGAGCACCAGTTTCCTTGCTGTGAGCAGAGCAACGTGAGAGACTTGTTTGCTTTCCCTCCTTCACCTTCTGTTCCCAGATGGTGGTTCCCCACCCAGGAAAGGAGCAGGGACGAAATATGCAAGGACAAGGCTATATTGCATTTCCACTCTGCCCCACCTTGCGCCTCTGTGCAGAGCAATGGATGGCTCCCACAGGACACAGCTCCTGCTGCAATGCACTGGCTGGGAAGACATTTGAGTTGCACAGTTTGGCTCAGGACTGAGATAAAGGATGTTTGGGTATTATTTCCCTGGGTAACCTTGAATTAGTCACTTCAATGTGCACTTCTCAGTATACAGGAGAGTGAGATGGCATCGATGGCTCTGCAGCATCCTGGCACATCATTTCACATCTCCCTCAGCCACTGGCCCTGAAATGGGGACCAGGCTATGGGCCCACAGAGGGCAAGCTGTGACGGCAGTGATAGCAGCACTGTGCTGGTATTGCTGGGAATGGCAGGGAGCACTTCCCAGGCTCCTGTGGGTCAGAGGAGCAAACCCCTAAACAGCCCAGCAATTCAGACCTTGATGGCAGCAGCACACGGAGGAAGCAGGAGCTTAAAGGTCTACAGTAGATGAGATAAACTGTATACTTAAATCCTTTTAACGAGGACCAAAAAGAGTTGGCTTGGCACAGATAACAAGTTTGAAAACTAAGTATACACCAAGAACTTGCAAGTCTCAGCCCCTCCAAACAAATGTGAAAGGCTTACAGCAACTTAAAAATACAGCTTTAACACAACTGCTGAAAATGTCTTCTAAAGAGAAGCCATTATGAGGGCTTCCAAAATGAAGAGAAATGTAGCCCAGAGTGCTATCCTTGTTACCAGCATCAGAAAATGAATGAGAAAGGCAGGAGAGGGCAGTCAGCTGTTTAAACGCAATGAAATCTTTCACTTTGTGACCACACAGATTAGACAGGAGGAGAAAACATTGGCTGTTTTCACTTGTCTTGTGGCATTGAGAAGCAATCATCAAAGGGAAACCATCTGCCTTCTGGGATAATCGTAGGGCAAGGAAGAGGATGCAGCAGATAAAGGAAGATGACACTTACTGAGCCACAAAGAACAAAGATTAGTACTGGGGATGGCCTCACCCACAGGGAAAAGGAAATGGTAGCAAGGGGAAAAAGCAGTGCAAAAACCTCAGGAAATCTGGGTTCCTTGAGTGTATTCTTGCAGCAGTGTGCGCTGCCTTAAATTTCTTACTGAAGCTTTGCTGTTGTGATCAAGGTCTAATTTTGTAGTTTATAGAAGAGGCATTTGCAGCTCAAGTTCTGCAGTATTTACACAGGCAAAATTCCCAGTGTTTTAAGGGGATTTTTCCAGGGGTAGGTATGGGCTCTTAGGGTTTACTTTTACCTGGGGGAGGACTTGGAGTCTGCACAATTACAATACCGTAAGTATTAATCCTAATTAAGTATTAATCCTAATCCTAATCAGAAAGTTATTTGAATTTAAAACAGCAGCTTAGTTTCTCTAAACTCCAAATAATCTATTTACTTACACTACAGCTTTCATTCTGCACTTCCTAATCTCCAGCTGTAAAGATTCAAAATGCCACACAACATACAACTGGAGCATATTGATGGACATGGCTCTGGAAGTCATGCCATGCCACATGGCATGCATAAATGTATGGTTTAGTGACATTGCAAAGCCAGGATTTGGTCCTGGGAGCCTTCAGTCCGCTCCCAACTCTGCCCCACAATGGAGTCCCCTGGGTGGGATCACCTCTTCTGAATGGAGTTGTGTTTCTTGCCTTTCCTCAGGTTGCTGGTTTCAGATCAGTGGGTGGGGCTGTGAGGATGCTCCACAAAACAACTTTGCTCCATTCAGCTCAGTGCCAAAAAGGAAAGGGTCCTACCCAGCCAAGTCATAGGTATGTACTGTCACTTCTCACCCCGTGACAGCTCCTCAGCTTCTCCAAACCTCACCCCAAAGCCAAATTAACTGGTTATCTTGTAGAAAACTAAGGAGTGAAAAACCTCCAAGGCTTTGATAGGTTTCCCTGTGAAAATGAGCTGAACAGAAGCAAGCCAGCTCTCACCAGCACCTGACGTGGCACAGGGGGATGCTGAGAGTGGTGGGATGTGGGATGTTTGTGAAATGAGGATGCCCTGAGGCACTCTGCAGCCCAGATAAACCAGACCTGTTTCCCAACACCATGCTGATCTGAGGACTGAAGGATGTACCCCTCTTCCCCAGGACACTGACAGGACTAGCTTCACGTAAGCCTCCTCCCCTCCCCTCTGACTCAGCCCTAATGCTATGCTCAGCTTTTCATCTCTCCTTCCTCAGGCAACTCAGTTCACTTTTCCTCACTCCCCTTTTGCTGACCTGCTGCTCGATATTACTCCCCACACCCAACTGGCAGCACAGGCTCCCCCCGGGACTGCTGTGTCCACACCCACCTGAGTTAGGGATACAGCCTACCCTTCCTTCTCCCACCATGATTTCTGGAGCGTTATCCCAAGCTCAAGCACCCTGTGTGTATCTCTGTGAAGTCTGAAAGCTTTGGGACACATATGGACACTGTAGGAAGGTGTTGGAAGATGGTCAGGGCTCAGGGTGCTCTGCAAGCACTGCAGCTCAGAGAGCAGATATTACTCCTGCTATGAGTCATTTATTTGACAAGACAAAGAATTAGGGTGAGAAAGCACACCTGAAAGGAAGCCTTGGCTACTATGCAGTGACAGTACTAGAGTTCCCTTTTTGTTCAGCCAGCTGCCCAAAGACCTTGGTGGCTTTTCCAACTCAATTAGGACACCAAACGTGTGGGATGGATGGGAATTCCACAATCTTTCATACCAAGCCAGGAAAGGCCATACAAGCCAGGGGTGTGTGGCAGCTCCAGCAGGCTTTGCAGGTGGAAGTTATTTTAGAATAGTTTGGGTTTGTTCCTCTTCTGAGGATCTCTTTCTCAATGTGTGCGGATGAGCAATCAGCTGAAAGCAGAGGAGGGTTACCATGCAGGCCCTTTGCAGCACTATGAGCGAATCTGGTCCAGGTTCATTCATCAATAAGGTGAGTGCATGGAGATACAACCTCGTTTGTTTTTAGGAAGACATGCTCTTGGCAGTAGATGACACATACCCAAATGGGTGTGTCACTGCTCCTACGCACCCACAGTGAAGCAGGGACACAACTCTGCTCCCCAAGAGTGGGCAGCCATCAGGCAGCCACAGCTGTGCTCACACCAGCCCTAAGGCTGGACACAGTGAGAAGACCCAACACCACTGTCAGAACTGACTGCACACAAGGCAACTCCGCTCTGGAGTTTTGTCAGTGCCCCCCAGCCAATACGGGTGAGTTACCTCGCTGTTAAGCATCTGAGACTTTAATTAAACCTGGTTTACAAGCGTGGGAACAATGCCATGCAGGGAGGTTATGTGCCATTACACCTTGCCCCAAGGGTGTCCTGACTTGGGTCCCCACAATTCTGGAGCTTCCTGCATTGCTGAGGCTCTGCCTCCCAGCCCTCCAACCCTGGCCAGCCAGTCGCAGAGTTGAAGATGCACGGCTTTGCAGGTGATGCTTTACTTACTCTTTTATATTCATCATACAAAATTAATAATTGACTCCTAATAGTTGAGGTTTGTAGGACTTCACCAGTTGTTCTTAAGAGTCACGAGGTGCCACTTTGCCCAGAAGTGGATTCTGAATTGATTTTTATTTTGAAACTTTTCCTTTCTGCAGCAAATACTGATATTTCTGTGCTTTGTCCTGAAGTTGAGTGAAGAATGTACAGAACTTTGACATTTCTATGGAAGTGCAAATTGAACTTCCAAACTTCTCTTTTGCCTTGCTTACAGGCTTTAAAGGTTTAAAAACCTTTTAAACCAAGGTTTTAAAACCTTTTAAAGCAAGGTTTTGGGTTTTGAATTGAGGAAGGGGTAGAAGACAACACTTAATTACATTTTGCTCTATAGGATGTCTTAAATTTCTTGGGAGACCTTTCAAACTGTAAAACAAAACAAAATAAACTCAGATAAGGATATAATCTTCCTTTTCCCTCACGGTGCCTGAAAACTGCACAACACAAATCTAACCCTCAACAATAGTTGCTTGAATTGCCTCTTATCTGAGAAATGCAGAACTGCTGTAAGAAGAGTCAAACGGGATTCTTCAATTGCTGGTCCACTTCTTCAAACTGCCTTGAAAAAAAAAAAGGGAAAACGTTAATTATGTAAGAAAACTCAGTTCTCCTCCCGGTGAGTGACAAAGTGACTCTTCCCCAACAGGACCTGGCAGAGCAGGCAGCTGCCGGTGCCGCTCTGTCTTGGCCACTTTGGGATTTTAAAGCCTTTTGGAAGGAGCCGGCGGGGAGCGGGCACCGGACCCGGGTGTGCGGAGCCGTGGCTCGGGCTCCCCCCGCCCGCGCCGTCCAGCTCCAGCGATGGCTTTTCTTGACCAAAACCTGCGACTTCGGCGTTCGCCGAGAATGAAAGAAAGTGACATGTTGGAAGGAGTGGAGTGGGGGAAGCGGAGGAAGGGCTTTCTGCTGCTCCTAGGGCGGGCTCTTTTCTCCTACTTGATCTATGGAGCACGCCCCATTTAAATTGAGTCCCGGCAGCTCTCGTCCACCAGCCCAACGGGGGGAGAGGCGGAAAGCGAGGGAGAGCAGGCAGGCGGGCAGGCGGCCGGCTCCCCGGTCCCGGCCCGTCGGTCCCGACCCCGGCCCNACGCCACCCGGCTCCTGCGCCTTCACCGGCAGCGCTCCGGGGGCGGGGAGGGGGACACAGGGGCGAAAGAAGAGAAAAAAATTAAAGAGAGGGAAAGGGAGGAGAAAGGAGAAGAAACGGAGCGCGGGGAAGGCTGCTCCTCCGAGGACAGCGCGCAGCACCATGCAGCTGGCGCCGCTGGCGCTGGCACTCACCACGCTCTTCATCAACGGCTTGAGGACGGGAGCGAGGAGGCAGAAGCTGCACCCCAGGCAAGGTAAGGGGGCGCTCGGGGAGGGGCGAGGGGAGTGCTGCGCTGCCGCCCCCCGGGGCCGCGGGGCTCAGCCGCCTCACTCAGCGGCATGTGCCTCTGTCCCCTCGCAGCCCAGCTCCTGGAGAAGCTCAGCGAGTACGAGATCGTGACTCCTACCCGAGTGAATGAGTTCGGTGAGCCCTTCCCCACGGATGTCCACTTCAGGCGGCGCCGGCGGAGCACCCGCGCTGCCCCCGACGCCTGGACGGCGGCCGCCGCCGCCTCCCCCAAGGCGCACTACAGGCTATCCGCCTTCGGGCAACAGTTCCTCTTCAACCTGACGGCCAGCTCGGCCTTCATCGCCCCGCTCTTCACCGTCAGCCTCCTGGGAGAGCCCGCCGCAGACCAGCGGCGCCTCTACGCCGAGGCGGCCGACGCCGACGTGAAGCACTGCTTCTACCGGGGGCACGTCAATGCTCGCCCTCGGCTCACCGCCGTTATCAGCCTCTGCTCCGGGATGGTGAGACCCGCGCCCCGGCCGCGGTCCCGGCCCCGCCCCGCTGAGGGCCAGGGGCCGAAGCGCGGAGGAGGAGGAGCGGGAGGAGCGGGGCGCGGGAGGAGCGGGGCGCGGGAGGAGCGGGGCGCGGGAGGAGCGGGGCGCGGGAGGGTGGGCGGGTAGAGCGAGGGGCCCCGCCCCTTCCCCTCACCGCGGATGGCGGCTCCCGCCTTCCCCGGACGGGGGTTTCTCTCATGCCGCTCTTATTCCATCGGGTTTCGGAGTGCGCTGCTCCTGCTCCGCGGGTTTTGGGGGAAGAAATGCCACCCACCGACACCCCGGGGGGCGGTCCGTGGGCCAGACCCAGGCAGGGACTCCCACCTCTCCCCGGGGTGCCGGTGAGGGCTGGCTGCGGGCTTACCACCAGCGCTGGCCCCGGAGCCACCCAGCACCCCGGAGTAGGGGCATGTCCCGGTCCCTGGTACCTCAGCTGGTCCCCTTCGGTGCAGGAGTGTTGGCATCGGCATGAGCAGAAGCTCCTAAAAGGGCTGACACTTGTGTCTGCGCTGATGCCTTTCAGTCCCACGGGAGGTCAATCCCAGGGGCTCCCCGGAGGTTTCTGCTGGCTTCATTCAGCCCAGGGGCTCCCCGGAGGTTTCTGCTGGCTTCATTCAGTCCAGGGGCTCCCCTCTGGATGTATGTGTTCACCTAGGCTTAGGCACGTGTGTGTGTGTGGCTTCCTTCTCAGCTACTGGCCATGGATCCCAGTATGGGATGGCTGCAGAGTGCTTTGTCTTGGATATTTTTTTATTTACGCGCCAAATATCTGCCTTCATAGTTGTATGCAACTAGGAGCGTTGATGTCTTCTCATAAGCAGAGCTTTCACTAAGCTGGACACCTCCCTCCGGTTCTTACACGTGGATTAGAAGCCTGTCAGGGAGAGGTGCTGTATGAAACCAGCACACGATAGGGTTGCACTGGGGCCTCCAGCACGCGGCAGCATCATCACCCTTCTGGAGGGCTGGCTTGGTAAACGCCACTGACAGAAGGACAGGGTCTGGCAGACGTGCCCCTCTCATGCTCCCTGCCTGTGGGTTACTCGTTAGCCCTCTGTAAGCCCCAGTGGGATGGCTGCAGGGAGCAGTGCAGCCCAGGGTGGGTGCAAGCGGTATGATCGAAGCTGAAGCTCCAGCTGGTGCCTTCGCAGGGATTGCCACAGAACTGGGCACACCTCCCTCGTTAACTGCTCGCATTGTGGGGTAGTGCCGCTAGGTGGTTTTCATCGCACAAAGCTGACCTCCTGTTCCTCTCTCTGGTCCCTCTCAGCTAGGCACATTCAAGTCTGATGATGGGGACTATTTTGTAGAGCCGCTGCTATCGCTTGAGGAACAGGAGTACGAAGAAGAGCACAATAAACCACACCTTGTCTACCGACACCGGACACCTCCAACCAACTCTTCAGGGGACAGGCAGACTTGCAATACTCCAGGTAGTTATTTTGTTACTGCCTTGGATAACTTGATACTTTTAAGTGCTGTTTGCAGTTAAAAGGCAGTAGGTTTGTGTGGGAAAGAAGGGATGTGGAGTTGAGGGACCCCTCTAGAAATGGTGCTGTGAGTGCTAGGACTGGGCTTGTGACAGTGGTGCTGTCCTGGAGAGATGTGGTGCGTCCATGCTTTCTAGGAATTGGTTATAAGGAAGTTGCGGTCAGAAAAAATGTTGCCGTTTCCCTTCAATTCCTACTGTAAAAGCTGGCAAGAGAGCTTTTGGTCTGTCTTGCCTTAAGTATCCTGTGAGCCTTTAAACTTGTTTTCTGTTCTCTCTTACATGTAATTCCCAAAGATCCTAATCTGATAGACTCTCTGTCTGTTATTCTGTCCTTTCAATGACATCCTTCTGTCTTGGTCTTGCTGTGCTCCTAGTCTTCCCTCCCCAAATCTGGCTGTGAGCTGCAATGTCTTAGTTCTTTCTAGTGGAAATGAGGAGGTCCTAACACCAACCCTGACAGGTTTTCCCTTATTAATCACTTTTCCATGGTTCATTTTCAAAGGCTTTTTTTTCCCCACATGGCCCTTCCTCCACCAGCACCATCTCCCTGACCTCCTCACTCCCTCTTTCTAGTCCTTGCACATATGCAAGAGCACAAGCCTTTTTATCTCCCCCTTCATGTGCCTTGATGAGCAGTAGCCTTGCTCCTACTGTCCCTATTATCTGCAGTGGCCTCCTGCTGCTCTCTGCTTCCTTGACTTCCTGATGTTCACAACTAATCCTCTCCTTTGGCAGCAAAAACCTAAATTTTCTCTGAAGAAGCTTATTCCTTCGGTCTCCTGTTTCACCTGCTGTTTTGCCCTCCTCCTTTGGCCTGTAGCTAGATCTACAGGAGCTTTAAAGCCTAAACAGAGTAGACCTTGACTGGGTTCCCTTGTGGACTGCAAGCTGCTCATATGCTGCAAAGTAGGTGGAGTTGTGCAAGGAGTAAAGGTACTATTAGAGAAGTGTGGTGCCCAAATTAGGCTGCAGTTAGCGTGCATGACTTGTTTGGCACCCGTGACTGTGGATCGTGGCTGTGCTGTTGAGCTGTCAGTCTGTTCAGCTTGCACTGATCGTGTTAAGTCCAAAGATGCTCTGATGCTCTGTAACCAGCCAGAGCAACCTGTGTTTCCTCTAGAAGACATATGAATCCACATCCACATGCAAACGTATGTGCCGGGGGTACAATGGCACCTCTCACAAGGCCGTCGTTGTTTGTTCTTCCAAGGGTTGCTGCTGGAATATGCCATTCTGGTTTCTCTCTTCCAGCTGTTTCTGCTCCCTTCTTTGAGATCAGATGCAGGAGACTCAGAACAGTTGGAAAGAAATATCGAATCTGGCACATTGCATCAGTAACCCTTGGAAGGAACGGAGCAGCAGATCACAGGACTCATTGAATCAAAGGTAGCTGGGAGGGCTCTGAATTTTGCTTGTGGACGTGACTCTGTGCTGCTGTAAAAGACTGCTGTGTTTCACCCCACTGTATCATAGCTCCTATTTAGGATATTATTCTTCTGTTTTGTAATTCACAAGAATAATACTCCATCTGTGATTTTATCAATGTGGTGTATATCTCTTTCTCCTTTGTTCCAATATGCTTTGCTTCTTGCTTGTCTTTGTTTTCTCATTCTCAGTTGCTTCATGTAGTGGAGGGAGGAGTTCTCACCTCTCAAATACAAACTTAGGTGTTCCAGATAGGCATGAGAGTCTTATTTGTCTTCCTGTCCTCTTTCCCTCCTTCTCTCCCTCTTTACCATCTCTTCTTTCTGTCATCATCCAAGCTTTTGATAGGGAATGATGGTATGGTCGTACATGTATGGTAAGCAAGTCTTGGTTATTTCATTTAAGGAGCAAGTTCAGAGCAGCTTGGGCAATGCTGAACCTTGACATCCTACCTGAGATTATGTCTGGTGGCAGAACATGTCTCACACGTCTTTGCAGCAGAAGTGAACATGCAAAATCTAGCAGCACTCACTTGTTTTAGACTAGGTGTATCTCTCACTCCTGCCAGACAAGAATGGTTTCATGAGAGTTTGGGAGTTAGTCATAGTTGTAGGGTGTTGTATGAATCCAGTCTTTTGTCAGAAGAATGTGTGAAACGATGCATTTGCATTACAGGCTTCTGGCAGGGTTGGAAATTTGCTCGAAGGGGAAATTCATGTGAGGGAAATCTAAGGTACCCACCCTGAGGTGAGCAAGGGACCCCTTATTGCCGGGCAGTGGTGCTATTAAGAATGACTTTCTGATAGTCATCTTCCTGGAAATGATTCATAAGCAACATACTGGTGTGCCCTTGCCATGGTGATGTAATTTTAGACTTCTTGAGGTATTCAGGAAAGTTTCCCTTGTGAATTGACTAACAGATTGAGTAAAAGCTTTCATTTGCAGCAGTTTCCCTGGTCTTACTTTTAGTTTTCAGCGTCCTCAGGTCAGCTTAGAAAACCAGGTATTTGCTTTTGTTAAGTTTTAATTAGCAGTTTCTGATAACAGTTTTAGGTCCTCTGACATAAAAGATACTCTGCAGGTGTTCTGGAAAAAGATCTTTTTCCTCTGAATGCTGATGGATATCAAATGGAAGCTGTGCTCTGCAGATGAACTTTCATAGCACAGCACTGGGGTCTCTGACAATGCATTTCAGTTGTCTGGCATACAGCTCAGTCGCCGCAATAAAAATTTTGGACAGAGTTTTCCTTGGGGTAACAGGTTAATGTAGTTTCAGTCATAGGAAATGGTGCATTTTCCTCCCCTTCTTTTCTTTTAGTTGGTGCCGTGAATCAGTTTGTCATCTGGCCGGGGATCTGGCAGAATAATTAGTTGTGTTTTACTGAATAGCCGTGATGGGATGAGGACTTGGCCAGGCTGACAGCATGATGTCACTATAGGTGCAGCACCACTACCACCCATCGCTTCAGGATAGCAAACTCTTCCGATCCCACTTATTCAATATCCGCTTTTTTGAGGCGGAGGAGGAAGAGAAAAGAAATTGCGATCCTAAAAAAAGAAAAAAAGGAAGTGGCTCATTGCAAGGCTGGAGAGCAAAGCTTTCCTGTGTCCCATGGAGGAACAGTCTGACTCCAGTGATAAAAGGCGCAGAGCTGCATCCTGCGTCCATGTGCCAGTCACCTTCTGGAGGCTGGCAGCACCTCCCCGAGCCCCTGTCCAGTGGGACCTTCTGCCAGGAGCAGACCTGTGAGCCCTTTCCATGTGAGACCCTCAAGGTCTCGTCTTGCAGAGAGGTGTCCAGCTCCAGATGCCAATAGGACACTGCCTTTAGTCATCACTTAAATAAGCCACTTCAGGCTGCCTCTTGCTCTGGGTCTTATGTCCATTTCTGCTGCTTCTTCTTTCTATCATATTTCCTATGTTTTTTGTCACTGATGTATGTATATATGTATTTGTATGTATATTTTGGTTGTTGACTTCTCTGGAGCTCTTATCTTCCAGTTTTTTGGGGTCTGTGATAGCTTTAGCCTTTTACTGAATCTTCCCAATCATTCTGCCTGTTGGCCACCCCTTGTTCTGAGACAGATGTGGCCTCCACCTGCCTGGTGGCACGGAGTCGCAATTCCCCTGTGTTTGTGAGTATAATTGCAAGAATTGTGCCTTTTCGTCACCCCGCTTCTGCTGCCTGCCCAGCTCTTGCTCCAAACTTAGCAAATTCTGTGCAGCTTTTACTGTGGCCCTGATGCAGGATTCCTTGTACCCACTGCCTTAATTTGGCTGACCTGTGCTTCCCATTTCCACCCCAGCTTCATTAGTTAAATATCTCTCTATTCTTACCTCATTTCTCATAATTCTTCTGTATTCGAGACCCACCCGGGGCTGAGATGAATAAACCAAGGACTAAATGTAAAGTGAGTGTGAGCTGCTCCCATGACTTGCTGCTTGTCAGCTGTGCCCATCCTGAGGCTGGCATTGGACTTGGGCTCTGGGGCTGCATGTGAGGATCTTGCACAAAGTCCTCGCTCCTTAATGAGAGCATTTAAAGCAGGAATATCCACCACTGGCAAAACTCCTCATGCAGAAGCAGTAATAACACTCTGATGGTGCCAAACTAGTAGGCAGATGATTAGAGCTGTTTCTGTTTCTGGAGTGGAGCCAAGGGGCTGTAGCCAGCAAAGAGGCCTTCCCACAGTTCGTGCTGAGGTGGGGAGGTTTTGGAAGCAGGCTCAGATGCATGCAGGACACAACAGGTCTTACCTGTGCCACACTGGCTGTGCCCCCACCCACTGCTGGCAGGGGTGGGAAAGCCCAGTGACTCACCTGCTGAGGCTGTTTTCCAAAATCCACCAAGTATTATCAGCACAGATGGCTGTGGGACACAACCTTCAGGCTTAGTACATCCCAGTACCTGCCAGAAACTGATGCAAAAGGGTCTCCAATTTGCAGCTGGTGTTCCATTGGGTGTTACAGCAGTTTGACTACTGGGGAGTACGTGTGTGGCCAGGCACAGCAGCTCCATAAAGGGAAGCCCCATGTGGTCCAGGTGAGGAGGAGAGAAGCTCTGTGTGTAAGTTGTGCTGAGAATGGTCTTATAAAAAGCACAGAAGAAACCAGCAGCATGAATCAAGTCTTGCTGCTGTGCTAGCATGACACAGGCATACTCACTAATATGTCACTGATTTTTCAGTTGTATTAATGAGTAATTTGTAATAGATTACCCTTTCATAGTAACTATAACAACCTTTCCCACTGAACGTGACACTGGGGAACCACCAGAGCAGAGGAGTGCTGCACTGTGCCTTGAGCAAGCAGATGCCCGGTGCCGTCAGCTCAATGATTGTGATCTTGTTTCTGCATGATAATTAGCACCAGCCTGCTCTTCTAATGCCACCCAGCTGCATGTAAAGTCACTGGTGAACCCATGGCACAAGCAGGAGATGGTCCTGTCACCATGTCCCATGTGCTTGGAAGGGGGGGTCAGGCTGAGGTTGCCAGAACGTGGGTTTGTTAGTGTGTTATCAGTGCCATGACCGGGGAGGAGACCTGGGGAAGGATGTCTGGGGGATCTGGTACCATGGCTAAAGCCTGACTTCAGAGTGTGGTCTTTGATTGGTTCAGGGAGGGAGTGAGTTTTTAGTTCTGCTCGAGCTGTGGTTCAGGGTGTGTTCACAGTGTTATAATTGGCGATGGAATGGAATGGGGTCAGTGATGGCAAATTTGTTGCTCCTTCTACAGGTCCTTTGTATGTGTTATATTCTTACTTTATAGCAATTTTGAGGCAAAAACTTTGAATTCCTTTTCCACAGGTCTCAGTGTTTGTACTCTTGTGAGTGATCCGTGGTGGAATCCCAGATCCTTTGCACTTGGATTGTTGGTCTAGAGCCCTTTAGTATTTTTGCTGTTTCTTTTGGACTGTGTCTTGCTTCCAGCTGTGTCCCTTTTTTTGTTTTCAACTCATTCACCCTGCAGAATTTTGCATTCTAGGTGTCTGGTTTCCAGGCAGGTCTTCAGGCAAATTCTGTACTGCTGAGTGTCACGTAACCTCAGGGTTGCAGGAGATCTGCAGAGAGGTTTTCTTAAGCCTTTACTTCCAGGTTGAGCAATTCTTGAGCTCTTTCAAGAGTCTGTTTAAGCTGTCAACTTTGCTTTTGGCCTCAGGGTAAAACACTGACTTGGTTCTTTTCCTCTGAAAAGTTTCTTATCTTAAAGAAGTGGATTGTAATTTTTAGTCAGATAGTAATTAATTCAGGTTTCCTTCCCTCCCAGAATCAGCAAAGAAGAAAGTTACATCACACGTCCCGTATGCTAATGTAATTAATTCTATTTCTGGCTCCCTATTGAGGTAACAGCACAGCAAGAGCCAGCTGGTATTTGGTCAGTTGGGCCTGGGAGGTCAAGCACAAGCTTTTCCCATGCTGAGTTGGGGAAGGGATCAGTCTGTAATATTTGAGGTATCTTGTGATGTTGGCAAGTGAAATAAGGCAATAGACTGACCTCAGTTAAAAAAAAAATTGATCAATGATGCAGATCCCATAACTAGTTTTGGTTTAAGATTCCTCAATGTGAGTTATAAGCAAGGTGCATGCATTTTGTTGTTACTCTTAGTACTGAAAAAGAATCAAGCATCCCTCTGGCACCCTAGAGGTGTAAGACTTAAGATTGTGACTAAACAAATTATTGTTCATTGGTTATTGTTTTGCAATTTCAGTATGGTTAGTGGACAGAGTTAAATTATTCTCCTGGAATCAAAATGAATGTACTTGCAGTTTTATGTCTACTTTTACCTCATCTGTCTGGACATCCACTGAAGGAGGACAGGTGGGAGAAGCAGGGGGGGATCACTTGGGTGTTTTCTGTCTGTTCCCTGTGGCATATACTACTGAAAATAAACAGGCTGACTATTCTGTGACTTCCTTTCCCATGTGCCTGTAATGCCGTTATCAACATTCCTGTGGCCAATTGCTGGACAATTTCTTTTTTTTCTAATGGGATATTTTGTCTTATCTTTTACTGTGTGTCAGTACAAAGTTGTGGTGGTCTCAGTGTTGTTCTTGTTGGCATACCTCATAGATATCAGCAGACACAAGTGTGGAACGCAGGTTGGTGTACCTGTGACTGTTGTGCATTGGAAGTTGCCTGAAAAGCATGTGTGGAAGTTCTGTAAGATGATCTTGAATCATTTTCTGCCACATGCTCAGCTCTCGTGTTAGTATGTCCTTTCTTAAAGAGGCAATTTATTGTTTTTTCATTAATCTTCTTTCTGTCTGTTGTGCAAAATTGATAGTTTTCACCTACAACTTTTTACCTTAGGCAGAAAAATAATCTTTTAGGCTGGAATGCATTCTGATACTCATCACCAGGAAAGAAAACATCTAGAGTATGTGTGGTCTTTAGTGTTCGCATGATATAAATCAGAGAATGTTTTATTACTAAGGGAAGTTGATTGCTGCTCACCGCAAGTCTATGATTCTCAGTGTTCTGGTTCAAGCAGCAAGAAGAAAGGCAGGGGTCACCCTGACAGACATCAGGGTTCAGCATCACCTTGAGCTTTGGCACCTCCAAATCTCTATAGTCACAGACACAGGATACAGTGAGTGAATTGGGGTGGAACTGCTGGTTTTTGCATCAGTGATGCTTCATGCCAGTCTGAACTGCTCATGGCTTTATAGCTTTGCTATATTGTCACATATTGCAAACACAAATTCCAGGGTCTGGGCTTGACACAGCGGACAGACTTCAGCAGCAGGAGCTGCTGGACATGGACCTGTCTGTGGATCTGAACATTACTGCAGTTGGATGTTTAGAAAACCACTTTTTCTAAAGTGCTGTGTGTGCAAAGTTCAAAGCAGAGGAAGGCGAGAAAATTAACAAGCAGGTGTGCCTTGGTCCTGAGGGCTTATGATCCATCCATACAGGTGTTTATCTTAGTAACAAAGAAAAGTTCTTTGTAGAAGCCCAAGATTTTGCTCCTCCTGTAACAGTTTGGGAGGGAACTATCCTGAGCCCAGACTGTTTCCTAATTCAAAGGGAAGTATGAACAATATGAGCAAATCAGTTTCCCTCCTTTGTATTGCTCTAAGAATGATATTTGTAAAAGTGCTGATATTTTATTGCATTTTCAATGGTTCAACCATAAAAGTTCGATTGATACAGTTTTGTCCTCTTCACCAGCTCTTGCTGCTGAAGGTTGAAACCCCAGTTGATTTCAGTTGAGTGGGCTAAGATTAATTTGCAGCTGAACACTTTCTCATTTGCAGGTTTGACGAATCAAGCAAACTTTCATTTCCACTCTTAGCACAGAATATCTTTCTCTTTGGATCGCAGCTGGCCCAGATCCTTCCTTTCCTTTCCAATGTAGCTAATTGATCTCACTTCTATCAGTAAAACCTCTTTTCCCTTCCCAGCTATAGCAGCAGCTCTGGCTGCACAGTCAAGGAGCTATCTAGAGGGAAAGCAGGATTAGTCCTGCTCACAGGACTGATCATCTCAGTGTGGTACAGGGCAAGGCAGTGGCTGGTCCCCCATTATGTTTCCATCCCCAGCTGAGCAAGGTGAGAAGCGGCTGGCAGAGAAGGTGTGTTCAGCTCTGGGTTATGCTGACCACAACAGCACCCCCACAGTAACAGAGGTGAGAATTTGGCCTCATGCAAATCCATCTGAGATACATCTGTAGATATATGGAAAGCTAGATAGAGATGTAAAGCATCTTGATGTAGAATTAAGACAGACCTAAGGCTAGAAAAATCCTTTGGTCCAGCTTAAGACCTGTTTGTGTTCTAAAGAGGAGCCAGTTTCCATTTCATCTTTTGGCAAGAAGAGCTTAAAGATGTGGTTTGATTTCAGCCAGTCTGATCTCTGCATGAAGGTAAATCCATTTTGCCTCTCCTCTCTGTTTCCCAAGTGATGGCAGTCGCTTGGGCAGCTGCTGTTGCACCACTACAGGCAGCAAATCCAGCCAGGCAGCTGGACCTGGAGATTGTACTGAAGCTTTTGGCCAGGGTTTGCTCCTGTGGAGTTGAGGGAGACGGGTCACACACTGCCCAAGGGGAGCTCAGCTGAATTTTGATCTGTTTTATGGAGGTGTGCAATAAATAACTTCCAAATGATATTTTTATTATCTGTGCAGCTGGATCAGAGCAGGGCTAGAAGTGTTGTGGGCCAACCGCTGAGCGGCAAACTTTGCTAAAAATCCTAGGTCACACATTCAGAAAAGTTGTGATAATAAGTTGGTTTGAAAGATTCACACTTTTTTTCTAGCAGGGAGATGTTGTTAGCTCAGGAAAGAAATTTTTTTTCCTCCTTCTCTTGCTCTCTGAGTTTTACATATTTTTCCCTGCTATGTGCAGCTCTTACGAACTTGGAGCTGAACTGGAATTGCTTGAATTGTTACATGTCTTACTTAATTGTGCAAATTGCTTTCTATTCCAAGGACTAGTTAATGTAGAAATGGAAAGGATTAGGACTGTTGGGATAAGTGATCATTCCTTCTTTTAGTTTTTGGATTTAGTATGACAGTGGCTACTATTTCAAAAGCAGATCCTGACTCTGCCCTCACTTAGGGCCTGAGTCTTCCCTGCCCTCTTTCTTGTGATAGATCCAAAGTACGTTAACCAACAGGAAACATCCATAAATCAGCTAAATGGGTTCTGGGCTGAGGCTTCTTGCCCAAGCAAAAATAAATGGCATGAGTGGGAAGATGCCATCAGGAAGGAATATCTTTTCACAGGATTGGGTCTCCTTTGTAAGTCCCACGTTACAAAGAAGAAACCAAACAAAAAAAATTAGGATAGAACTGCAGGTCCATATAAAGACAGTGAAAACAGCATAGATTGTTTTAGTAAAGTGTGCAGTAAAATGGACATTATTCTAGCCTTTACCTGCCTCTCAAATGAATATGAGCTGTTGAATCAGTGCATGAGCTCACCTGATACTTTAATTATTGAACTGTAGTTTGCGTGGATTTAAAGGGTTTGACTAATCACTGGGATTTGCTTTTCCTACAAAGTAAAAAAAAAAAAATGTTCTGTTTCTTAAACCCATCCAATTACTGCCGTGTGTAAGTAGATGTGTTTCAGGTCATTGCAAAGATTGATGTCTTGGCAAGCAAACAATTTTTCTTCCTGATTTCTGTTACTCTGTTAACACAATAGAGAAAAAAAAAGGAAAACAAAGTGAGAAAATACCACACCCTTTTCTGGTGTTATGTGTGGCAGTAGGAAGCTGGTGCTGCAAAATTCCAGGTTTTTTGTGTAATGTGAGAGATTTTCCCTTCTGCCTGATGGAAGGGCAGCACATTGCACTGTTCAATGAGAGCTCTGCCGTTGTGGCCATTGTAATGAAGCAGGATATCAACAGAATCAGGCACACGGAGTTCCTGGCAGTGCCTGTGTGCAGCTCCCATTGACGTGGTCAGGGTATTATGGATGGGTTGAGAGCAGTGCACAGCCATTAGCATTTAATTTTTTATATGGGAGTGCACACTCTCTACATGCAAGAAAGATGGGTGACTATAACAATTCACTACTACCAAAGTCCCAGGAGTGGCTTTCCCTGCAGTGCTTCCCCATCACTGATGCCTGGTTTTCCAGTAACCAGGCTGACAAATACCCAATGAGTGACCTGTCCAAATAGCATGCTGCAAGTGTTGGAGGGACTTTGTACGTGGAAATAATTTGGTTGTTTTTGAAGGGATGATGTGTCTGACTTCATTTTTGTGCTGGATGGGGAAAGAACACTGATACTGTACCAACACCAGGCAGCATTAGGTTAATGATTGGACTTGATGATCTTAAGTGTCTTTTCCAGCCTAAATGATTCTGTGACACTGTGCCAGATCTCTGCAACAAAAAGGAAAGTAATTTTTTCTCTGTGCTGGGCGTACCTGACTGCTGGGCTCTGATTCCCCTGCATGATCAGGAGCAGGTCAGGGCACTCAGAACCAGATGTGGCATTTCATGTGGTATTCTCTGGGTTTTGGGTGGGTTTGTGGGTTTTTTTTTTTTAGTGTGCGATACCAGCTACAAGTTTTCAGTGCAAACTTAGTAAATATCAACTAATTTCTTTTATACACCTCCTGTGTGATAGGTGTCTTCAAAGAATCCTTTGCAATTCCCTCTTTTGTTGCCATCTTAACTTCCCTCTGCCTGGATGGTTGGAGTAGAAGGCACCTGAGCCGCATGGGCCCACAGGGAGCCCTGCAGAGCCGTGCCTTCACTCCACAGCCTTGTCTTCAGCCTCACTCAAGCCCTGTTGAGCATCTCTGCATCCTTAATACACTTTTCCTTGAGCACCTGCTCCTTTTGGAAGTTAGTTATTTAAAAGGGAAATTTGAATGGCAGGATGAGGCTGCAGAGAGAGGAGAGGAGCTGGCTGAAGGGCTGGGGTTAGCACTTTATCCTCAGTCTGGTCCTCTCCTCACCTTTAAGTTATTTGTATGCACAGTTGGCTCCCCAAGCTGATTGGCACTGAATGAGTCAGGATAATGTCATGGATGCCCACGAAGTGGTGCCAGCATGAGAGCACAACCTTGCCAACACAAGGGCAGTGATTAGAGCAGAGGAACTAGGGCAATCCAATTATAACCACAAATGCCATTGGCTTTCTCGAATTCTTACTCAAATAACTGTGGACTCTCTGCTGTATTAAGGTGGTCTGGACTATATCAAGAAAGGGGAATTTATAAGACTTAGGTAGTGTAGAGTAAACAGGATTTAATTCTTAACTACTCTACTGCCTATTTACACATAAGGCAAAAGGATAGTATTTTTCAGATAGGTAGAAGCTAGCTGATCCCCTTTGCATGCAGTGATACTGCAGAATGTATTTCTTTTTTTGGAAATGATTGCAAATATTCCTAAAAGGAAACTACACAGGGAAAATAGCTAAGAAGTTTCCTATCATTTCAATCTTGTTTGAGCATTGAATATTCCTTTGTTCCCTAATAGTATGCTTCCTCTAACCTACTCAATGGGTCAGATAAGGAAATGTGATATTTTTCACCACCATGACGAAATTAAACTAAAGCTACAAAGAGCATGAGGGTTGTAGCCTGGAGTCGTAGATGAGTAGTTCAGATCTGGCTTTATATTAAATGCAGAAGTGAATAGTCTTTCGTGGATGAATCACATTCAATTAGCTACTTCCTATGATGAACTGATTAAAAATTAAGTGGCATCAAATAAGACTGATTTTGCTCTTACATTTAAATAATGCTATAATTACGTACTAATCAGATGGTAAATATTAATTGTACACGTTCCATATGTTTTATATGCCTGTTCTCCCTCTTCACTTTGTCGTTTTTGTATCGGCTTGGAGTATATTTTCAGGCTGCTTTTATGTTTGGCCTAATTGAATATCAAAAGCCGTATATGTGAAACTTCCTGAATTCTATTCTTTTGCCAGTGGCAGCTGTGCTATTAGATGACCTTTACCATTCCTGTAGCACAGAATAATAAAGGGAGGGGGAGAACTGAAGCCCAGCCGTGTTATTGTTAGAGACAGAAATAAATCATATATAATTGCTTTGCTATGAAGGCCAAATCCTGCCGTCCTTCATGCCTGAGTAAGAAATACAGGATTTGGACCTTTGTTTCCTGTGGTTTCCTGGCCACCTTGGACGTGCCCAGAATCCTCACGCTGCCGCTGCAGTGGCTAATTAACATTGCAGGGCTCCATCCCTCCTGCATGGGCCAGGAGCTGGCTCTGCTGCAGGGAATGTCCACCTCTAAGTGCTACTGGCTTCCCCAAGATGGCTTGAAAAGTGAAGCCTTAGATGTTGGATTACATGATGGGCTTCCACAGAGTGCTTCTGTTTCAGTTCCCTGCTTGTTTGGAGCAAGCCCACACAGCTTTGTTGAGGTGATAGGTATTTTGACTTAACATACACATGCTATTAATTTCATTCACTCTAGAATGTACTTTATGGGTTTTTCTACCTTTTAACCATAGATCATGACCACAGTCACAAAAAGAACAAGCGGAAACACTGGAGAAGGCAGCGGGCAGAAGGCAGCATATTATCTGATGTGGAGATGTTGAAACAAAGCCTGGAAGTGAATTCTTTTTCTGGGGACAGCAACAAGACAGGGACCATCGGTGAAAAGAAGAGCCACAAGCGAACGAAACGGTTCTTGTCCTACCCTCGTTTTGTGGAGGTGATGGTGGTGGCTGACAGCAGGATGGTTGCCTACCACGGAGCCAACCTACAGCACTATGTCTTAACCCTGATGTCAATAGTGAGTGTTAAACCAGGGCAAGTAGATTCACCCACAAATCATTTTCTAGTGGTCACAGAGCCCCTCTCTGCTGCATTCATCTGCAACACCGTCAGTTTGCCTTGCCTAGGCATGGAGATAATGCTGGGGTTATGTTAAAAATTGGTAAAACTTGGCTGGGAAACACTGGTTGGAGTCTTCTTTCCCAGACCCATCAGGCTTCATGATCCTTCCCACGCCTCTCTCTTCCAGCTTTCTGAAAATCAGACACCATGAGCCATGTCACTGATTGTTTAGTCCACGAGCTGTACTCTTCTTTTTATTTAAGCCCATGTGAAATATAACAGCTGAATTAAAAAGGTACTTTGGTCACTGTACCTTCCAGGGGACTGATGCTGGTAGGTTATGCAGTTGCCTGACTTCCCTTGCTGTTGCAAGAAGGAGCCTGTGGTCACCTTGATCCTCAGCATAGTTCTCAAGCTGGCTTTCCAGCACTTTAGTAGCTGCAGGTACTAGGATGCAGTAGTGCAGTCTCCACATGGGCAGTTCTGTAGATGGAGAGTGACTGGAACGGAGTATCCAGCATATTTGTGTCACTGGAGGGATGTTCATCCTGTTTGAGGGTAGAAGTGCAATGAATATGTGGTCTGAAACTGTCCGTGTCAAAATCAGGCACTTGGAAGAATAAGTTGCTTATTTTAAGTCTTGGTTGGTGGTCTTTGTGTCTCAGAGCAGAATGATCCTTTAATTTGGTGAAATGTGTGCTAAAGCCAAAGGAAATGTTGGGTTTCTATGATACCAGCAGGTTTTTTTAACTCTAAAATTGTGCTTCAGCCAGGAGGTCTCTCCAAGTAGCATCAGAGCACTGAGGGGGGCAGAAGAGCAGCCCAGGAGATAAATGGAAAATGCAAAATGGAAAATATGTGTGTTGACTTGTTTGTTTGTTTCCTTGAATGTTAACAATAATTACAAATATTGCTTTTTGAAACAGGTGGCTTCTATCTACAAAGACCCAAGCATTGGAAATTTAATTAATATTGTTATTGTGAAATTGGTCGTGATACATAATGAGCAGGTAATGGAAATTATTTTCTTCACCTTCTGCTTGAGAATGGCATTTGTAATGAGCATTGTCATGAATAATTAAAATACCTGCTTTTGTGTGTTGCTTATCAGGATGGCCCTGCAATATCTTACAATGCCCAGACAACACTAAAAAACTTCTGCCAATGGCAGCAATCCCAGAACCACCCAGAGGGAAGTCACCTTCGGCATGATACAGCCGTGCTTGTTACCAGGTGTGGTGAATATTCTTATGAAAACTGTAGCCAGTTGCGTGTCAGGGGCCATAAGCATGTAATATATGGGAAAAATGGGTTCAGGTTTTGATGTGGATGTAATGATATTTGCAGTTTTAGGAGCAGTGTAACTGTGGGCAGAATGGGAAGGATGTGTCCACCGTAACAAGAGATGACTTTGAGAGGTTCAAGACTGTCTAAGGTCTGCCCATGGGTTTAGCATAAGATGAAAAACTCTGGCTGTGGTGGGGAGTTAGTTTGGACTCTAGATAATGTGACAAACCAGCATGAGAAGGTGCATTGGAGGCCCAAGATTTGTTTCTGCTGTTGTTACTGTGCTTGTACCTTAACTCACTGCTGCATTGCAAATTAATGTGTCAGGTCTGTTCTGCTTTCAGACAAGATATTTGTAGAGCACACGACAAATGTGATACTCTGGGTAAGGAAAACCTTTTCTTTGTCTTTTAAAGCTTTTCTTGTAGTGACAATGTTAGTTGTCTGTACTGAACTGTGAGTAATATTTCTTTTTTTTTAAGAAACTTCTCCGTTCTCTCCTAGGTCTGGCAGAGCTGGGCACAGTCTGTGACCCATACAGGAGCTGTTCAATTAGTGAAGATAACGGACTGAGCACAGCTTTCACAATAGCACATGAACTTGGCCATGTGTATGTTTTACGTAAATACATTTACATTTAAATAGCTCAAGGTTTATGTTAACTAGGGCTTGCCAGCCAGGCTGGGAATTGGTACTGTCGAGCCTAATTTTTTAAGGGGAGATCAATATACTTGGATGCACCACTGAGGTAGATGAAACTGTGGAGTGTTCTGGAGCCTACCTGAGAGTAGCAAAACCAGCAGGACCATGCTTTGGGGAGGATGAATCACAAAGTACCACAAGCAACACCTAAGCAATTATGTCTTGGCCAAGCCATTGGAACTAGCCAGGATTTTAGGCAGAGATGGGAGGTGCTGGATGCCTTGGGGAGGACCAGGGCAAGGGATGCTGGCACATCTCAACTATCTTTATCTGAAGTCTTCTCTGAGAGTAGGTCCTCAGCCTGCTGCAGCTTGTCCCGCAGCTCTGTGTGGTGCTGGTGAAGACAGCGCAGCAGCTGTGTGTGAAGGAGGAACTTACCCAGGGCATCTAGGAGGTCATGAGGTGTATAAGTGAGCCTGACCCACCTCTTGAACTGTTTCACCATGGAAAATCTTGTGCTGCTGGACATCCCCAGAAGAGATGCTGCTATTGAAGATGCACTTCTCCAGCAGAAATTTCTTTCAAATGATTTTTGCTTTTTCTCACTCCTGAGACTTTTTCTCACTACTAAGTGGTCATGAGAAAAATCGTCTTAGATCACATAGTCCTTTACCCCTGGCTACAACCCTTAGGCAGCTGATTCAGTCCCAAACCACTACACGGCTGCTTTGCAGTGGAGGTCTGTATGTGTGGGATGGATGAGTACTTGGGAACAGATCTCTCATTGTTCTAAACTCGGTTTTTCTTCATGGAGAGCTGGCTGAGACAGTCTATTTTTAACCACGTTAGTATTTATTTAAATGAGACTTCCTGACAGAAAGTCCCCGAAGTTTTGGTGTTCCCAACACCTAACCTGTAGCTGATTCTTTCACTAATGCTGCTCCAGAGCTGCTGGGGGGGTTAGCAGTGCTCCCGAGCAGGAAACGCCTCTGTGCTCTTTTTTTCAGAGAGCAGAGTGAAAAGGTGGTTTGTTGGAGGTAACCTTAATGGAATGCAAACTACCCAGCCTTGGAATACAGACTCACACCAGGTCACTTCCCCTTCTCCGCTTCAAGCTGCGCAGTGCTTTAAGCCACTCTGTCTCCATTAGCGAATTTACCACATTCTTCAAGGTGCCATGTGCTGCAAACTTCACACTGGTTTCTGCTGGTACCCATGCTTGATGGCATTTTGTAAATCTGCCACATAAAATACAGGAGCCAAGTCTATCCCTGGTGCAACCCCACTTAGGCAGCAGTGTCGCCCAGGGTATTCAACTGCATTAGAAAATATTTTGCATCCAACACGCTGTTGCCTGTGTGCATGAGGGTCTGCAGTTGGTGGGCACAAGTCATTCATCTTTTTCAGAGTTCCCTCAGATCAACTCTTGGATCTGTGGTCAGTTACACAGTATTTACCATTTTTCTAAGGGTAGGGCCAGACTCCAGCCTGTCTGCAGGATAGCAACTGTCAGCTGAAAAGGAAACTGCAGCTGGGTTTGCATCTTGCTCCAGGCTCCCTGGAGGACTTCTCCGGCTAAATATATGCAGTCAGGGAGTGGAGAGCTTAGCGGGGTGCTGCACAGCTTTTTCCGGATGAGTGCTAGGAACCCTGTTCGTTAACACTTCTGAATTTGTTATGAATATGTATGTATTAATACTTTTATTCTGTAATATCTGTCAGCAGCATATTTAGGAAAAATTCTTGGGTTTGCTTGCATTTAGTTCATACTGTTGCTCTTGCTATGCTAAATACTTGATGTTTATCTCTTAATTGACTCTACTTTTCACTGCTCTTTTTCTCTTAGATTTAACATGCCACATGATGACAATCACAAGTGCAAGGAAGATGGAGGTAAAAATCAACAGCATGTCATGGCACCAACACTGAACTTCTACACCAATCCCTGGATGTGGTCAAAATGCAGTAGGAAATACATCACTGAATTTCTAGAGTAAGGCCTTACATATGCATGTGTTGGGCTGTTTTCACATGTGCATGTGTCCCATGGAGTTCTTCGGTTAATTTGGAGTCCTAGTGTGCAGCATTTGGAGGAAATCAGAGGGATTTGTGTATGCACACATCCTTTACATAGAGCAGGACTGCACCCCTGGCATCCACTCTCTGCCAGTTCAGCCTCATGATAAGCTGGCAAGGACTGGCCTCTCGATGGG
The DNA here is from genome assembly GCA_013400735.1 of Pomatostomus ruficeps. Taxonomy (NCBI): domain Eukaryota; kingdom Metazoa; phylum Chordata; class Aves; order Passeriformes; family Timaliidae; genus Pomatostomus; species Pomatostomus ruficeps. The sequence continues at coordinate 157,130 of VYZT01008882.1, forward strand.
GAAGAAAAAGTCTTCCCCCATGGATATTGCTTTTAAGGAATGTGTGTTCTCCTCAAACCTGAAGAATGACTTTTCCAAGCCCTGTGGCCCAGATACGGAGCTGTGTTTTAGAAGGCAGATTGAATCTGCCTTTCTGCTCCACAGGTCAAGATAAAGCCCTGGCACTAATCCATGGTGGGAACACCCTTCCAGGAGCCCACGGGTCAGTTTGATGCACAGTGATTCACCCATTTTGCTGTGATGCCTTCCCATGCGTTGTGATATGGAACAGAATGAGAGTCATGATCATGTTCTGGCAAATCCAGGAGCTCAGTCCCTTGGGCAGTTCTGCTAACCAATGATTTTTCTTTCTGAATTCTTTATAAAAATTTACTAGCGCTTGCTCAGCAACTAAATGCATACTCAGAAATGCTTTTGCCAGGGTAGCTGACTGTGCTGTGGTGGATGGTTGCTGTCAGAGCACAGGGGTGGTGGTGAATGGGTAACACACCCTCCTGTGCTTGAGTTTGCAGTAGCTCTTGTAGTGCTTGTTAAATACGGCAAATACGGTGTGTAACTGCCCTAAGGCTAATTCAGGCAAACATAAGTGGGTTCTGATCTTACCACCTCCTGTTTAACACCATTTTTCTGATTTCTGTTGTAGCACTGGTTATGGGGAGTGTTTGCTTGATGAACCTTCATCAAGAACTTACACGTTGCCTCAGCAGCTCCCAGGGCTGATTTATGACGTCAACAAACAATGTGAGTTAATATTTGGACCCGGATCCCAAGTGTGCCCCTATATGGTAAGTGAAATTTCACACCTTATTTTTCCTGGTTTTACCAGAGCAAAATAAGGTGTTCTGGGGTTGGATGAATGGCAGACTCATAATCCGTCAACTTACTGTCAAGCTTGTGAGTTAATCATAAATCCTAGGGGGATAATTTCATAAAGGGTCATCTATCTGGTAAGGCATGTGGCACATATTTAATGTTTTGATCTCTGCAATCACTTAAGCAGATGCAGTGTCGACGACTTTGGTGTATCAACATCGATGGTGCTCACAAGGGATGTCGAACCCAACACACTCCTTGGGCTGATGGGACAGAATGTGAGCCTGGAAAGGTCTGTAATACCTGGTGGTTTGTGCCTCGTGCTCTATTTCCGTGGGCTCAGGCTGAGGATATCAGTCAAAATCATCCTACCCTAATGCCAGTTGTGGGGCGTAGCTCTGAGTGCAGCTCGATGTGTTTTAAGCCTGGTGGTGCGTGGGCCATCTCCAGCCCCGGTAACGTGATTAAAGTCAACTGCTCGGCATAACATTGTTTAAAGCAGGTATTCCTTCTGGACTGCTTATCTTTTTAAATTACTGCCCTTGAATGAACTTTTGAGCAAAACTTTTGCAAAGCTTCCCTAAGCTTTTGTTAGAAATCGCCTATGATGTGAGCAATTAGTAATTCTGTGTAACATAAATTTGTCAGCTGGCTTTTCATCTTGACATGTTCAGAGTAAAATATAGAATTGGTTGACATTTTCTGTATGGAACATTTTTGGCAGTAATTCATAGAAACTTTCAATTTCCATGTGCAATGTTAATTTCCAGCTAGCATTGTGGTTTCTAGAATAAGTGTTTAATTTTTAGTTGTTCGTATCTGCAGAAAAATAGTTGAGAGGATTTTTCTTTTATTGAGATACTGAACCTTTGAATAAAAATACGAACTGGTTCTTACCATTTGTGTCTGAACAAAAGTATTCTCCATCTGTGTCTAGTAAAAATAGTGTGATGTTATGGTATAGCATAAAATTTTGCTTTTCTGGCTCTTAGGATCAGCATTAATAATGCTTTCTTTAGAAAGAGTCAAAGTTTTAAATCATAGTCTGTCAAATGTATTTTAATAAAAATTCTGGATGCTGTTTTAAATATAGTTTTCCGTACAGCTTCTGAAACTCTTTGGTAATTTATCTTCTGTTGCATAAGTCTGAAAACTCAATTGTCCGATGACACTTGACTGATTACCTTCAGGACAATGAGCATCATGTATCAATTTGCCTTCCTTTCTTAGGGAAAAGTGCAGTTGTAGATTTGTTTTTATGGTTGAAAATGTGCATTAGAGATGAGGTTGGGATGTCTATTTAATGTTTTTGTGTAAAATCCCCCTGTTTTGTGACATAGGCTGAAGTGTAGGTATCTGCAGAGTCCCTGTGATTTGAGACCTTGTGCCCTTGACTTCTGTGTTGGTGCGCTTGGGATCTGCTCACTGCTGAAAGATCAGCAATAACTTTGACATTTTCTTGAAATTCCAAAAATCTGGGCTGCAACAAACCTGCACTTACTCTTGGCTATGACCAGAGTAATGTGCAAACAGCAGCAGCTGAGCAGATCAGCACCCCATCAGAGCATCTTATGTCATGCAGTGTCCAGCTGCATGGCTCTTAATAAAGAGCAAAAACATTTCAGGCCTCAAATTTAGACAATTTGACAAGTTTAAACAAATTAGACAAGTGTGACCTGAACTTCTCAGCTGAGAGCAGATGGGCTTTTAAGCTAATGCAGCCCACTCATGTTTGGGCATTTAAATGTGTCCTCACAAAAGGACTTTACAGAGTAATTTTTTTGTCTGTGTGTTCATCTACTTCAAGCTTAAATTTTGGGTCGTCATAAACTGTGTCCTGCTTGGTATTTACTTGGGCTTGTAAAGTCCTGAGGTGCGAGTCTGAAGTGCTTTTCCTTGGAATAAATTGCTATTTTGGTACTCTGCTGTGGCCAGGAGCCCTGTCAAACTGCTACTTGCTGACTAATGCCTCAGGTCTTCATGTTTAAAGCCCGTGCTGTATGGGTTGGCAGATGGAGAAAATACCATATCATTTTTTATGGAGATATCTTTGGAAATAAGAGAGCCTGAATAGGTAAAAAAAGAGGTCTGGCTAAAACTACTGGGGTGTAGATTCAACTGGGCTCTAAATTTACTCTTAAATCAAGGGCATTAAAACAACATGGGAGTATTAACTTATGCATATTTTACATGTGAAGACACTGAATCTGATACTGCTAAATCAAGGCATAAGCCCAGCCCAGAGTCTGACTTTGTTTTACCATGTTCCACAGAACCAGCTCATTGTTGGGTGAAGATAAATCCCTGAAAGAAAATAAAGAGGGTTGTAAATTTGGGCCTCTCTCCCTTGTGGTTTTCAGGGCTATTTAAAGAAAGGTAACAGAAGAGTAGATGAATAGTAGTGATTTGTGTCTGGTGCCCTGTGGCAGCAGGTAGTGTATCTGTTATGCATGCATGGAGCTGCACAGCCCCTTCTGCCCCCTGCTACTCCATTCAGCCAGCCAGCCCAAGGATGGGAGCTGGATTTGGTCAATTACCTGGAACTCCATTGGCAAGACAAAGGAAGGGAAAGTCTGCTGTAATATCTTCCATCCCTGCCAGTGCTCTCCAGCTCCACTGTGTGTCTAAGATATTTTAAATTTGCTCCAGACGTGCCCCTCCCTTTTATTCTTTTCATTCTGTGAGCTGTAAGCTTATAGGAAAGAGGACCCTGGCAGGCTTTTTGGTTTTTCTGCTGCATCTCAACATAGAAATTATTTTTAAAATATGAAAGGCACAAAGGTTGCACAGCCAGACTGTTCATAGCGTGGTTCCAAGAAACACCATTGCGTTTTCATAAGATAATCTTGCCATTTATTTAAAACAGCTGCTCTTTTCCCCCACTTTGCTTTACCATCAACTCCACCCCCCAAATTTTTAATAAAATCAATGGATGTAGATGACTTCCTGGTTAATACTCAACCATGGGGTGGGAGACATATAGGTCGTGTCACGGTCTGTTAGCTGTGTTCATTCACTAGTTAGCTATTCAGTCATCTTCCCTGGGTCAGTGGTGCCAAGCATGAGTCTAGTTAGATATTTAGCTGTGAGCATCAACATTACTGCAAGAATATCTCCACTGGGACAGCACTGTTGGGTTGGTGTCATGTATTTCTGTTATTTAATGATAGCTGTCAGACCTCTTTGGACCTGTATAGGGACCCCAGCCTTCAAGGTTTTCAACCTCTAAATGCCAGGAGGAGTTGTACATCATAAGGGTTTGTCCTGCAGCAAAGAAACAGGCATTCCAGCTGGTTTTATTGCTGTCCTTTACTGTAGCAGATGGGTTTCAGCCAGTTTTACCTGGGAAATCAGATCTTCAGATGAAAGCAAATCTAGGGCATGTTTGCAGCATAGAGGCCATGATTGTCTCTGAGCAAACACCACATACAGGACTCAAATTATGAGTTCTTCTGCTGTACTGCAAACCATGTCCATGGGCAAATGCACCTGAGATCAGCTTTCTTCATCAGCAAAGCAATATAACAAGTCAGCCTTCATGGGCAAGAGGTGTCCCGTGTGCTGCAGAGCTGGTGTTCTGTGGGATGCGCAGGCTCATGACAGCTTGATTCTGCTCTGTTTTCCTAGACAGCTTTATCCAAGGTGGTTCATAAGGGTATCTAAAAAAGTGGGATGAACTTGTGGTCTATCTTGACACAATTTTGTTGTGCTATTAGTGAAAGGGCTAGAAAAACACGGTGCATCAGCAAATTTGACCCTGTTCCTGTAAAGATCATCAGATCTGAACAGCACCTGGTGCACAGAAATACTGCAGGGGAATATTTTAGTGATGCTCTCTACCTGTGTTCTGTAGTCTGTAGCCTCTTCTAATTTGTGAGCAATCAGCGATGTTTGGGCTTCCCATAATTACAAAGATTTAGGCATCTGCATGCCTCTGGTTTAAATCAACTGTATCAAGCACTGTTCACTAAGAGGGTACATTTTTCCATCCACTCTGGTGGGGCCAGAAGGTGACTCTTCCTTAGAGCTCACTTCTGCAGAAGTCTGTGTAGTCCATCTAGTAAACATACCTCAAAGGACACAATTTATACCATGAAAATGGGGATGGGGGCTTGCCAAGATAACTTAATCCAGTTTTCCAAACAAAAGAAAACAAGAGTCATAGCTGGAAAATAAAAGTGCAGACCAGGTCTTGGCAAGTTCCATGTTATGTCTGAGTGTAAAAAGAAAAACCACTTTGGGTTGAGGAATTCATTATTTTATTTTATTTGCTTTTTGAATTTGGAAGTTTTCTGCTTTGGAGGAGGTTTAAGTTTTCCCTAATGTTTCTCCTCGTGGCCTGTCTCCTGCCCTGACAGGGCACAGTTTCTGCAGCTCTCCAGGAAATCAGATAAAGCACCTTTTTGAAAAGCCAGTGCCGTGAGCTTTGCTGTGCTGCTTAGCACCAATAAACAGGGACTGTTCAGTGCTTGCTGTTGTCCTAAGTCTTCATCCCATAAATCATTCCACAGACTCAGCACCTTGCCTTCACTTTGCCATTTAAGGGTATAGAGAAAGAACAATATGGGAGCGACAGACAAAATATAAATTAGTTCAGTTTTATTTGATTGCAAAATCATTGTGTGTGGCTGAGAAATAAGGGAGGCTGAGTCTTGTTGCCCAGGCTGCTCACTGTTGGTCGCTCATAATGCAAAGCAACACAATCCTACCTTTGCCATGTCTCTCCTTCCCACACAGCACTGCAGGTTTGGGATGTGTGTGCCAAAGGAGCGAGAGGCACCAGTGACAGACGGAGCCTGGGGCACCTGGAGCCCCTTTGGGACCTGCTCGAGGACCTGCGGAGGCGGCATAAAGACGGCGATTCGAGAGTGCAACAGGCCCGAGTGAGTGCAGAGAGGGGAAGTGCCAGGGGGTGAGATGGGGAAAAGCAGTTTGGGTTACCCAAATGGGCTGAAATCAACTTGGGCTGTCCCCAGTCCTTGTGGGTGCCAGGGACAGGTGCCTCTGCCCTGGGGACGGGTGGCTTTGCCTGGCACGAGTGAGGCAGGACTCAGTCATTGGTTTGTGGGTGAAGTGCTCTGAAAAGGGATCCATTCAACAATGAGGGAAGGAAAAAGCTGATACCTGCATGGGTTTAGTATCTTCTGTTTTCCTGTGGAGGCACAGCTGGGGTCCCACTTCCAGGAATGTTTTTCTTCCTCCAAAGTTGTGATTCAGAAAGGAGGAAGAAAGGAAGAAGCCTTCCTTTCTCACTATTTTGTCCCTGCTTTGGCTGCTTTTGCAGCTGTTCCTCCAGGCCTTTATAATAAAGTTTTCTACTATTTTATTCCTGCTTTGTCTGGTTTTGCAGCTTTTGACTGCTTTTGCAGCTGATTCTTTACGCAGTTATATTTCAGCTAGTGCAGACTAGCCAAACCTCAGCAGAAATCTGTGCCCCATTAAAATGTGGCACTCAAAAATGTTTGCTGTCAGCCTGGAATGCAAAATCCTGCACCCTTTGAAATGGCAGGGAATTTTGATGTGGGCTTCAAGGAGACAAATATGTAGCTGGTGCAATAGTAATAGTTTGAGCAACTGGTATGAAAGCAGCCTGTTTATGTAAATTGTGAATTGTGCTGGTTTCTGTTTAACTGCCTTCTTGCAGAATAAGGGGTGGGCAGGAAGTTTCCTGGGCTTTTATTTGGGACTGAAATCCAGAGAGGAGATGGGTCTCTGGGGCTGGTGCACCGAGGAGTCTTAAAAAGATTCCTATTTCTCATCATTGGTGTTGGATGGTTTATTACCAAGGAAATTGCTACTAGGGATGTGCCAATGATAGTTTCATCACTGCTAGTGGGAGAAGGGAAAGTTTATACCTGTGACAGTGGTGCTGGAGTAACAGGAGAGGCTGCTCAGCACAGCTGGGCAAGTGTCAAAAGCTGAGGCTGAGAGAGTAGGACACCAGCATGTTAATAAAAACAATGCTAAGAAAAACACAAATGCAAAGAGCTGTCATCTGGCTGTGCTGAGTCAGCACACTCCATGTGGTCTTCAGTAGCCATGGAGAGAAAAAAACAAAGCATCTTTCCAGCTCTTCTGCTGAAACACTGGATGCTGTCAGTGAGTTGTATTCCTGTCTTCTGAGAGGCATCTGTTTGGACTGATAGCTTTTTGTGATAGAAAATCTCCTTTATCCTAAAGACTAGGCAAGGGATTTGAAATTCCATCTTCCCTGATAGCTTGTGGTTTGCATTCTGGTGCTTTAGGAGTTGTATTGCTGTGGCTGGGATTTGCAAAAGCACCTAAACACACTCGGCACCAAGCAGCCCGAGAAATCCTTATAATTGATAGTGGTTATTTTCCAGGCCCCCTTTCCTGAGCCTTGTGCTGGTACTGGCCTCTCTTCTGTATCCCCTCCGTGAGGAGTCCTCTGTCCTGGCACCATCCACAGAGCTTTACACTGATTGTTGGTTTGTGCCTGTAATTTGACACCACAGTGTGAGCTCCCACCACCTGTGTGCCTGTTATCATGGGGCTGCTGAGACGATGCAAATGGATGAGACCCCACTGGATACTCTCTTCCCTTTCCCCCTTCTCAAAGTACTTCAAAAATAGACAGCTTCTCCTGTTACAGAAGGCCGCAAACCCAACCCAGATATCTCAAGTAAGGTCTGAAATAATTCTCAGTAAATCTTTTCTATTCAAAGATGGTTTAGCTTTTTAAAGTGTTTTGTGTTCATGAGAATCTGGGGTGGGATCTTGCATCCAGTAAAAAATAATGTTAAACCTGGCATTGAAAATTACATCCGTTCCCTCTGTGGTCCAGAAAGTAAGGCTGCAGCTCCTGCCTCTCTTTGTAGGGTGCTCTGACACCTACGTGGATGAGTATCCTGGAGGGATGCAGGAAGAGCTGTAAGCCTCTGAAATGGCAGCAGACTGTTTTGACATACCCTGAAGGAATCTGTTTGCTAACCAGACCAGACCGTTCCCACTGAGATTGCCCACATGGGAATTTGAGCCTGGCTGGTGGACAAAGCCCACGGCTGTGGTGCATCATCAGAGGGTCTGTGGTGCAAGCCCTGGTTTTCAAAGAAAGACATGTTGCAGAATTATAGGAAAGGGTGTATTTGATAAGGTGTCAATACCAGAAGCCCTGTTTTCAGGCATGGCATTTTGGATGGGAGAGTGTCATCTCTGGATGCGAGTCCGATCACATCTGCATTTTAGTCCATCACAGAAGTATCCACCTGTGCTGAAAACTGTCTGAGCCTGACATGGAAACACATGTACAGATAACTGTGCTAGCCACCAACCAATTCCCAGTCTTAGGGCTTCCTGGAATGCAGGGAAAGATATCTCGAACTGATCTGTGCACACTGGAACTTCACAGATTTTTCTGCAGTCACGCATGAGCACAGGTACATGGGCAAATGTGCAGATGAACACATGTGCCGTGCAGTTAGTTCTCCTGGGGCCCTTCCTTGTGACAGCCTGAGTACTCCCAGGCAGAGCTGCTGCCCACGGGGCTGAACAGGTGCAAAGCACCCCCAAAACAGCACTACTTGGCAGAGTGTCTGTACCTGGTGCTCCTGGACTGTTAGGAGCTGGGTACTGCCTAAAAATCTGCAAGTGAAAATGCTCAAGGTGATGGATTAAGCATCATGTATTTCAGACCTGTTGAGGTGGGAATGGGGATGAGACCCCATCATTCCCTGGACCTGAGAGTTTCGGGGCTGCTGGGAGTACAGTGGGTCTGCAGGAGCTTGTAATGGGAATGATACTGGGTTGAAAGTGGGTCCATGCTGGCTGTTAATTGATCAAAAAAATGATTCAGAGAGAAGGGAAACAGAAGCAAAACAAGGAGGTTTTTGTGCAGGTACTGCTTTTGCTTCTGTCTCTGTGGTACGTTGTTGATGACCCCTAAAAATATTACACAGAGTGAAGTATGCTGTATTTCTTCATGACACTAAAAGTCAATGTTAGATGAGGGTGACTTATTTTTCAGGGTCACCTCTTTCTGTCCCTCAGATTCTGTGAAAAGCAATGCTGGATAAAAACACTCTGAAGCTGTCAGGGGAGTTTGGAGCTGTTTTAAAATGTCAGATATGTGAGTGTGCTTCGGCCCCCAGCACTGCCTGCAAGGAGATTTATTGCCAGGGTTACAAAGCTGACAGTTTGCTACACAGTGGCGAGCTTTAGCATCCTTCAGTTTGTGGTGTGTCAATGTGTCAATATTATCTCAATCTCAGGGGTCATGTCCAGAGAAGAGAAAACTAGAGAAGCTTGGGATCTTTGGATTTTATCAGACATACCTTTAAAAAAAAGGCTCCTTCATGTTCCCCTTAACTAAATAGTTAACAGTTTCATTTTAGTTAAATTGGTTTGTATTGGAAGCAATATGGTTACCATAAAAATGTTGTAATTGCATTTTTTTTTAGAAGAAATGCCCTCCTTAAGGTTTGTATAACTCAGAGGCTTTGTCAAACTACAACAGTCCTGCAGAGATACAAATGCTTTTGAAGTGGAAATGATGAATCCTGTTAACTCCCCCATTAATGACTCAGACTCACCCAGGTCTGGAGTGTGCTGCTGCCATGATTAAGAAGTTTCCCCTGTGCTGTGTAGTGAGATGTTGAGATGGCCCTTTGTAGCTAGAGGTAGCTCATATGCATACATGGGAATAGTCTATGGGATGGGCTCTGGTATTGGGAAACGTCCAGCAACTCCCCATTGTGCCTGCAAGGCAAGGAGGAGTTTGGGCTGTGTTTGCAGGGGCTGCTGTGCTGGGATAGCCCTGGGGCTGTCCCAAGTGTAATCAAGTAAGTTATTTGAAGTTGTCACAAGGTGGACAACAGACTAAATCAGTAAAAACCAGGTTTAGACTTACTCCTCCACTAGGAACTGGTGAAAAATCAGTCTGTAATCAGGAACCTGCACTGGGCACTGTGCAGTTGCTTGGGCTTTTTATCACTGGTACTTGCATAATTGCAAACACTAGAAACCTTTTTAAGTGACAGGCATTTAATTTCCAGATGGCATGTGAGAACTGCCCTCAGAGCAGGTAGAGCTGGTGTTAGTAGCTATTGCTCAGGGCTGTGCCTGAGGAAAAATCATACCCCATGGCATTTAGGATAGGACTAGAGGGGTCTGCACCACAGCAGTGAGGATCTCAGTAACTGTAGGATGCTGGCAGGAAAAATCTGATATGTGTAACTGGTGGTGCTCAGCATGTCATCTGCAAATACTCAAGGAAGCAGCTCCTTCTGCTAAACCTGTGAGCATCCCTCGTGCGATGCTGATGGGGTGGTGGGGAGTCTGCCTGCCTTTCCCTACTTTGCAGGCAATCTTTTGGCAAGGGCAAGCTGTTCTGTGCTTCTGCTTCCCCATTTGTTTCACAAGAACTCTGCTACTTGAGTCACAACGAGTTTTCAAGTGTGAGAGTGAAGAATTGTTATATGTGGGAGAAAAAAGCACTGCTGGGCTTCCTGGGTGGTGGAGGTGCAGAGATGCTAAAAAAGTTCTGTTCAGCTGCAGGAACTTTTTGACTCACTGTGTGTAGAGACCATTGTGCACGTGCAGGGGGTGCTGTCCATTCTGTTAGAGGTGCTGGTTGCATGGAACATGGAGATCTCATGGTGAGCTTCTCTGTTCTGAGGGCAGGGGTGGTTCCCATTTATCACTCATTCATCTGCATCTTGAAGTATCTCCAAGTGTGCAAACCTTGTGTGTGTTCCTTCCCAACTGGGCTCCAAGGGAAGGCGCATTCTGCCAGCATCCCTGCAGCACTGATGGGCACCTGGTCCCCAGGCAAGACAGCAGAGCTGATCCTGAAGAACAGCCCTGGAAGGCAGGAGTCGTGGGTGCCAGGATGTTGGAGCCTGGCAAGTTGCTCTTTTGATTGCACTTCTTGCTAGTGCAGGCACTCATTTTTCAGAGGGATGGTAGAAGATGTAGGTTTGGTGGTTATTTTGATGTGCAGCTCATTCTTGCACCACTGCTGGCAGCAGATGGAATGGGAGAGGCTCTTTCAGTTCCCAGCGTGATGTTCTTTGTCAAAGGCTCCACCTACATATGAGAAAAATAGTTTTATGACTACAGCCCTGAATCTGTGAGTCGGGAAATTTAAAATGATAGCTTCTCCTAGGATTATCCACTGGCTTTCATGTGGCTTGGATGGGATCTCTCTCCCCTGTTTATACCAGTGTCATCCTGCTATAAAATGGGGGTAAGTTATTTATTGGCTGTCTTTGGTGCTTTCTGGAATATATGGAGGTAAAGTTGTTTCAAGGTGCTCAGTATTACCATTTCCAACATGTGGAGCTAGAAGTCCTGAAGGACTAAGTGCTGCCTGATCTTTCAGCCTCTGCAGGGAAGGAAGCCTTTTCTCCTGTAATGTTTAGGTATTTGCAACCCACTAGATCAAATGCAAATTATCAGCCACAAAATTCATAGGACTGATGGGGTTGTAAGGAGAGATGAGCTTGACTGGGATCCCTCAGTGTGAAAATAAATCCTCAGGTGGGGAGGAAGATGTTGCTCTTCCTCTCTGGCTCCTCTCACTACTATGGCATCCATAAGTAAGCAAAACACTCCCTTTTCATCCCTTTTTTTTTGCATATATGGTCTTTTTTGTTAGACACCAGCATAACATTTCCTGCTTGTCAGCTTGGGATATTAATTAAAGAGATGCACAAAGACAGAGCCGACGAAATGATGTTGCAAATCCTGACTATACTGAACAGGTTGTAGAATTGCAATTCCACCTCATTTCCAGCCTGGTGTTGTCTCTGCAGACCCAGAAATGGTGGGAAATACTGTGTGGGTCGTCGCATGAAGTTCAAGTCCTGCAACACTGAACCATGCTCAAAGCTGAAGAAGGATTTCCGGGATGAGCAGTGTGCCGCCTTTGATGGGAAGCACTTCAACATCAACGGGCTGCCCACGAATGTGCGCTGGGTTCCCAAATACAGTGGCAGTAAGTGTCTGGGGGGCATGCAGATCCTGCCTCCTGCATTGCTGCCTCGCGATGAGGGTGTTCAGGTAACGTGCTTCTGGTTTCCTTCCCTCGCCCTGCAGTCCTGATGAAGGACCGGTGCAAGCTGTTCTGCCGCGTGGCGGGGAACACGGCCTATTACCAGCTACGGGACCGCGTCATCGACGGGACGCCCTGCGGCCCTGACACCAACGACATCTGCGTGCAGGGCCTCTGCCGGGTAAGCATTTGCCCTCCTCTTCATCAAAGGGAGATGACAGTTTTGTAGGGCAGGCTGGCGCTTCTGCACCATGCTCCCAGGCAGATGTTGGCATGTCCTCTTCACTCACAGGCTGCCAGCAGCGTCTGCAAACTCTGTAAGCCCCAAATGGTCTGACACTTGTACCAACCTCCAGATTTGGCGAAGAGCCACACATGGAATCATAGGATCATTTAGGTTGGAAAAGACCTCGGAGATCAAGTCCAGCCGTTAACCCATCTCTGCCAAGTCCACCACTAAACCATGTCCCCAAGTGCCATATCCACATGTCTTTTAATATCACTAGGAAGGGTGACTCTCACTACTGCCCTGAGCAGCCTGTTCCAGTGTTTAACAACCCTTTTGGTGAAGAATTATTTCCTAATATCCAATCTAAGCCTCCCCTGTTGAACATGAGGCTGTTTCTCTTGTCCTGTTGCTTGTTACCTGTGAAAAGAGCCTGACCCTCACCTGGCTACAACTTCCTTGCAGGTGGTTGTAGAGAGTGAGATGTGTCCCCCGAGCCTCCTTTTCTCCAGGCTGAGCTCCCCAGCACTGTCAGCCACTCCTCATCAGACTGTAGACCATTCGCCAGCTCTTCTTGGGACACACTCAAGTGGAAGATGCTTGCACATTTGCCCTAAGTTATTGAGGGCTGTGAAGGTCTCAGCCTAAATCCCAGTGCTGCTTCCTTCTGTGCTTTGCCCAGTTCTTCCTGATCAGACCTCAGAGCCCTACATTTGCATTCACCATCATTCTTCACATTTTTCTTTATAAGAACAATTGGCGCAAGGATTTTTCTCTAGTGAAGGCATTGCCTGGTGCAAACAGCCGTTCTGATTCTTGCTTTGTAAAAAAGCCTTTTGTTGTAAAACCTTGTGGGATGGCCACACTGTAAATCAGTGGAAAAATGTGGGGAAGCAAAGCATTTTATTTCATGGCACCCTTTTGCATACACAGCTTTTGTGTGCCTTAATTAGGAGGTTTGTCAATGCTGTTCTAGTCTGTATTTGCTCAATCTATTTTTTTTTTCAATTTTTGTCTTAAAGCAAGCTGGATGTGATCATGTGCTGAATTCAAAAGCAAGAAGAGATAAATGTGGTGTTTGTGGTGGGGATAATTCTTCATGCAAAACTGTTGCAGGCACATTTAACACGGTGCATTATGGTAAGAATTTGTTGCAAAAAACTTTATAGTGAAAAATGTGGGTCTGTAAAAACCATTACAACACTTAATCTACAAAAACACTGAGATAAAATACAAAATCCTTCTAGCTATAGTATATTCCATTTTATAAGTATTTCTAATATCCCTAAATGAAAGGTATCGGCTTGTGTAATGTGAAGTAATTTTGTTCATTTCCCTTCCCCTGTAGAAAGCAAATGAAATGTCTGTGTAATAGCCTTGACTTTCTGTTAAATCTTTCCTAGGTTATAACATTGTGGTTCGCATCCCAGCTGGTGCCACTAATATTGATGTGCGTCAGCACAGTTACTCAGGGAAACCAGAGGATGACAACTACCTGGGTGAGTTGTACTCCTTATTTCACTCCAGAAATCCGCTTTGTTGTCTGGTTGTGGTGATATATCTACTGGTAGCTCTCTGCTAGGGAGGATAAAGAATTCATTTAAGGGAGATGTTTTCCTGGTGAGAATTTTTCTATGTCTGCCAAACATTCAGAGCTCTGCTGGAGTCTCTTCACTGCAACTTTATCTCTGCTGTCACCATGCTTTGGCTGGTGCCCTGTCCTGAAAGGTGTTTGTGCAAACACATACAAAGCGAAATTATTTTCTGTTCTGAGAGTAATAATTCTGATTTCACTTAGACTGAGGCCTCCTTGTCCCTGCCTGACAGTGACACGTAACTGTAAAGAAATGCCCTACACCAAAGATGTTGGTTTGATTTAAACCTAATGGTAACTTGGGCTTTGGCTGTTGGATTTTCATAGTCACTGTTTTCTCTAACCTGTGGCTGTGTCTTTAGAGGCAGATGAAAATGCTTGTGGTGCTGTGTTAGACCGCTCTGCTACATGCACATATATGCTGCTAGCATGGCCCTGAGTATCTTTTCCACCATGATCACTAACTCACCCCATAGATAGTTCCCTTTGGGTTCAGTAGCAGAGATAATACAAATGAATATCACAACTGATGTTACACCTGCCAGTTGAAGGCTGACTTTGCCATTAAGTCCTGTTTGGGGTCTCTCAGAGTCTCTGGTCCTCTTTTGCACACCCTGTGCCTTGCACCACCAGCTGTGTTCCAGTAGCACAGGGTCCTGTATTTACATCTCTGAACAGGGCACTTCGTCTTGTTTATCTCACCAAATTCCTGTAACAGGGTATGTTAAAAAGGGGAGTTGGCTGGTGGCCCCTAGTCCATCAAAGGTAAAGGGACTCACTTGGGGAACAAGTACCAGAGATCATCATGCACCAAAGGAAGACAATGCTGACAGCCTTGGCTGTTGCTCTGAAATGCCATCCATGTGGCTGGACCCTTCACTGAGGCAAAAAGATGAGGTGGTGGAGCGTGAATGCACATCAGCGCCAAAAAACCTTACTGAGGTCTCAGAGTTTTCTGTCTTGGAGGAGGGAGGCAAGTTTTATTATTCCTCTTTCTTGGAAAAAACAGTCCTCCCTGTGTTGTGCCTATTCAAACTGGTTCACCCCAGAAGGAGCCCCAAACTTCTCAGCTCTTCTTGGAGGGCCTTTAATCTTCTTGGGAAACAATGAAGTCAAATCTTCTTTAATGTTGCTTTAATATTGCTGGGAAAGCATCTCTTCACATTAGGCCTGACTAGAAGCAAATGAGCAGTGTGCATGTGTCCACTTATTTTGCAGTTCACTGAGTGTGAAATCTTGGGCCCTCGGTTACTGTGAACCGCGTAGTTGCTTAACAATTTAGGAGGAATTTGATGTTGTCATCAAGTCCAAGATGTACCTACTGTTATAGGACATACAGTAAAAGGGAAGGAATCCTTTAATGAGTTTTATTACTGCCTAATAACATTAAAGCCTCCAAAGTGTGGAACTTGGTTGGGTTTAGCCTCTGCTTTGTAAGGTTTTCTCCATCTATGTCTGTTTGCTACTGAGCAGTGTTTTACTTCATTATCTCTCATTTGATGGAAAAACCTTCCCTTTGGTATTTTGATGTTTAGATTTTTCAGTACAGGGGCTTTTTAGTAACATAGCTGTGATGGGTGAAATGGTGGGGAAACTAACTTAGGAAATTAGCTACATAATCGCATTAGTGTGAAGTTGTGCACCAGACTGCTGTTTTCAGGAAACTATTCCTTTTATAAAGCATTTAGGCTTTAAGCCTCCAGTGCTCTCACATACCTTAAGATTTGGAATAATAAAAAGCATGGGGGGAGGAGGGAGAGGGAGAAAAAAGGGGGAGATGCTGACCAAACTCCCTGTAATTATATACTAGAAAATTATGTTTAGGTAATTAGGGTGTGTACATTTACCTTAAGAACACACCTGGAAGCACCAGGGAAGCCACCCTATCCACACAACTGATTGAAAAGTTTGGGCAAGATTATTTCTGTGGTGTATGTGGGGATACAGCCTATGTGTGCTCCTTGCAGCATCCAGCCCAGAATGCCTGTTGGATATCTCTGTATTTGGTTATGGATGAACTGTTTAGCAACAACTTCAGGCATTCAGCCTTCACTTTTAGGAGGCTTTCCAGTGGAAAAAGGAGAATGCACAATGTCTGCAAGAGCTCTGCTGCTCTCTTTACATCCTTTCTGTTTGAGAGTGCCAGTGGGCTTTTCCCCCCACCCCCAAGGGAAAGGAGCACTGAGAACACATGACCCACGTTGCTATGTACGTATGAGTTAATTCTGCCTCTTTAGTTCTTGTTTTTTGCACCTATGCAGCCTTATCTAACAGTCAAGGAGACTTTATATTAAATGGAGACTTTGTCGTCAGTATGTTTAAAAGGGAAATCAAAGTTGGGAATGCTGTGATCGAATACAGCGGCTCCGATAATGCTATTGAAAGGATTAACTCTACAGATCGGATAGAGCAAGAAATAACGCTTCAGGTGAAGTATATGTTGTGTGTATGGACAAGCCTGCCCAGCATTGTTGGACTGAAAATAGTGGGCAGTGATATCTGTTAGTTTACTCTGCTTCATTTTTCTTCCTCTCAGGTTTTATCAGTGGGCAATTTATACAATCCTGATGTTCGTTACACATTCAATATCCCTATTGAGGACAAACCTCAGCAGTTTTACTGGAATGAGCATGGCCCATGGCAGCCCTGCAGTAAGCTCTGCCAAGGTGGGTGCTTGGGAAGGCTTAGTTTTGTCCTGGATTCATTTGAGGTCTGGACATGGCTGTCAGATCCCTCTCTGCTTGATTTCTTCAAGATTCCCACCTTGTGGGTGTGATTGTTTCCCTGGTCTGCAGTGGTAGGTAACATCCTACAAGGTGCTTCTGGGCACCTTACAGCCCCTCCCAGTCAGGTGAGCCTCACATCCTGGTTTGCAGGTGGGGAGGCTGAGGCACGGAAAAGGTCATGAGACATTTCCTAAGGCTGCAAAATTAACCAGGGTCTTGTTTTGGGTCTGACATCCAGTCATTGCCAGTGCCCACCCTGCTAAATATTCAGAGCCCATCCTTGCAGGGGTGCTGCAGCTTTCTGCCTGTGTCCATCCCATCTGAGATAAACCCCTTCTGCTCCACTTAGTCTTAAACCCCCTCCCTGTTTCTGACAGAGGTAGAAAGGCACACCTAAACATCCTTAAATGCTACTATGCAAGATGTAAGAGAAAGAAGTGAATTGATCACTTTGCTGCATGATTCAAACCAAGTGCTGGTTTTCTCTGTGCAGGAGAACGAAAAAGGAAACCTGTGTGTAAGAGAGAGTCGGATCAGCTCACGGTGTCAGACCAGCGATGCGATCGAATTCCCCAGCCTGACCCCATCACTGAGCCTTGTAACACAGAATGTGAATTAAGGTGCACTCTGCTCAGATGTGTATATAAATAACATTGTATATTTATTATTTACTTCTCTTTTCTTTTGCTTCTCACCATAATTCCCTTTCTCACCAGCCTGTATTAGATTTTGAAAAAGAAAAGGATTGGTAGTTGCCTCTTTGTCAACCAAGAGGGATTTTCATCCACCAGTGGTGTTTTGAGAGGCACTTTTCAATGTTTTTACATTTCTCTTGCTGGATTCAATTAGGACTAACTATAACAAAATTCTCTAATGTTGAAAAATCTCCCTGTGCAATACAGGGCCTGAAATTTGCATCTGCCTGGATCAGAAATGCTTTGCACCGTTCTATGTACAGCCTGAAAAGAGGGGAAAACATATACTTAAAGCAAAAACATACCTAAGACTTGGATTTATCATTGTTTATTTAAAGCAAAGAATAGGCTTAAGTGTAGAATGCATTCAGGGCTGCCCCCAGACAATTCCTGGCAAGCTGGAATTGATGGAGCACAGCCTAAATCATCACAACCCATTTTCCTTTAAAAAGCAATCTGTTTTCTTTTCTGGGGCTTAAATATGGTGGCATTAAGCGGCTGCTGGTGAAGCAATTCAGATGGCCAAGTTTCCCGAGGGATTTCTCCAGCCCTGTTAAACCAGGGCTGTGCAGGGGCTGTGCGGGGCCGGGTTGTCGCGGTAACAGCTGTTGCCATTGCAACAGGTTGGAAACTTGAGAAGGGCAAAGGCAGGAGTCTGAAAAACATGCAGGGATGTGAGGCTCCTGCCAGTCAGGAGCTATTGACTCCAAACCCCCTTGATCTTACTTTTCTCCAGGCTGTGCTGAAGTTCATTTTCTTGGCTTGGGAATGGGGCTCTGTGCTCCCTGTACAGGCAGAGGCAGCAGTCTGAGGGTCTCGAGGACCCCCAGAGGATGTCACTGCCTCCTTCCCCAGGAGCCACCCCTGCCAGGTGTGAGGGGCAATGGGCTTCTGTTGGTTTCAGGGTCTTCAGCACCTCCCTGGATCAGGCCTCATGTCCAGCATCTCTTTCCAGAGCTGTGCTAATGTGAAGCAGGGGTGTATCCTCAGGTGCGTCCTTGAGGGCCTCCAGCACCATCCTTGTTATCCATGTCATGAAGAAGGCAGCAGGGTGGAAATCTGTCAGAAGAGAATGCCTTTAATCCCTGCTGACACAGCTGGGGCTTGAGTATTTTGTAGCAAGTCATTTGCTTGTCCTTTGGAGAGCTGAAACTGCTTTGTGGGTGTCCTGCAATGTGAAACACCTCTCAAGCCTGTGCAGATCATTTTCAGATGCTGCTTTTCTACCTTTTAGTTTTTAGAGGCTGAGGTGGCAGGTCCGGGGGAACATGGACTGGAAAGCTTTCAGAAGCTTTCAGAGCACTGTTCTTTGCTTGGCCATGAACTCCCCTTGCCACCTTGGCTGGTCCCACATGGTTACAGTGTGGCTTTGGTGTCTCTCTCTTGCTCAAGAGAGACCTGCTGACAGTTCCTTCCCTTCAAGGAGCAATGCCAGAGTTAATTGGAAGTCCCAAAGCATTGGGAAATGTGAACAGAGCCAAAATTTCCTGTTCAAGAGCACATATTCCTTATATCCCTTGAGCATGTTACCTTCAGAGCCCAGGGCTGATGCTTGGTGTCCCTGATGCAGGTGGCACATCGCGAGGAAGAGTGAGTGCACGGCACAGTGCGGGCTGGGCTACCGCACCCTGGAGATCTACTGCTCCAAGTACAGCCGGCTGGAGGGCAAGATAGAGAAGGTGGACGACCGCTTCTGCAGCAGCCAGGCCAAGCCCAGCACGAGGGAGAAGTGCACTGGAGACTGTAATGTGGGAGGGTGGCGGTACTCCGCCTGGACTGAGGTACGGGATGCTCCATGGCACAGCAGATGCTGCTCCTTGCACAGGAGTACATTGGGCTGTCTAGGTTATTAACAGAATATATATAAAATATGGCCACAGTGGTTCTGCTTTCATTGCTTCCTCTGGAGATCACTCTAGTCTGAATCAGCCTGGTACTCCTTACCTTCCACTGCAATTAATCTAAACTTTAGGTGTCTGTCTTCATTGCATGAAGCCCTGCTAGCTGTCTTCTGCTATCATCAAAGCTGTCACCACTGCCAGGAGCTGGGGAGGAAATGTTGCCATCATCAGAGGACTTCTGAAATTTGTTTCCTTTACAAATCTTAGCTTTTGCATGAACAAGAAAATTCCTGAATGCAGGCACCAAGAGATTGACGAGCTTGGGGATTTCCAGAGAGGGCATGGTAAAAGAGGGGCTGGCTGGCCAGAGAGAGTTAATACCTCCTAAAATGAGAACGAGCAGCAGCCATTTAGGAGAACTGAAAGGCAACACTTGTAAAAGTAATAATGGGGTTATAACCTGAAATGAATTTGTGAAACACTTTGCCACGACATTTTATTAACCTTAGCAAGATTGGCTTTTTAAAGAAATACATAAAGTAAAAGCCTGTTACTTAAAGTATAAGTTGTTCTTCCAGAGGTTTCTTGCAGTCATGCCACAGTGACTGCAAAGAGGGAGGAGGCAATAGCAGTATAGTGGCAGGAAATATTTACTGGGTGTGTGTCCCTCCCAGTGCTCCAAGAGCTGTGGCGGTGGCACGCGGCGGCGGCGAGCCATGTGTGTGAACACCTACAACGACGTCCTAGACGACAGCAAGTGCAGCCAGCAGGAGAAGCTGACAGTGCAGCGATGCAGCGACTTCTCGTGCCCACAGTGGAAAACCGGAGACTGGTCCGAGGTAGGTGCTGGTCACCAGGGTGAGCTCACCGTGCTGGTCCTCCACCCTGAGGGGCTGGTGCCAGCAAAGAGGTGTCTCCATCCCTGCTCGTTTGTCTTGATTTGTGTGTGCCTCCTGCAGAAGGTCTCCCCAAGCCTGTGCACAGGGAGGCTTCAGACAGGCAGCAAAGTCATTGGCCTTGTTACCACTGGTCAAGTAGCCACCTTCCTCCCTGCAAAGCCACGGGGGGTTAAATGTCTTTCCAATTCTGTAGTAATTTCTCCCCAGTTTTCCCATAGTCCTGCTGTGCATTTGGGAAGAAAAATACCTTCTGTCCTCATTTTCACTTGAGATTGTCCTCAAGAGCCCTGGCAGCTCTGGCTGTCACTGGAGGGCAGGATTTCACCCTGCTGATGTTTTGCTCAGCCTCTCTCTGCTGTTTATTACCTCTTCCACTGCTGCTGGTGTTTTTTGCAATGCAACAAAATTGTCGTGATAGGTTTGGCTCTGCAGTAGGAATAGGGGTGCTGGAGAGCAGTCTTCAAAGGGTGCTCATCACCATTGTGGCCAAATTTCTCTTGTTCCTGTGAATCATGTTCCTTTAGGGCATAATGAAAGCAATTAAATGGAAACAGGGCTTGTTCTCTACAAAACGAGTCTTCTGATTCAAGCTGGTGGCAGTCCAAGCCACACCAGGGCAGTGGAAGAGGTGTTCGCAGCCTGCAGAAGTCAAGGCCCTTAAAATGCACACTCAGAAAGAACAAGTTTTTTAGAAGCAGCCTGTTGTGCACAGCTAAACCCCCTCAGGGCAGTGCTGTGCCTTTGCCCTGTGTCTCACAGCTGCTGGAAGTCAAGAGTCTTTGTGGTCTCATTTTGCCCATGCTGAAGGATTCTGACCCAGCTGTGCTCTCCATGCTCCAGCCTCTGCTCTAGACCAGCTCCTGAACACAATCACCTTGTTAACAAGACATTCCCCTGTCTTCCAGGACATGTTGTTGTTAGCTAAAGAGCTGCATTTCAGCACCAGGTTTTTCTAAGCAGTGGTTGCAGTGGGTCTCCAGGTTTATTTTCCAGTGCCAGGGCAGGTGCTGAGCTGGCAGCACATCCCCGGCACCACCTGAGCTCGTGCTTTTCTCCTTACAGTGCTTGGTCACCTGTGGCAAAGGGCACAAGCACCGCCAGACGTGGTGCCAGTTTGGAGAAGATCGACTGAATGACAGGTTTTGCGACCCTGAGACTAAGCCAGAGTCGGTGCAGACATGCCAGCAGCAGGAGTGTGCCTCGTGGCAAGTTGGGCCTTGGGGCCAGGTACCACAGAGCCCTGCAGGGCTCCTGGCTGGGGGGACCTGGATGAGGGTGGCTGGGGCTGGGCACTACTCTTTCATCCAAATTCAGCAGCATAACTCTGTTAATTGATTTGCACACCAAAGCAGCCCTCTGTTCGCTTGGGTTCAGCGGATAGGCAGCAATAACAGTACCTGCCCTTTGTTCTAAATTTAATCTCTGTCATACTAAATTGGCCATGATTTTCAAAAAAGGGGGTTTCCAAGGTTACGCTCCTAAATCCATATTTAGGGACGTAAATACATAGCCTAATTTTCACAGAAAAGCTTCTCGCATTGAGTAACTTCTGTTGCTTTTAATGTTTTCCAGTTTCTGGGTTAGTGAGGGGTTTTTTTCTGTTAAAACACAAGTTAGTTATTTCTCCCAGAGTGTTCTGGCATCTGCTTTTTCACAAAGCTGTTAGCTCCTGACTTAAAAAAACAGCAACAAACCCAGACCAGTTGTCCCAGTCAGACATATTTCCCATCAATAAAATTATTCATTAGCTGCTTGTGCTACCATGGGGCTGAACAACCAGTTTTAAAGAAGGATCTCATGCAGGTTCTACCAGACTGTAATTCTAATGTGTGCAGCAAATTAAATCATTTCAGTGCTCACACCTTCCTTCCCAAAGAAGCAAGTGAAGACTGCAACGCACTGGTGGCTGCAGTGAGTTAAAACTTTGACCTAATTTAAAGCTGAAGTGCATGATGTGAAGATAAACCAGAAGGGAAGCTATTTTTTATTTTTGCTGCTCTCGCTATGTTCCTAAACACAGGCTGGGCTGATTAATACTTTCTAACCAAAGCAGCTACTCAGACCCAGTGCTCTTTTCTCCCATCTGTCTTCCCCCAGTGCACTGTGACTTGTGGCCAAGGCTACCAGATGAGAGTAGTGAAGTGTATTGTGGGCACCTACGTGTCAGTGGTGGATGATAACGAGTGTAATGCTGCAACCAGGCCTACAGATACCCAGGTAAATCCTGCTGTCTTGTCTCTGTCTTTTCTCAGCGTGTGTATGGATACATCTAGGCTTCAGGTTCAGGGCACATCTTGCTGCAGCAAAGCTTTGCCCTGAATGCCAGCCCTGCAGAGCAGTACCTTTGGCTGCTCCACAGTTGTCAGAAACATGCAGCACAGCACCCTGCTTTGGTAGAAACAGGACAAATAAGCTATGTTCGGGGAGTTCCCATCCAAATCCTCTCCATGTGGTTCTGCTTACACTCAGAAGCACCAGATTGCCAGAAAGGCAACAGACAACGTATGAGGGTATTAGGAGTTTGTGGGTGAAGATTAATTACCTTTGCTTATGGTTTATATCCATAGAGCTCTAGTCATACAATGGGATGTGAGGGTGTGTTCGGATGCAGCACTAAAACTTGACTCTAAGAGCTCATGAGCTAAAGAAGCTGCAGTGGGTGAGTATGGGATAACAGAGACCAGGAGGTTGAGACAGTATTTACTGGACTGAGGTTCAGGTATTGACATGGCAGACACCTCCTTTGGCTTGCATGGAATTGAGGATGCCTGGCTGCAGTCGGGCTCATGTGGCTGCAGGACTGTTGCTGCGTGGTACAAATGATGGTGAGGGGCCATAATTTCTTGTCTGCTGCATATGACAATGTAGTGTTTGTGACAGCTACAGTTCCAGACACATCCTCCCTGGCCAGATAAATTGAGAAATGTTGCACACCCTTTGCAAATTTGCTGAAGAGGCTTTCCACACTGTATACTTGGAAGCAAACATGTAAATTCCCATTTCAAGCAGAAGATGGAGCTGAATAAAACAGAACATTACCATCTATCTGTCATCTAGGAGAGCTGTAGTGCTCATGCCCTGCCCAGCTGTAGTCTTACATGAACTCACAGAGTTTAACTAAAGGCCACAACTTTTGTGAAAGAGCTGTTTTTCCTATGTATGGAGACCAGTTGCATTACAGTCAAGGGGTAACAAACCCACCTGTCGTCAGCCATCATTTGGCATGCATGCCTCCAGCGTAAGTGAAATCACAGTAAAACAGAAATCGGGTTTGCCATTTGTCAGAACCTGCTCTCCCCCTTGCAGAGACAATCACTATTAGTTGTCTTTTTTGGCAAGGACTACTCAATGGAGTAAAGTCATGGATGTTCATTATTTCTGTCGCCAGATCTCCCAGGAGGTCCAGACAGGACCAGAGCCCTCCTATGAGGCACCATACCAAGACTGAGCAGAATGACATGCCTGTCCCCAAAACCTCACATTGCTTGGTGTGTGGTGGAGATCAGCACATGGATATAGGTGGTCTGGTGGGCTGCAGGGAATCAAAGGGCTGCAATCAGCAGCATAACCTTTATTGTGTGGGCTGCAGGTTTCACACTGAAGGAAGGGAGCTTTGAAGGGAGATAAAGTTGCTGCTTTGCAGATGTTTGTTCATGCCAGAACTCTTAATGAACTTTCATCTTTTGCTTCAAAAACATCTGGTTTTAATTCGTGGAGATGGCACATGGTTATGGGGATCCTTATTGTAGAGTTCCTAATAAGTCAAAAGTCCACATAGGGTTCCACATATGAAGGTCTTGGGATATTGATACCAAGTTTTGCTTATTCACCAAGAAGATGCAGGGAGGAAGTCTGCCTGCACAAAACATGCAGGTCACAGAGTTTCAAGATGTTGCATGTTGTTCATAATTACATTGAAGAGGAGGTGGTTTAACC
Source organism: Pomatostomus ruficeps (assembly GCA_013400735.1). Taxonomy (NCBI): domain Eukaryota; kingdom Metazoa; phylum Chordata; class Aves; order Passeriformes; family Timaliidae; genus Pomatostomus; species Pomatostomus ruficeps. The sequence continues at coordinate 180,871 of VYZT01008882.1, forward strand.
AAAACATCTGCAAATTCTTTATTTCCTGCTTTTCCTCCATATATTTCCTGTACAGGACTGTGAAGTAGCTGTATGTCCTCCCCATCCAAATAGTCCTGAAGCCAAGAGAGCCATATCAGGCATTCACAGGACACAGTGGAGATTTGGATCCTGGACACCAGTAAGCATACATCCTAATACTTTCAGGATTATTTTATAGTAGACAATGTCTTCTTTTAAGTGCATATGCCCAACCTTTCATTCCAACGTCCTTGCAATATATGTCAGACAACTGCCTAGTGGAGTGCTCTTTGCTCTTCCCTAGTGCTCCGCAACATGCGGGAAGGGAACCCGGATGAGATACGTCAGCTGTCGGGATGACCAGGGCTCCGTGGCCGACGAGTCAGCTTGTTTCCACCTTCCAAAGCCGTCAGCCACAGAAATGTGCACTGTGACCCCATGCGGGCAGTGGAAAGCCTTGGAGTGGAGCTCTGTAAGCATCATTCTGTCTCTTGTTAGAGACCTCATTGCTGGAAATGTTTCATTAATCTGTCACACTTGCCCTTTTATAAGTGAGGTTATTTGTGTTTTATGCTGTTCACTATTAGCAAGAGCTGGTTTTCAAAACTGGAAATGTGACTGTATCTCCTTTTCCTACTGTAACACAGTGCTCGGTGACTTGTGGTCAAGGTAAGGCAACGCGACAAGTGATCTGCATCAATTACAGTGACCAGCTGGTGGATAGGAGCGAGTGTGACGCAGATGACCTCCCTGCCACCGAGCAAGACTGCTCCATGTCTCCTTGTCATCCAAACAGCCATGACTACGGCAGGCCCATCCCCCCTTTCCTCTCTCCGGATCATCGCCTCAAACTGCACCCTGGGGGCAGCCCAAACCGAAATCGCGCACATATACCAGGAGGCAATCAGTGGAGGATTGGCCCCTGGGGTGCTGTAAGTACCCTGATTCTCCTATTCCTGGGTTTTGTTGTGTTTTGTTTCTTTCCCAGGCTAATCCCGTCTTTTCTTAAAGTCAGCACACGGGGGAAAGAGAGAGGGACCTTTCTTCCCACTGTCTGCTCTCTGCTCACACAAGCAAGTGTTGCAGAAGGGCTCAGGCATCACTTGTCAGCTTCTCATACCTCGTATCTCTGAGGCACTCTAGGCAAAAAGCTGACAGCATCATTTTCCATGAGGCAAAGGCCGGCCTCTGCTTCTTGGCTGTCTCCTGGGACATTTACAGCTGTGCAGAGTTGTCACCAAAGCACAGCAGAGCCTCAATGCCAGCTCCTCTCACTCCAAACAGTATGCAATGCTTTATCATGGAAGTCTCTGAAGAGAATTAAGCACAAATCAGATGTCAAACACTGCAGCAGGGATTCCTCACCAGCTTAAAACTAGTCTGGTGTTTACTTTTTTTGCTTAGTCAGCACCTAAGTCATTGCACTGCTGTTAGTAATATCTGGGTTTTGAAGTTTAATAATGCCTGTTAGCTGTATTATACTTCTAGCAGTTTGTTCCCATGGTGCAAGGCACTGGGAGGGAGCTAGGAATGAAAACTTATTCCTGGACTCTATGAAGCCATGGGCAATTGTGTCTTCCAGTGCTCTAGCACGTGTGCAGGGGGGTTCCAGCGGCGGGTCGTGGTGTGCCAGGATGAAAATGGATATACCGCAAATAATTGCGATGAGAAAAGCAAACCCATGGAGCAGAGATCATGCGAATCTGGCCCCTGCCCTCAATGGGCCTACGGCAACTGGGGAGAGGTGAGTGCACCATTGTCTTGGTTCCAAAGACAGGTATTTGCTAAAGAAGGCAGAAGCCCCCTTCAGAATAGGAAAATGCAACCCCCTTCCCTCTGAATTGGTAAAATTTTGAAATCAAGGGGCTTTCAGGCAATGGTATGAGAAAAGAGGAATAACAGTCCTTTATTAATACATTTATATATATAATGGGACAGACAAAAAAACAACAACAACAATGGTAACCACAACAAATAAGAACAGAGAAACTCACTGACAGTCTCTTCCTGCTCTGTTGGCAATCCGAAGACAGAAGCCCAAGGTGGAGGAAGATTCTTCCTGGAGCTCCAGCAGCCTCTCTCCCCCTCCTCTGGATGTCCAGAAGTGAAAAAGTGTTCTCCAGCTGTGCTTAGCCCCTTTTAACTAGTCCCATTCCCCCAGTATCTCCACCCCCCTGTGAGGGGAAAATCTCAGATACCAGGGAATCTTAGATGAGGGCTAGCAAGCCACACCCATCTCAGAGCCAACTCTTTGTTTTTCTTAATCACTCCCCCATTATCACTTCCCAGCAAATAATCACCCACCCATTATCACTTCCCAGCAACAAGAATGGGGAAAAATTCCTAAGACAGGGAGATAAACAAACAAAAAAAGAAAAAGTATCCCAAACCCCAGCTACCATCCATCCTGGGCTCCCTGCAAGACCTTCATTAGCAGGTAGCTGAAAAATGGAAGAGAGGAGTACTGTGGTGACATATATTAGAAAGATTGGAACTTGAAGGGCAGCCTCTGATAAATGAGTGAACCCGAGCAACTGCTGGGTGGTGGTTTCTTTTCCATTTGTCATGGGAAAACTTTCTTCCCAGGCAAAAGTAAGTTTTACAAAAATGAAGATTTTTTTTTTTAAGAGAAGCCTAGTTTAACTGAAGGCCTTTGTTTTTTTAATAAAAGCACTGCTCCCTTTTGAAAATTAATCTGAGATGAGCAATTGGAGATGTAAACCTCCAGTATCACATTGAGTCGGGCAATATCATGGTGGAGCAGCTTTAGGCGGAGAGAAGTTGAAGCAGCTGAAGGTCCGTCTGAGGCTCATGAGGAGGATTTGGCTGGAGTGGGTTAGGTGGGAACAGAAACTACCATTGGTTTTTTGAGGCGCTAGTGTTTTGGGCAGCTAATGGGCGGTATTTTTGCTGCCCCAACAGTGATTGCTCTATCCTCTGCTGACTTGCAGTGCACGAAGCCATGCGGGGCAGGGACAAGGACACGGCTGGTGGTGTGCCAGCGCCCTAATGGAGAAAGGTTTACAGATCTGAGCTGTGAAATCCTTGACAAGCCACCAGACAGAGAGCAGTGCAATGTGCAGGACTGTCCTAGAGATGCTGCCTGGAGTGCCGGTCCTTGGAGCTCGGTACGACCATAAACTCTTTCTCTTTGTGAACCATTTTGTAGATATCCCCTAACAACAGATTTAATTTGCTTCAAACCAAGGTGCTAATGCTTCATGTCTTAAAACTGCACTTAAAGAGGATTATTTACAATATATTCAGAATAACACCTGTTCAAGAAGGGCTTACATTAGGGGAGCTCGAGTCCTTTAATTTAAAAGGCACTTTCTGCTAAGTAGCCACCTTTGTCCATTTTATTACACTGTGCAAGTGCTGTGCATTATGAATCTTGGTTCTGACGGAGTTTTGCATATGGATTTAAACCTGGCATTTAAGCAGCACATTTCCATTGAAGTTAAATTGTTCTGCTCTTTAATAGTAATACTGCACTGTGCACCTACTGGTTTACCAGTCGCGTGTTCTCTGCCAAAAGCAAGATAAGTGGGGAGAATGTGCTAAATTACATCAATTCCCAGGCATGTATAAATGTGTATAGATGTGTGTGCATGTCCCTACCTGCCCACACACAGACCTACATAGAAACGTGTGCATTCACACCTGTGCTCTATTTCTGTTCCTGTGTATATAAGATGACTATGATGTACAGTGCAAAGGCACCTGTAAGCTGTTCTCATGCATCTCTCTGGTTCTGGAGAGTGATTGTCTAGCCTGATCTCCCGCTGCTGCTCCATCACTAAGCCAGCAAATGATCAGCAAGGTGCTGGAAGGCTTAAAACCCTGGGAGTTTCCCAATAACAAAATAGTGTTTGAAGCAGAGGTGTCTTACATTCCTCCTTTGCCACTGGAGAAGTCTGCTACAGAGACGTTCTTGTGAGGGCAGAGCAGCCCTGAACCACAGGGTTGGGGTGCTATTTTGGGTGCCACATCTTTGCAATTCTCCCTGCCCAGAGCAGCAACCTCTGCTCTGAATCCTGCACCAAAGCAAGTGTCACCTGAGGTGCTTCTGGAGCCCTGGAAAACCATGGACCTGTCCGTTTTGGAGTGGCCTTCAAACAAATGTCAACCTTTATTGTGTATTTTGTTATAAAAGCATTTGAAAACCTTTTTTTTTTTAATCTGATTCAAAAGCACTTTATGGAAAAAGAAAAAAGAGGCCTGTTTTTTAATGTATGGGACTTTCTTAATTGTCATAGTTTGAAAAGTCATCTTGCCAAAACCTGCTCTCCTTCTGTGGGTGCTTTCAGTAACACAGATGCCTTCAGTAATGCTCCTCAATATTTCTGTCATACCTCAGTGAGTTCTGCAGTAGCCATTAAACTGCTGAACTGGTGTTTATCCGGTGCTTTGCCAGTACAAGAGACAGTGCTATGAAATATTTCATTTGAGGTGCTAATGTACGCCTTGGCCATCAACCTGGCTGGTGCTAAGGATGAGCGAGGTGAGGTAAGCAGAGGTAGCGATGCGTGTGCTGGCTGCCCCGCAGGATTTGCCAGCTGGGAGGTGCTGCCAACATTGGTTTACCTGTTCTGGACCATTTGCAAGAGCAAAAGGTGTGGACAGAGCTGTGTTTCATTCTGGTGTTACTCAGCATCTTCGTGGCTGTTCAGGAGCAGGCTCCAGGGCTGCACCTGCTTCTCGGTGTTGGAAACACAGGGTGCAGTCCTCTAGTCTGATTTCGGGTTGTTTTCTTTTCACCCAGGAAAAATTCCCTTGCCTCCACTCTGTTGTATTAGTCTCAGTGGGTTGTCCTTGCTTTCCTGGGAGCAGGTGGGATGTCTGGCAGACAGGTGGAGGCCAGGGACACGCTGTCCTGCCTGCAGTGTTTCCTCCTAGCTGGTGCAGGGTCACAGCCCTGGGGAAGAGTCTGCAGGGCTGAGCCCTGGACATTGCCATGAACTGATTCGATTTTTCAGTCTCATTTACCGAGGTGTCCTTGGGCTCTGACATAGGGGACCCAGAGCTGTTTGAAGACTGAGAAGTATCTATGGGGTCCCCAGGGCTCCGTGTCCCTGCAGCAGAACACTCCACATGTATGTCTACCTCGTGCTACTATTGTAGGTAGTAACGGCCAAATTCTTCTCCTTTAGTGTGGTATCACCTGGATTTGCTTTAGCTCTGTCATCGGTTGCAAACATTATTCTGTAGCTGTACATACTTCATCTGTTGGGATGGAGTGTCACTACCATATTTTTTTGGTCACTTTTGAAACAAGAGTATAGTATTAGCTGAAACTTTTCAGCAGTATGGATTTATGTATTTATGTAAAAGTGTATTTATTTTTCCAATATTGTTATTTAATTTTATATAAATATTGCATACATTTACAATGTTTAATGTTAATGTTGAACAGTGAAAATTAAAGACAAGTAGAATGTAATCATAAATGAATTTGTATAATGATTTCTTGAGTCTTTTGCTAAATACAGATTATATACTTAGTTTTGGAAACTTTTGCTAAATTTTCTGAAGCAGTTCTGCAATGTTCCATCTTTTAACTGGCTTTTCTTTTACTTGCTTTATTCTCCAACAGAAATTGTCATTCTCAATGATTAAACAAACACAGTTGAAAGTGTATGAATTACAAAGTTTGGATAACTAATTCCTTGCAATCATCTGACTGGCTTAGCATTGCTCAAGTTTCAGTGAAATTAGTACTATAAAATACATATAAATTAAAGCAGAGAGAGTCTGAAGCATCCAACCTGCAGTCCTTGGGCAAAATTCCACTGGGATTTTATGCAGTAAACAAGTGATCTTTATCCAGGTTTGGAAGAGATAATTAAATGGATAAATAGACTGTATGTGTAAATGATAATTTTACAACAGGTGACTGGTGAGATGTCATTATAATGTATGTTCAAAGAGGACTAAGAGGAGGTGACACTTTTATTTCCTTGCTTATTTAAGAACATGTATTTACACATTGCAGAATTGTACACCATGTGATAGACCTGACCTTATTAAAACCATACTTTAGAAAACATGCACAGACTGTCACCAGACTACAGAGAGTGTTTTTTCTCCTCTGAATGCTTTATGGTATGAATGCAGATCTCCATACACACTCTCGAATCCCAAGAGGAAATCTTGCCAGGTTCCCCAAAATGAGGGAGATGTTTGCAGCGAGAATTACCCATTGCTTCACCTAAAACCCAAGGTTTGGTTTTAATAAATATACCCATATATATACCACATATATAAATTATATGCATAACTTCCCTTAAAACACCTGTCTTGGAGCAGCTTTGCTTCTTGCAATAATCTCTGATATTTTGAGTTTGCCTTAATATCCAACTGTATCCTCATATAATTTAAGAATAATGCTGAATTAACTTGTTGTGGGCTTCTCATTCTCTCCAAGTTAGGAAATGGGCACAGATAAGGTAAAACAATTACGTCTCACAGTATCCTGGTTCAGTTGGGTGAGTCATGTGGGCTTCACTGCACGGGGCAGTGATCATGTGACTTTAAACTCTGGAAAATGGGTGGGTGAGGTTTCGATTTATCTGGGTTTTGTTTGGTTTTTTTCCAAAAAAGTATTATAATTTTAAAAGTAGTCTGCCTTGTCAAGTACTTGTCAGCCTTGGGTATCTGAAGTTCAAGCTGCTGGTGCAGTGGTTGTGTAGCTCTCAGTGCTTCCCAGCTCTGTATCCTGTAGGCAGAGGTACTGGTATCAGCCTTTGAGGGCCTTTTGCTCTAATGAAGAATCACAAGCTTACTGCCAAATAATCAGAATATTAACCGGCTAAGCTCCAAACTCTGTTATTATGGATGTGAGTTCAGGTTTGGGCTAGGACAGCACTGGTTTATTCCCTTGGCAGGAAGCTGGTGGCATTGATGGCTTTGCACGGCTCTTTGGCTGCACACAGGGACGGAGCAGCAAAGAGGCTCTGAACTCTCTGAACTGGGTGGGAAGTGGAAGAACTGCCTGACCAACATCTGTGTCAGGCAGCTGGTGCTCAGGAATTTTAATCTTAAAATTGGTGTCAGTGGAAACTTTGGGTTATTTGTATTTAATTCTGTCAAAGCCTCAACATGTTGTTTGCAAAATGCCTTCCCCATGCAGATGGTTGTGAATAGGCTGTTCAACAACAATATTCTCTGTGTCGTTGTTCTGATAATGTTCTTAGCAGGCAGGATGTCAGGTCTTGCTAAGGCAGAAGTGATAACCAGGGACAGATTTGGTTGCAAGTGTATATAACTCTGCTGTTTCGTTCTTCTCCTCTGCAGAAAATGAATTTACTGTGACAGCAGCATTACTGAACTGCTGTTGGGGTTTTGTTTGAAGAGTTTCAGCCTGTTGCTCCTCTGAGGCAGTGGTGATGGATGCTCATGCATCTCTCTCCTCACCTCAGTGCCCGCAGCTGGTGGCTCCAAGGCAATCACAGGTGGGCAAAGCCAGTGGAACCCAGCTGCCCAGTAGAGGAACATCACTTTTTTCATCTCTTTTTACCCTAAAATCTCCAATTTTTGTTTTCCTTTCCATTTTTATTTTTTGCCTACTATCACCATCTCTCATTGCTCCTCCTGTTTCTCCCTAAATAAGGAGAACTATATAGGTATACTTTTGTTACCAGTTCTCCATCTCCTCTTTGCTAGTGTTGGTGCTCCATTAGCAAGAAAACAACCATGGAAGCCCATCAGCTACACCGTGCAGGTGAGGGACCACCCTGGGGCACTGTGTGCTTAACACTGAGCCAGCACTTCAGTGGTTCCTGGATCAACACCTCACACGACTGATTTCCTGCAATGTAAATCTCAGCTGTTGCAATCCACTCTCCCCCTTGCAGGGCCCCATGCAAGGGGTCTTTGCACCCCTCAGGACCTTTTAGTCTGATGGAGGAGTAAAAGAACTGGTCAGCAATGTCCCTTCTGACCTCCCTAATCCAGTGACCAAATGCTGGGGAAGTACCAGGGAAAGGAACTGCAGAGAATCTCATCTGCTGTCCTTCAGCAGCCTCTCCTGTTGCCACTGCCAGGACAGACAAGAGCTGAACCAGTGGTTAGACTCAGGAATGGGCTGGGCCAGTGGTTAGCCTCACAGAGGTTATTTTCAGGTATCTTTAAGATCTTCTCATCCCTTTGCTCCTGGACAGTGCATCCTTTGCCCAAGTTCCTCAGTGCACTTTGCCACTCAGAGCAGGTAACTCAGTTGGTATTCATTGATGTTTCTTACAGTGAATACAGCAATAGAGCCTAACCCGTGCTTCTGTCCCAACTTACTGCAAAATGCCTCTCTCCTCCCAAAGTGCAGTGTCTGACTGCATTTGGTGTACTCCTCTGGTTGCCTTTTTACACCTCCTCTCTCACACATTTTTCTGAATGAAATGGTTGTTTTCTAGGCCTGAACTCCAATAAGAAGTGGTGAGGCTGCTGTTCAGCGATGACTGGCTTCAGTCTTTGTGTTATGGGTGGCCTATCCCTGGCTGCTGGTCCTGTACAGCCTGCAGACCTCCTGCTCATCTGCACATGCCCACACAGGAGAAATAAAGCAATAAATAAAAGGGCAATTGCCGGGAATATTTGTTTCCCAAAGCACTGGCTCTGAGTACAGGAATGCATTAGACTGCAAGGGATACATTGGAGCAGTAACACACTTTCAAGGATGAGCTGTGAAATGCAGAGTTTTCAGGCAGATCCCTGAGCTGGGAGGTCTGCCTGCAGTTTTGCCCATTTTTTAGAGTCACACTGTACCCCACACTGCAATCATTGTTGTTGCCCAGATCCTAGGGATTTAGAAACAAGGATATATAATGATGAGGGACACTAAGCACAAAGAGATTTACTGTGTTTCTAACTTTCCCAGTGACTGATTTGTGCAGTTATTAAGAAAAAATGATGTAGTCAGTCCTGTTCCAAAGGTACTTCATGCTCTATTCATATTTTAATTTTGCTAGCTCACAGGGGAGGTGAGTGAGCCAGCAGCATGGATGAAAATCTGTCTGATGCCCAAGACTGTACACAGGTTGACAGTATTTATCCCTAGTGCATTAAGCCAAGATTTTTCTTAATAAAATGGGGGAACAAGCAGCAGCCCAGTGCTCCTACAACCCCATAGTGTGACGCACACTTGTGAAACAGGGCTGACATTCCTTAGAGAGCTCTTTGCTTTGTGTTTTACTCCATCCAACACAGAGAAATCCTATTCTGGAATGGAATATCTAAATGGCATTATAATACCACTGTTCACCAAAAATATGAAGTGTCAGTTAGCTGAGGTGCCTTGCTGCTTCAATTGGTACACTCCTAAAAGTGCCACGGCATGGAAAATAGGCTTCGTCAGTACCTCCCACATCCCAGTGTATTGGTGTCCTTGGATAGCTCACACATCTCCTAATTTGAGGAAATGCCATCTAATGCCTCCCTCCCTGGAGAGACCTGCAGTGGCTGTATGGGGCTTTTGCCTGTTTGTTGTTCAAGGCAAATAGTGTGGAGCAGGGCAAGGACACAGCTTTTAGGAGAGTTTTGTGTGCTCACAGCTCTGCTGCTTTCTGTGCCTGGTGAAGTCTTTGTATGTGGTGTAACAACAGGGCAGGGAAAAGAGGGGGAGAAGGTGCTGCTTACTTGGTGGATGCTGCAGAAGAGGAGATGCATGGCTTCTCCTGCTGCAGTTACCTCTTTCTTCCCATATATCTTGTGAGGTTTCTCAGCTTGGGGAAATTATTGTATTGACTTCGGTGCTCAGGGTCTTAAATCTTGCAGGAGTTAAAGAACGCAAGAACATCCATTCCTCTGGGCAATTTGTACTGGAACAATGGGCTCCAGACACACCAGCTGTTTCTTCTGCTGCAGCAACACATCAAATTGGACCCTTTTCTTTGAGAAATTTTCCTTTTTTTTTTTTAAATGTTATGAGACATGATCTGAGGTCAGTCACCAGTCCCTGCAGCTGAGTTTGGTGGTTGGAAGGTGAAGATTTAATGGATTGGTTCATTCCTCCCTTTTGCAATAATGATTTGGGAAGCTCTGTGCCTCTGCTCTGAGCCAAGACCAGAGCCTCTGGAGGATGGAGACCCTGTGGGCACTGCAGAGACAGGGCAGGCCAGCATGGATGTTCCCTCTTGCCCTTGCCCAGGGCATGGAGAGCTCCTTGGGGACACTGGGGCAAAACCTGCTCTTGTTCACACTGGGGGCTGTCCTCCAGCTCTAAGAGGGCTCCTCAGAATGCTTCCACAGGGGCTTGGACAATGCTCAGAAACATATTCAGACTCTGCATTCCAAAATTCCTAATGTTCATGCCTTTTTTTCAATCACCCCATTTCTCCGTCAATTGGATTAATTTGGATTAAATATTTCTAAAGCCTCCTTCAAAACTGCAGTGCAGTGCTTTGGTGTGTTTTGCTCGGGTCTCTGGTCCATTTGCTGTGCCTTGAATGTAGAGACCACTCTTCCCTTTTAAATGTACAAGAATCACAGGTATTTTTTGGCCACACACCAGCTAAATTCACCGTGCCCATATACACTCAGCACTCAAGTGCTTTAAGTCATGTCAAGAAAGGAAGGCCAAGCTGAGTGAGTCTTTTGCTCTGCATGTATCCCCACCCCATGGACATGAAATTCTCACCGTGCCAATGCAGATGGGCACAAGACTGTGCTAAAACACATCAGTGGGAGAAACAGGGCTTCAGAACAGCAATAAATATTTCCTAAACGTCTCCTAAAGTGCTACAGCCTTGCTTTCAGCCTGTCTCACTGAAGCCAAGGAAGTTACCTGCTGAAGTACCTTGCTGTTGTGAAGCTAGTTTGGTTTGGATACCACAGAGCCTATGTTGAAAGGTTCTGGCATTTTAAGACTCCCGGTAAAGGTTCAGCTTGTGAGGAAGGATCCAGGCTTTCTTTGGTTGTGTGTCTGTTGATGTCCTTTGTGCTCAAGAGACTTCAGAGCTACAGAAGTCACAGGGCTGTGGTTTCGGTATCTGACAGCAGCAGTGTTAGTGGTAGTAAGAGATGATGTAGACTAATAGGCTGCTGAAAGGTAGCTGTGAGGGTACCTTGTTGGGTTTGCTTATAGTTGGAGAAATTTGCTCGCACCCAGGGGAACAGCTCTCTTGGAAAATGGGTGTAAAGCATCGGACGGCTCTGTTGCTTTTCTGCTTTATATCATCCAGCACATTTTGTCTCAGATTGTTGGAAAGGATGAACCAGGGCTTACTTATGGCTGCCGACTTTCCATAAAATCCTTAATGTGGGGAAGTCTAAATCTACAAGGATTGATTTTAATTTCCTTCCAAAAGTTGCTCCTGGCAGAATCTGATAAAGCCATTTTTAGTCTAATGCTTCCCAGCCCTGCCCTTGGTGAGCTATCAGAGCATACCTATCTTGGGAATTCATTTGGTGATCACCACAGCTTGCATTCATTATCTTAAATACCTCCCAAATCGTTGGCTGATGCACAGTGGGTCTAAAAAGTGGTCTGATAGCATTTTCTGCAACTTTTCACTTCTAGGGGAGAGTGTTCCCAGGTTCTTGCTTGGGATATGCTTTTCTGTCCACTTTGTGGTGTTGCCCCTTCAATACACAGTGTACAAGGAGCGGTCGTTCCATTTCTTCTTGACTGCTCTGTGGTACCTTTTTCTTCTTGCCAAGATTTGTTCATTTGTGTCCAGGGCTGTTGAGTCCTCTTAGTGCTGGACTGACCCCACTCCCAGAAATTCACCAGAAATTTTGTACAAATTTTTAAGATATTTTGAACATACTCTGTTTTTTTTTTCTTACTGCCAGCCCTGTGAATCAAGTAGCAGCCTTTCTGTTTTAGGGAGGTCTTAATGAACAAGATGTACCCTCATTTTCCAAATGATCAGACCAGGAAATGCAGAAAGGGTTATTTTAAAGCACTTTGCATGAACTTGGTAAAACAGAATCATCATCTCCTGAACTCTGAAACAGAAAACAGATTTTTTGTGGAAACAAAAACTCAGGGAGAGCAGAGCAAGGCATTGCAGGAGATGTTTAGCATCATGTTCTGACCTTTACAGAAACAGTTGATATGGAAATATTTCTGTTGTATTTATTTAAACTTTTTTCCTTGTATTTATTTAAACTAGGCAGTATATTTATTTGAAAATATCAGCAGCATGCCAATCTCCAGTTCTTGGCATGTTAACAACACTAATCATGCAATAAACATAAAGCCTTTAAATCTGTGCTAAGTGCTTTGATCCTAATGCTCTTAGGAATGTCTTTTTTTGTTGTTCTCCATGTGAAGTACCAGGTGCGACTGTGGTGTGTTTAGGAGATAATAAAGATAATAACAAGGGAAAGGTTTGATAGAGTTTTAGAGTGATGGTTATAGCTGATTTTTTGAAATACTATATCTCTATTATTTTATGTGCCACAAACTTTTTAGTGGTTTTTTTATAGAAACATCACAATATGTTATTTTCACACCCTCCTCCATGCCTAGCTGTCCTCCCAGGTTCATCCAGGGGTGCTATTTGCCTCAAACAGGTGTGATTGTGCCTCAATCACAGGCTGAAAACAGCCTTTCTGAGCAACGTTTTCCCACACTGGAGGCAGAGGCAAGCTGACCACGGTCATGCCCAAGTGCATGTGATCCTTGACTGGTTAGTGAAAGAGTTCCATACAATACCTGGCTACACCTTCAGGGCTGGCTCAGAGGTGTTTAAAACCAGTAGATGCTTTTCTGTTGACCCAAAGAGCCTTGGATAAGGTGAGGCTGTTATTCCAGAGAGCCACTGTCAGTCCCCAGTACTTGGAAGCATTTTCTGTGGGGGGTGTGGGAAAGGAAAGATGTCAAGAAAAAGAGGAACGTGATTTTGTCAAATGTTTGGAGGAAGGCAAGGTAAAGCTTACCTCATTGTGGCACTGTTATTGGTAGGTACTGTAAGCAGGCAGCATTTGCAGCCACAAAGAATCCCGTTAATGAAATGCAAAGTTTCTTCAGAGTCCAAAATCAATGATGAAGCTGAGGGTGGTAGTTGGGTGTAGCATTTCCCTGACTCACATGGCACTGAGATGCAGCCCACTATTAAATTGTGCTTTGCATGTGGCTCACCTATTCTTAAAATCTACATGCCAGATAAAAGTTGAATACCTGAGATGAATTAGATGGCAGTTATTAAGTAGACTCTTTGCAAAGGAATTTTCAGTCTCTGATACTTGGTTACATTAGATTATCCAACCTTTCTTTTCTGTCAGTGCAAATGAGATCATAACTCAAATGTGCATGAAAGCAAGCGGGTGGTTTAGATCTGAAAATGCACAGCTGCCTAGCTTTGATTTATATTAAATGCAGACATAGAAATGATTAATTCCAGCATCTTCGTAATTGCATTTAAGTATTAACAAAATTAAGCAAATTATGCCTCAACCTCTGAGAGCACCGGGGTTTGCATGCAGACTTGTTGTTTGATCATGGGATCACGAGATAAATGTCAGAATCAGGCTCCATGCCAAAGTTAAGCATTTTATATGAGAATAATAATTTTGGAAATAACTAGTACCAAATTATATGTGAGATCAAGTATTTATCAACCAGCTTCAGATCCCCAGAAAGGTACTTGCATTGTTGCACAGTGTGGCTAGTCTTACTTTAGGATAAGTCCTGGGATTCAATGTATTTTTTAAATTAAGGATGCCCTGGGCTGTACCAGCTCGGGACGTGGGGCATGAGAGAGTCCTGATCAATGCTGTAAATTTACTCTTTCATTTTGGCTGTCACAGCAAAGTGGCCTAACCCACATGAAGAGCGTTTACCGAGGAATTTTTGCTTAAGTACCAGTGTTGGTGTTTAGTCAAAAAGCAGTATATGGATGAAAGTATTAGAAGTTTACAACTGGGTTTTGTAGGATGTGACATTTCTGTCTTGCTGCTGATGTTCAGTGCCTGGGGAGAGAAGAAGAGAGAATGAAAAAATTAACTTCTGATTAAATTTGAAGGCTTATAAAAATAGGGTAACATCAGCTTGATCTTTCTTCTGTTGATGCTAAAGAAAAGAAGTGAAATTTATGGATCTGGGTAACTTGTGAAAGTTTTATTTTATTGCAAAGGACAGCATTTCCTCTGTTTTTCAGTGCAAGGTTGAATGTTGCTTGTTGGGGTTTTTGGCCTATCTTCAAATAGGATCTGGGCTTAGGAAAGCTCAGAGGCACCTATTACTGCTCAGCCTCTCAGAGCAGCATCGTTAATGGCTCTTAAACCTGTTGATCGCAAGGGACCTCAGTGATCTTTTGTCAACCTGTAGCACTCTTGCAGCAGGGAAACAACCTTTTTCAGGGCATCATTTATACAAGCTTTTAAGCATCAGTGTCTGGTTTTAGGAGCTACATCCATTTCTCTCCGCATTGGTCTGAACTTTTCTATTTAGAAACAAGTTACTGCTTGTAACTGCTTGAAAAAGGTTTCACTCTCCCTGGTTCTTTGTGGGCTGAAAGTAGGGCTATAATATAAAATATTCACAGGTGTCAGTGTATATGCTGTTTCTATTCTAGTGGATCTTCCAGAGCTGCTATATATATAAATATTTTAGGTTTCAAATGTATTTATAGGCTGGGAAGAGCTTGGACTGTAATATTTTTCTTGAGAAATAAACTGATGGAGTGGCTCCAAAATGAAGATCAAACCCTCATTTCTGCATGTTTTCTCCATTCTGAAAAGAAAGCAGAACATTTTATATGGAGAGATGGTTAAAACAATGTGTTTGCACTCAGGGATTAAACCAGTATGCTTATGACATAGCATGTAATGAAGAAATTGAAGCTGAGTCTCTGGGTGCATCATGCTGAGTAAGAGGCTTGTTCTACACGAAACTGTCATACTAAATTCTTGTCGTGATTCCAGACCCCTTTGATTCCTAAATCTTTGGAGGAGACTAATCTGAAATCAAAGTGAAGTTGCTTGGGGTTTGCATGCCAGAAGTGGTCACATTTGAAAAAGTTCAGTGAACCTGCAGAGGGAGGTTGAAATTAGTTGCTTCACTACAAAGCTTGCAGCTAACATACCTGCTGGTTTTCTTTTGCTTTGATTCTCCAGGCTCTGCCTTCTTGCCACCTTCTGAGTTGTTTTCAAAATGCATAAATCTTAGGGATGAGCATGTCCTGGTTTCAGTCTGTTTAGTGAATAAAAAAAAGAAAAGTCAGACTACACTGATAAAACAAACACAAGCTTTTGTACTAAGGACATGGTAATGCTGCACTTTTCTGCCTTGTCCTTTGTGCAGTTATTTCCCTCTGTGAAGGTGCAGAGCACACTTTACCCTCCTGATATACCAATATTTGACATCTCTTTGTACCAAAGTAAATGGAAATGGTTCCTTTCAAGTTCTTCTAAGTAGATACTGAGGGCTCCTGCCTTGATCCCTGTAAGATGACTCTGCTCCTTTGAAACCATTTGAGCAATGCCAGGAATCCAGCCTGTTATCCCTGCTGAATGTCAGCTGTTTTCTCTATTTTGATACTGGCATTTTTGGGGCTTTGACCAAGAATATCACACAATATTAAGTGTCTGCACTTGCCTCAAGCTTTGTGTAGCCTGCTGGGGACCTGGGGAGGTGCTTTTTGGTCCAGCTAAAAGAAAATGCCCTAGGTAGTGTGAAAGCTGATCTGTTGTTACTTTATATTTACAGTGTTCTGTCTCCTGTGGAAGGGGCCAAAAGCACCGCAGTGTGTACTGTTTGTCAAAGGAAGGGAGGCATGTAGAAGAAGAGTATTGTAAACACCTTGCTAAGCCCAACGTGCAAAAGAAATGCAGAGGGGGCAGATGTCCGAAGTGGAAAGCAGGAGATTGGGGACAGGTGAGACATGTTGTGTACCCTTTCACACCTTTTGGTATTCTTCCTCCATCAATTTGGTTAGAACCCGATTTTCTAATCACTTCTGTCCTCATGAATTATTCAGGGATAAAAGTTTTGGGCCAGATCCTGGTGCAAAACAGTGTAGCTTCGTGGACAGCAGTGGAGCAGCACAGATTTGTACCAGCTGAAAACATGGCAGCTTGCTTTTAGTGTCTACCTGAAAGCAAATTCCTTGTTGTATATTTTAAGTTTCTGCTAGAAACATCATTAGTATATAATATTAAAGAGGATCTACTATTTATTTGTGTTTTAAGTATCATTTAAATATCATAACTCAAGTAAAACCTTCCTTAGTTTTGAGAAATCCAAAACTAAATTTATTATCAGCTTCCTGGGAAAGCCTAGAGGATAATCAGAGCTGTTCACTAAAACTGTTTTTCACTCCCTTTTTTTCTTAACAAACTCATTGCTTGATTTTCCCTCATTAAAAAGTCAGACAGTGATGCATAGAGCAGAGGCTGCTGGAAATGAGAAAGTACTTGGAGTTATTAAACATCTTGTTTGCTGAAAGCATACCTTGAATCCTAGTTTTCCTGAAAATAATGTCTTTGTCATCACCTTGAATCTGCTGCATCACATTTTTAACTCTGAACCTTGCTTTTCGCTCTACCTCATTAGCATGCTAATCAGCGGAATTATTGAAAATCCCCGACTAAACGAACTGTTAACTTGTAAAACATCGTGTTCCCTTGCGCTGTCTCTTCCAAATTTAGGTACAAAACACCCGTTCTTGCTGCGTTCAAGTTCCCTGAAAGACAAACCATTAACATTGCTACAGGCACACATGCAAATGTTAGGACTAGGACAGAATGCTCTTGATTAATGTCCACTAATAAAAAGGACGATAAACCCATTAATGTTCTATGATTGTTTTCAGACTTGTATTAGTTTTTTTTAATGCTTACCTTTGGATTCACAGGATAGGAGTATTTGCCATTAGGGGGGTAAAGAACTAAGTGTTCATTCACCATGGAGGTTCAGTTGCTGAAGTCTGGGTTCTTTTACCTGAGTTTGGGAGCACCCAGCCTGTGAAATCCATAGTACTGCTCCCATATTGGAAATTAAGTCAATATTATTACCTTTATTACCTTCAGGACTGAAACCTCAATTTTATACAGGAGCCAGACTGAAATGAAATGAGAGGCCATTAGACAGTCTTGTGGTATCCAATTTGCACCTTATTTGAAGTGACTGCTCCTGAAAGCAGTTTTTTACAGCTAATAATTGTAAACATAATAACGTAATGGTCTGTCAATTGCTTTAAAATATACTAATATTAATTGATAAAAGTAAGTGGTTTAAAATACCCAGCTTTCCACTGCATGTTGGGTGTTAATTTTATGCAATTGGAGAAAGAAACTCAAGTTAATAGGAGGATGAGGTGATTTATGGCCTGAGGTAATCTCTTATGACCGGACAATTAAGAAATATTTGTACGCTGATGATAAGGCTAAGAATAGGCTTTTCCAGGAGTAGCTCTTCAGCCCAGGTACCTGATGCT
This sequence comes from Pomatostomus ruficeps, assembly GCA_013400735.1. Taxonomy (NCBI): domain Eukaryota; kingdom Metazoa; phylum Chordata; class Aves; order Passeriformes; family Timaliidae; genus Pomatostomus; species Pomatostomus ruficeps. The sequence goes on from VYZT01008882.1 coordinate 198,249, forward strand.
GGATGTGCTCAGCCAGCCAGCATCTTGCTTAGGGAAAAAGTAAAGGGGTATAAACATTTATGCTACAATAACAAATTGGGCTTTTTAAAGCCCTGTTAAATGCTGTGACATGGATCTCTGAGCCTTACTGTGCTGGCAGCCTTCTTTTGCCTGTGACAGATGAAGAGTTGGGGCTGTCAGAGTTTTGGAGTGCTGGCCCTGGGTCCCTTGTAAGGGGTGTTCAGGGCTTTGCCAGAGATTTAATGCCCTAGAGCCAAGCTGGATTTAGATGCTGAACTTCTCAATAAGAGCATGAAACAAACAGGAGTTTGGTGCTCTGAATACACAGTAGATCAGGGTATAAATTGGGCACAAAAACTCCGTGTGACTTTTCCTATCACCAGTGCCGCTGTTGCAAATAGGAACCATTATCAGTTTCCACTTAGATGTTATTCAAAAAAACTCAAAATTTCTGAAGGTCTATTTGCCTCAGAAAGTTAATCCCAAAGCTGAGCTGCTGTGAGCTGGCTGCTTTTTCTCCAGAATAAACCAGAAAAAGTTTGCATGAGAAATAAAGCAAGGTTTTTCAATAAAAGTGCATCCTTGTGTCACTATATATGCACAGGACTCATTGCTTATACCTTTAGGTGTTCAGGTTTTTTGCCTCCTGGAAAACGAATTACTCAAAAAATAAAGATTAAAAAATATAGGAATGATTAAAAATCAATCCCAGTCAGACACTGGCTATGCTGGTGCTCCACTCCTTTTTTTGTCTTTGGATGTTTTGTATTCAGAAGGTGGTTAATTGTTTTCTAGATTGTTATGAACCCACTTCCCTCCAGCAAAGCATTTTTAATATATCTGTAATAATCAAAAGGGAAGAAAAAAGGCTTTTCCTCCAAGTTTTAAATGTGCTTATGTCTGCACTGAAATGTCAGATTTAATGTGTTTGCTTCTCCTAAGTGATGTCAATTATGGCCATTTACCTTTCATTTAACAAAAATACCAATATTTATTCTGCTGTCTGGTATTTGCATACTTCAGCTACAGGATGAAATCCAGCCCTATCTAAAAACACAGGCAGAGCATCAGGCAGAGCTTCTGGCACAGCCCCGGGACTGTCCTTTCCCCAAACCCAGGTGTGACACACAGTGCAGCCCCCCATGAAAAAGCCACGGTGTCACTTGTGCTCTTTTATCCATACCCAGGCTTTTTATGTCAGTGATAAATGCAACCCAAAAGATACCTTAGAGCATGGTAGGCATCCCAGTGTATGTGTTTCTTCAAGTTTATGCCTTTATTCGGTTTAAGAGTCCCCTATGGAATGTGTAGGACAAAGAGCATGGTTAATCCCAGGGAAGCAGCAGCATATGGGAAGCATTTACATCACTAGTGACAGAAATCTCACTGCTGTTTTCAAAAGCTACACAAAAATACTCCCACCCTCGTACGAATATTTGAAGTCAGACAAATATTCACAGTCAGCTTTTCTCTGGTTCTCTTGCCTTTATGGGGCATTTGGATAGTAAAGCAAAGAGCATTGTGGAGGAATACCCTACAGAAGGGGGAATTGCTTCCCCATTAGGCACCACTTAATTCCCTGCTTTAAGAAGGCTCGTTTTAATGGGTATTGCAATAACAGGCTGTGAACTTATTTTCTTAGTTCCTGATATATTAATAAGTAATATTAGTTGTTATAAATAACTAATATTAGTTGTTATTCAGATGTGTTTTCAATACATACCTTTAATTTTTACACACTTTCTTCTATAAATGCAAATTCTCTTTACTCTAAATCTATATAGTATACTTTAAGGTCTAGCCAGGAGGAATCTATACCAGAGGAATATTAAGTACTGCTAAACATATTAGTGTGCACTCACAACACTAAGAAAGGTTGCGTGAAAGAAAAAATAAGCTGTTAATAGTATTGCAGTGTAGATAATAATTTAAAGATGTCTGAGAAACAGAGAAATTCAGGCATTTTTTGCTGTACCTTGAAGTTGGGAGAAATGTGCCTACAGTGTAATGAAGGAAATGTGAAATGAAGTTAGTTACAAAAAGACATTTGTTTTCACAAACTAACTGTATTCCCTGCCTTGGTGCATGTGCATGTTTAGATGCATGCTGAAAGAAATCCCAGCTGTATCACGCCTTTCCCTCTCTACACCGACACACTTTCTTCTATGCACTCCAAGTTTGCTTTTCATTAAAGTCCACTCTGTTTGTGGCATTTGATGTATTTTGAACTATTACTTTTTTGAATCAGTACCTGAGAAGCAATACTCAGAGCAATACTCAGAGCCTGGTCGCCTCTGGCGTGTCAGGGTGGTTTAGCAGTGCTGCTATTTTGCAATAAAAGGAGATTTTGCAATAAAAATCCTGTCCAGGAAGTTCTGACCCCACTGAAGCCAACAGCAAAAATTCCCTCTGGCTCCAGATTCACAGTTTTCCCTTGCGCAATGAAAAGCCTCACCTGGAAGTTCGATAGCGTATCACTATTGATGCCATGGAGCCCAGAGCAGAGAGTGAAGCCCCTGAGCTCAGCATGGTGGGAGTAATGGGGAGCTCCACTCACCTTCTGTCCCTTCCTGCAGTGCTCCGTATCCTGCGGCCGGGGCATCCAGCGCCGCTCCGTGCAGTGCCACGGTGGCAGCCCAAAGGCAGCTGAGGCCGAGTGTGACCCAGCCAGCCGGCCACCTCCACAGCAGGACTGTCACCTCCCTGAGTGCCCCAGACACCGCTGGACAGCTGGAGAGTGGCAGGCGGTAAGCGGGGACCCCCCTTCATACCCTGGGGTCATGGCTCCTGTGCTCTCAGGCGTGGGATGATGCTGGATGCCGAGGTCGGGGAGTGCTGCCGGAGGGTAGGGATGTTGGGGTTGCAACCTGGGCTTGCCAAAATAAAAAGAGGCAGAGAGAAGGCTTGTGCATGCTGGCTGGAAGGGAGAGTGGAGAAATGCCTCTGTAGGGTTAATTTATTGCTTCATGCTGCCCTGTGTTTGGCTGGGACGTATGCAAATACCGAGCAGGTTTTGGGTAGGATGGATTTGGGTCTCTTCCAGGAGACAGAGCCCTGCCGCGCTGCTCTAGCCTGAGCCCCATGCCTGGAGGAATTAGGGAGCAGTGATAATTCTCTCTTTCCTGCCCCATTATCCCAGCTCCATCTGACATCCCTATCCTTTCACTGAGCTCCCGGTCTTTGCTCTTTTATCAAGCCATGAGCAGTGCTAAAGTCAAGCCTCCCAGGGGAGATGATGCTTTTCTGAATGACCAGGATCAGTCCCCACCAAAAGCAGCTCCTGAGACTGGAACTGGGGATAAAGCTGCTGCTCCAGTGGTTCGGGGAGTGACTCCAGCTCTTCTGCAGTGTGTGCAATGGGTGGCCTCAAGGATGGTGGGTAGTAGGAGGGTGAGGGGACTCTGAGCTAGAGGAGCCCTGCCATGCACTGCCAAGAGGGTGCTGTGTCAGCCTTCAAGTGCACAGCAGGTTTTGGCAGAGACAGTTCAGACCAGACACCAAAATTGTTCTTTTCATTTGGGTTTTGTTCCATTTTTAGCCCCTGCATGTGGTACTTCAGCCTGACGGGAACAGGACACAAAAGTTTAGCTTCATTTCCCCAATCTCAGCAGTGCTGGGAAATTGAGTATATAATCCTGTGTAACCCGGCCACGAGTGCAGGAGGCCAGAGAGGGCTCTGCCCTTTCCCAGCTGCTTCCCAGCACACAGGGAGGTGCGATGGGAAGCAGCAGGAGGCAAAGCTGGGCTGGTCACACAGTGGTACATGATGGAAACATCCCAGCCAGAAAAGGAAATGTAGGAACGGCTGAGGGGCTCCAGCAAACTCCTTGCAATGAACTTTTGGTTTTACAGAGCCCATTCATTTCTTCAGCTAATAAATTTAAAGGCTGCAAAGTAGGTCACCAAGCAGCATGTAGTGCCAGTCCTTACCTAGTGGTGTAATCAGCCCTGAGAAGAAACAGCTCTTGCCGCATCCTTTCATAGAATCTTAAAATCATTAAGTTGGAAAAGACCTCCAAGATCATCAAGTCCAACTTTCAACCAAATTTTGCACTCTCTCCATTATTTTTGCAACTTCTCAAATCAGTTTGGAGAGGCACCTGCCTTCACCCTTCCAAGCCCTTGGTAGGATATAAAGACTGATGTTTTCTGAAATTTTCCAGTACCTCACTTTACACTGGGGAGATTTTGAACATATTATGGAGATTTTGTTTTCTTCAAGGGAGCTTTGCTGGGGGGATGGACTGGAGGTTTCCTCATCCTCATAAGTACTCATAAGTAACCATGGACAGGAATATGCAGGAGCTGCCCAATATGAGCTTGCCCCTTTGGCTGACTCCAAGCATTTCTCCCGAGCACTTATTTTGTTCTGATGTACACAGTGAAAAAAAGGAACAGCATCTCCTCCCCAGCCGTAGGCACTGTCCGTGAAGAGGCACAGATTGTATTGGTATTCTCTGAGCAGGGAGCAGCAATGAACCCTAACTGACATGGAAGGCAGGGTGTAAATAACATCCCAGTGCTGTCTTGTTCTTGATTTCTTTAAAGGGAATCTGTCTAGAAGGTTCAGGGGTTTTCAGTTGTTCCTTTTTGTTGTTGTTCTTGTTTAGAAAAAGTGTTGGTCTTAACAATGAGAAGGAATATGAAACTTACTGGAAACCATTTATTGCTCTCTTGGTGTATCACCACTAATCACGTGTTCTCAGTGCCCTCACCAGGGAGAAGAAAGTCAATAGAAAGAGCCTCGCTAATGTCAAAATAAAACTCAGACCAGAGTCACAAAGAAAAAGGGAAAATTGGGAGAAAGAAGGGTTTTTTCTTTAATATGAGCCTCTGTGGAAGAATAATGCACAGCTCTGGAAGCTGCCATGCAAGTCCTGAATCTTTGACATTTGCCTTTTGTGGGAAACTGTGCCATCCTTGCCTGATTTGAATTGCAGAGTTACCCAAGGCATGTTTCAAGTGTTCATGGTGTGTGGGGGGGGTACATTTCATCTCTGTCAGATTGTTATTTTAAAAAGGAAGAAAACAATGAATGCTTTTGCAAAGCAATGCCTTTGGGGTTGTTTTAATTATTGTTATTGCTCTTGTAAAACAGTTTCAGAAGTGCTTGAAATGGTCATTAATTTGAACTGCAAGGAAAATGGTTCAGAATTTGGGAAATTAGGAAAAGGAGACAAATATTGTCAAATGCCTGACGTGTTTTTCATGTTTTGCTATCAATAGCTGTTATACCCTGGCCCCACTGTTTTGTGTGAGATTTAAATCAGCCTTGAACATGAGATTTCATGCAAAATCTGTCACTGCATTAAAAGGAAAAATAGCCTTTCCATGCTAGCTGAACTCTGCTTTCTACATGAGTAATGTTTTATAACCTTGGGGTGGCTGACTGGAGCCTCTGCAGTGTTTCTCTTTGATTTAGTTTATGATGGTTTCACTGTCTTTGAGCCACATTTAATATTTCAGTGGGATTATTTTAATTGCCAGTTACCCTTAAAAATTACAAATAATCAAACTTTTGTTTACTGATGATTACAAAATGCACAGAGCTGGCTCAGGTTTATTTAGCTACATAACTGTTATTTGCAAACAAACCCAAATCAGGCTGGCCTGTGCTTGGGAGTGTCAGTCTCTCATCAGCAAATAATGACTTTAAATGAGGATGGGCTTTTGATGTGATAACTCTTCACTGACAGTGTCAGAAGATGCCTTGATGGCATAGAGATGGTTCACCATCTTAAAGTGAAGTGTGAGCCAGTGTACTTTGCAAATTTAGGCTGAAATATACATTAAGGAGAGGAGAGAAGATCAGGCTTGTTTCTTCCCATTCCTTTCAAGGTGCCTCCTTTGTCTGTGAGGGACCATGGAACAATTCACCCTGTACTGCTGACCCCTTGCTGGGCTGGAAAATGCCAAACCAGAGAGGAGGGAAGCTTTGAGCATTCCGTGACCCCACTCCCACTGTGCTGGACAGTCCCTTGTTAGGGAGGAGCAGGAAGGTCGGGGTTCAGGCTGCCCTAAAAGAGCAGGGTGCCTGGAGAGCTGTTAGGGAAGCTCCATGATGATGGAGCTCTAGTGGTGCCATAGTCACGCACAATGACCTCCTTTCAGTTCTTCCTTACATAAAAGGGAGATAATCAGAGATGGGCAAATATAGCTCACTTTGTTTGCTTTCTGGGGAAATCACACTCCAGCAAATTCCTCCAGCCCCTGTAAGATCTCCGTATTTCAGCAAAGACCTAGAAGGAGCTTCTACTCCAAGAACTCAAACCAAGAGAGTAAATAAGGTTGAAAGCACACAAAGCCCTTGGGGTCTTCTGGCAGACTGCAGATTTTGCAATGTTGACTGTTGCCTAAGAGCTCCTAAATTATTCCTTTGGAATAAATGCTGCTTTGTGGAGCTGCCTTTCCTTCCCCATCCCTTTCCACTTTGCCCCAGTTCTAAATATTTACACCCAACATGATGTTGTGCTCACTGCTGCTCTCCTGGTTAGCTGCTCCTGCCACAGACTGATCTGATTTTTCAATGTTCTCAAATAACTTACAATCCTGGTTCTGGCAGCTAATTACAGAAACAGGGCCATGACAGTGCCTGCATTTTGCAATTAGCTGAACCCACTAAGATCTTGCTAATTGTGGGCCAGCCAGGAGAGCAGGAGCTGCTTCAGGGAAGCTGGAAATTATGTTTGGAGGGTGAGACTCTAACTAGAATAAACTGGCACAGTGTTCCGAGTCTAAGTGACTTCAAACGTTGTTTCTGTACAGATAGGGTTAGTCTGATTGGATGTTTTAACCTTTTCCTTAAGGGGAAGACATTTCCTACCTGTTTATAAAATGATTATTTTCATGCATTTTTCTTCTTGTTAATCCAGTTAGTTGAAAGTGTTAGAAGACCATTATCAGCAATAACTTAAAGAAAATAGGATTTTATCTAGACAGCTGCTCTTATGCTGATTGATTTTGTTTTATGTGTGTTTTCTCTAAGATGCTCTCCAAGGACAGCCTCATTCCCAGGAACACAGCCTCAAAGTCAGGCTGGTTTTTCCAAGACAAGCAGAGAAAGAGCTGAGTCCTTAAAGTCTCCAGAAGGCCCTGGGGAGCAGTTGTACTTGGCTGGCATGGGTTGCTCTTAATATCAGACAGGGCGGTGTTTAAAAGAGAATAAACCTGCAGGGCTGCCTCCACTGCAGTGGCTTCAGAGTTGTGTTTGAGGCCAGGCTGGATGAAACTCTGAGCAACCTGGTGAAGGTGTCCCTGCTTATGGCAGGGGGTTGGAATTAGATGATCTCTAAGGTGTTTTTCAACCCAAACTATTTTATGATGATTCTATGATTCTGTGTGCCCCCATGCCAGGGCAGAGAGCTGGGGAAGGGGCTCCCCCCACACCAGCCACAGCCAAAGGTGCAGCAGCATGATTTTTGCAAGGGGGATGGTTGAGTTGTCATTCTCCAAACAGTGGTATTTACTAGGGGCTGAAATAAGGGGGGTTGGCCCCTTTCTTCTCCCCTTGCCCCATCTCCTGGCCCAGCATGCTCAATCCTGCTTCTCTTAGTCCTGTCGTAGCTGGATCCCACATCTGCCCCATCCCAATACCTGCTACCTTGGTTTCTCCTCTCTCCTGTGGATTTGGGGTAGCACCTCCAGAGGTCAGGAGCAGTTTGTCACAGGCAGCAACACCTGGTACAGCAGGGTCCTGGTCGAAAATTTTCCCCCAGGTGATATCAGTGACAGCTTACAGGGGTTTCTAGGAGGAGGACTAACTCCGGATGCGGATTCATTCACTGGAGTCCTCGGGGCTGCATGAGCCATTGTTTCTTGCTCACAGTGCACGAAGACGTGCGGGGAGGCGTCCCGGTTCCGCAAGGTGTTCTGTGTGGATGAGAACGAGCAGCCGCAGAACAGTGGCTACTGCGACGCCAGCAAACGCCCCCCCGAGATGGAGAGCTGTGGGCTGCCCCCCTGCGAGTACATCTGGATCACGGGAGAGTGGTCAGAGGTGAGTCCCGGTCCCTGTGCCTCCACTGGGCCATGCTCTCCTCCTCTCGACACTGCCCTTGCTGAGGTATTGCAACCCCAATCAACAGTGGCAGGGCAGCACTGTGGGCTTTAATTTTTTTTTTTTTTTGTTTATTTCTGTATGCAGTCTCCATGTTGGATAGAAAGGAGCGGTGCTGTGGGAGACAACCAGGATATTAAAGACTAAAAGGAGCATGCTCAGGGTCCTAGCTAATATTGTCTGGAGGCAATTTTCTTCCAAAGCATAGTGCATTCAGCAGGCACCCTCTTTGGTTTTCTGCTGGTTTATTTCATTTATTTATTTATTTATTTGTTTTTATTCCCACCCCCTCTTGGGGGGCTCTGGGGCCCTGTGAGTTGTGTAAGAGTCCGGGTGAACATAATGGGGGAAAGGCAAGCCTGGATGTGAGCATGGGGGCACATCCTTCCTCAGTGCTGTGTGTGGCAGGGGCAAGGACCCAGAGTGAGGGAAGGCAGGACATTCACCCTCACAGCTGGGAGAGAACTTGGAAAGGAAAATACATGAGTTTTCCTTGCAGCAGGCACCGCATGCAGGAAGATCCAGGCTAATCTCAGCCTGTTTCCGTCTGCAGCCAGTGAAAGATTGCTTTCCAGTTGGAGGAACAGCAGAGGGAAATGACAAGGCAGGTGCTGACACAGCACTGATTAAAAAGAAAGAACAAGAAAAGGGAAAGAAAGAAAACATGCCGGGACTGAGAGGGAGGAGAGACAAGTCACCAGAGATAGTGCAAGGATGGAGAAATGTGGAGAGATGAGAATATCTCAGAGCAGCCTGGTGTCCTGGGTGGTTTCTTAAGAGAAATATTGAGGTGCCTGTCAGGCTGGTGCCCTGGTTGCTCCTTGCCCAGGCACCCTCCACCCACTCCCAGTGCCTGGGAGACCACCTAAGAGCACTCAAGCCCATGAAGACAGAGAGGTGGAGAGGGCTTACAGAGCCACAGCTTGGCTCTCCGCCGGTGCCACTCAGCCTTTTGATGAGGAGGGCAGAAGTGCTGTTTATTCGCTAATTACAATGAAAAGTTTCTCATTCTTCCAGTTGCTGACAAGTACCTGTAATTCAGGGTCAACCTTGACCATTTTGTATCTCTGTGTATCCCAAGGCAAAAAAAAGCACCACCAAACCAAAACAACTAAATAACAGAGGCATTTCCAAGTTCCCAAGGATCTTCTCCTTTCTTTGTGCTTGGGAAGGAATAACACGTGCCCAGGAGCCAGCCTGGAGTTGGGAGTCCTGAAGCAGCTGTTGATCCAGCCCAGAGAGGAACTGGGCACCCAAAGATAGTGTCAGGCACCAGCCCACTCATAGTAACCACTTAAAATATTCATGACTGGCTTAAATAGATAGCAGTGATCTCTTGAAGCAGTTTCCTGGGTTAAAAGCTGACAGGCCTGGTTTCATCCCCTCCCATTTTGGGCAGCCTTCCTGAAGCACATGGTGCTCACCGGTATTTCCTCTGCCCGCAGTGCTCCGTCACATGTGGGAAGGGATACAGGCAGCGCCTCGTGTCCTGCAGTGAGATTTACACCGGGAAGGACCATTACGAGTACGGGTTCCAGAACATGGTCAACTGTCCTGGCACACAGCCCCCCAACATCCAGCCCTGCTACCTTGGGGAGTGCCCCATCTCAGCCTCCTGGCGCATCGGCAACTGGGGAAGCGTAAGTTTGGCAAACATCTTTTTCGGCCAAAAAGACTGGAACAACCTGGGGTTTTGTTAGACACAGACTGAAGGTTTGGCAGGAGAATGTTTTAGAGCTGTTTAAATTAATCCATTGAATACTCTGGTGCAGCAGCAACCCTGGTGTGTGTAGGGCTCCATACTTCAGACTGAACCCTTTCGTATGAGGGAGTCCCAGCAGCAAGTAGAGTCATTCATGAAAATTGGGATGTAGCCAACATTTGTGGTTGTGTTGATGGCCATGCTGAATGCTTAGTGAGAGTGGGGTCACTGCAGAAAACAAGGGTTTGAAAGCCTTGTGCTAGAAGGATTGATGGATCTCTAGCAACTGCAGTTGATCCCACTTGGCCGTATGTATGAGAAAGACTTGGGAGTCACCATTAGGCTGAAATACTGGTCATTTGAGCCTGAAAAGGATTTTTTTTCTTCTTTTTTCCTCCCCCCTTCTTGTAAATGCTGGGACAGGTCGGGGAAAGAACTTGGCCTTTCTGCTAAACTTATTTGTGTTGAGCTTCTTCTGGGGCCTGAACTACAAGATCAAATTTTAGTTAAGGTGATAACATTTCACTTCTTAGGGCTTCTGACATTCTTTGAAATGTGATGTTTCTCCCATAAACTTGATTTATTAACCCAGGTCAGGCACTTGTAGGAATTTGTCAAACCTTTACAAGGCAATGAGTGTCAAGCCAAGTAAAACATAGTGGAAGTTGTCACAGTAACTGGCAAAGCCATTTGAAACCTAAGTTCCTCCTGCACCGTAGGAAGCTTCAGATCCTCCTCGTGAGTCAGCACAGATGAGTTACAGCAAAGAGCTCAGCCTCAATTAATTGGTATTTTCCCTCAGAATTTAAGTGCAAAATGCCCAGCACATTAATCCAACTTCACTGCAAAGAGCATTCATTTCAGAGAGCAACACCTTTCTCCTCACTTTGGACTGCTGAATGTCCCAGTGACTACCAAGTGCCGTGACCCTTGTTAGCTCTGATTCTGAAAGGGATTTAATGTAAAATGCCATCACCTTTGATGGACAGACAGAGTCCTATTCAGCACTTTAGCTAAGTTTTATGGAACTGGACTTGATAAAGAGTAAATGGCCAAGCTGTGAATACCATGAGCCATTGAAGACCATCTTCTTCATGGTGTGTTCCTTTAGACTAATCATTTCTAAATGGATGAGCAACTTCATTTTCTTTATAACCTAACCTGGTAGCTTCAGAAAGAGCTGATTTTCATTTCTCAAGTACTTGAAAGAACAAGTTGTGGATGGGGTATGCTCCCACCCCCATAGCCTACACTCAGTAGCTGGATGTTCTGCTGCTTGGTAGCTCCAGTAACCTGTGCAATTTCAGCCTTAGGATTGCCCTTGATCTGGGTGGTTTGAGGATGACCCAGTGTTTGCACAGATTTAGCCATTTTTCCAGCAGGTGAGGGGAGAGAAGATTTCGAGGCTCCATTTTTTTTGGTGCAATTGGCATAGAAAACAACAATCTTCCCAATGTGAAAAATAAACCATTTCACTTGAACACAGTTCAATTTAACCAACTGCCTCATCCAGCAAAGTGTGCAAACGCTGAGCAAAGCATGGTAGTCTTGAAGTAATCAATGATAATAAGGAAGGGACTACTTATTTGATTAAAATGAAGCCTGTGTTTGAACACTTCACAGGATTGGAGTCTTTGCTGCTGTATCTTGATACAAGGGAAACCATCTGTCTCTGTTCTTTCTTCTGGAGCCCAGAAACCCTTGAGATAAAACAGGAATCTCTGTCTTGTGTCCCGCAGTGCTCTGTCACCTGTGGAGTTGGGGTCATGCACCGCTCAGTGCAGTGTTTGACCAACAATGACCAGGTCAGCAGCTTGTGCCATGTGGACCTGAAACCTGAAGAGAGGAGGATATGCCACAATGTCCATGACTGTAAGTTTGCAGATTTACACCTTCTTTTGCCTTTCTCATGGCTTCAGCATCTTTTCCCATCAAACTCATAGAGATCTGCAGCATTTGCAAGCATTGGGAGCTATCCAAGTAAGCATAAAGGCACTTCAGGGAAACCTCTTAAAAATAAAAAAGATGTTTTGATGCTTTGGAAGCCTCAGAGTGTTCCAAAAGAAATTTTGATGTACAGTTGTTCAGTGTCTACAAGTATTTCTGTTTCATTTCAGGTGAATTACCAAGGAGTTGCAAAGATGTTAAAAATCTCAAAGGTGTCACTGAAGATGGTGAATATTTCCTGCAAGTCAAAGGAAAGACATTAAAGGTGCATTTCAGCCAAAGTATGATAGTTAATGGGTTTTCTAAAGGTTCAAGAGAACCCTGCATGTGGTCTTCACTTCCACTCCGGGATTTTCTGCCTTTGTTTGTCTCAGTGATGCCTTTGCACATGACACAATTCTGGCTTCTGTCTCTCAGGTGTATTGCTCTGGGATGGAGACTGACCGCCCAAAGGAGTATGTGACCCTTGTAAATGGAGATGCAGAGAATTTTTCAGAGGTGTATGGATACAGGTAAGGAATCCTGTAATCATGAATCTCACAGTGTTTTTGTTTTCCATGGCAATATTTCCTGGTCATGAGTAGAAAGGGTTTTCTTTTGATTTAGATTGCATAACCCGACTGAGTGTCCATATAACGGGAGCAGACGAGAAGACTGCCAGTGTAGGAAAGATTACACAGCAGCTGGGTTTTCCACATTCAGCAAAGTAAGGCTGGACCTGAACACTATGCAAATAATAAGTGAGTAAAAACAGGGCCTTGCCATTAAAAAAAATGTTTATTTTACACAAATATAGCTGTAACTACAAGCAAGCAGTAGTACTCTAGTAAGCAATATTCCTGAGAATTCCTGTTAAAAGCTGCATTTAGACTTGGTCACCTGTTTGCTACTTTACACTTGGAGACTGCAACTTGAGTACATCAGAGATGCTCGTGTTATTGCTGTGTAAAACAGAAAAATATTAAGGCAATTGCTGGTGTATGTGCTCTGCAGAACGAGTATTTGCATGCGCCCAGCAGCCCAGTGTATTTTGTGAAGGATTTTATGTCACTTGGTGCCCTCTTTTCAGACTGGATTTGGACACAAAGCCTAACCAGGGAGGAGCTTCCCAACCCCCCACCCCCTCTTCATTTTACTCAGAGAGGTGTCAGGAGATCCCAGTGCAGGGGTCTCCACCGGGGTGGGGATGCTGTTCCCAGTGGCCAGGGCAGAGGAGTCTCTTGGCAGAGCCAGACCGTGGGGAAATAACTTGTACTGAGGGCTGGGAACATGGATTTGCAGTGGAGAAAGAGAATGTAGCTATGCAATATAAGTAACACACTGTCTTTTTTGTCATTCCTGTGAGCTGAGAGCCCATCCACCACCAGAGACCCTGTCGCGTCCCATAGAGTTATAATTTCAGTCCCCCTGACGCCACAGCAACCAGTTTCCAGCAAATGTTTTAAAAATACAACATTTTGTTGGGAGTTCATTCAGTAAATAGTTAGGTGGTTTTTTAGCAAATCAAAATCTTTCCCTGTAAAATGACTCTTTATCTGATAAGTAGTTTTTATCACTTAATTTTCAAGACCTCCCAGTCTATCAATCTGTAAAAAGCTACTAATAATCTGTAAAAGCTCCTAGGTAAACATCTCAAAGGAACCACCCTCGGGGAATTTGATACCAGCTCCCTTTGAATTTCAAAAGGAGATGGGCATCTACCTCTGTCAGGCAGGAACTATCTCACATCCCCATCTAAATGAGTCTCATTTACTTCAGATCCCTCCAGAGCAAAATACCCCAATTCCCTTTGAAAACCCGACCCCTGAGCTGGGACAGCCAGGAGAGCAGAGATGTTGTTTGCCTTTGTTTAAAAGAGAGATTTAGAAGGTGCTGTAGCCTTCCTGAAAGTGGGGAATTTTTTGATCGAGAAATAACCCCCAAGTCAAGGGTTCAAGTTTTGTTGTTATTTATACCTTGTTCCTAAATCACCAGATTTAGGAACAGATTTAAACTGAGCTGTAAATACGGAATGTAAGTGTCCTGTTAAATTCAGTGCTCACAGCTGGGAATCACATGTGGGATGAATCAGGAGATTTAATATTAAAAAATACAGTATTCTTGACTTCATACATTAATGTAGGAAGCCAGCTTTGGTGAATTTAAACTTTAGCAAAGAACATGTTTACATTTATTTTGTCTCTCCTCCTGCATCTTTCTTTCCATGTTATTCACCAACTCTTCTCCACAGCAACTGATTTACAGTTTGCACGGACACATGATGGACGACCTGTTCCTTATGCCACTGCTGGGGACTGCTACAGTGCTGCCAAATGCCCGCAGGTATTTGACAAGAGCATTTAATAGGAATTGGTGCCATTTGTTATGTTCAGGCCCTCTATTAATTACTGCTGATCACAGCAGCCCACCTTCAGTGAGTGGCACATTCTTATCTCAGCGATCTGAAACTTTTCCCTTTGTGAACATGAAGAAAGTAGTTTCCATTTTCCATGTTATCAGGCCAGTGGCTGGCTAAGAGACATTCCCTAGGGCCTTAGTAAAGGAGAAAAGGAAGAAGAAATAGCCTGTAAGGGGAGAACTGGGTTTTGCTTGCATAGTTGAAGACAGGGTGATCACAGGGCTTGGTGGAAATGCTGGGCAGGGAAAGCAGTAGGGAGTAGATGCTTTTTGAACACCTGTAGGAGACACCACCTTAGCACATAAGTGTGTTAGAGAATGGCTTGCTGCATATTCCCAGCACACCTACCGTTTGCGGGGCTGGAGGATGACAAGTGATCTGTTTGGATAGCCCAAGGTATTGGGTGGGTCGTATTGGCAAAGAGCATCAACAGGGAGTCGCAGCAGCAGACGGCAGAGGGCAAACCTCTCCATCTCCTTCCCTCCCTGCTTTCAGAGGTGACACTTCCCTGCACAGCTCAGCGGCTTAGGGATTGACTCCTTATCTCAGGAATGCTCATGAATGTCAATATCCATCCACCTGACCTAGACAGTTTGCTCCTAACAGAAAACCACCATTCCCAAGGCAACAAGTGCAAGGAGCAAAGCTAACAGCCATCTGGTACTGTGTGGCCGTGCTGGGCTGTGTGTCAGCCCGGGCATGTGTCTGAAGGATCCCTCCGTGGGTCCAGAAATGGGCAGGACTGGAGTCTGCCATGGAGGTGAGGGGAAGGCTGAGCACTGGATGCTGGTATAGTCCTTAATTTGCCATCCATCTTTTGCATTTTGAGAAAGGGTGGAATTAAGTGTTTTAAAGAAAAAAGCAAATGGAAGATATTTTTATTTCACTAGTCTGGGAAAAAAAACAAAACTGTGGAATATAAGAAAAACAAGGACAAGTGTGCCCTCTCCAGTTGAGAAGGGAGCAGTGACAGCAGCTGCAGCACATCCCTGAGGTTCCTTCCCATTGGCTGCTGGAGCACGTCAGGCTCTGCAGCTTGCCATGGAAAAGCCAAGAATGCCCTCAGCTGGCAGAGAAGCAGCAGTGCAAAACAAGGAAAAAACAGTGCAAAACTGGGATAAAGCAGTGAAAACCCGGGGAAAAAGGCAGTTCAAAATCAATCTGAAGGCCCTCCTCTGTAGCCACCAAGGAGAAGAACTTCTTAATGTGAGCCATGCTGTGATTTGTGCAATGGGCTGGTCATGCTCAAGAACAATGGAAAACAAGGAAAACATTGCTGTCAAGATCCTGTTAGAAAAGAGACACAGTGGCATGCTGGGAGCCTGGAGCACAGCATTTTGGGATAACCAGGCTCTTCTTGTTTTCTAGGGTCGCTTCAGCATAGACCTGTATGGGACAGGCCTGTCCCTAACAGCAACAGCCAAGTGGCTCTCACAAGGGAATTATGCAGTGTCGGAAATTCAGAAATCTCCAGTAAGTTGTAACTTTAATTATGGCTATACCTGCTCTTCAGAAGTTTTTAATCCCCACATTGTCATTCATGGCAACATCTTCCAATAGAGACTGACAAAAAATGAACATCTGATATTGAAGTGTTGCATGTAATTGTAGTGGGGCAAAACCCTCACGGGTTTAACTTGATCAGAGTTATTGCAGTTAATTAGTGAGCCTGATTAACCGTGAAGCTGAAAGCGCTGAGTGCTGTGGGGCAGACATATCCTTAATTAGTTGCCTGAGATGTCCAGCATGGAGTCTGCATCACAGGGCAGAGCAGCAAGACAGGGTCAGGACTGCAGAGCAGGATTGGACCTGCAGATAGGGTCTGGTGCCAGACAAGTGCCCTGAGTAGGAATTGTTCCCAAAACATCGCTGATGTGGAAGATGTGGACCTTCCTGCTGGTCTGGTCTGGGTTTATCTCCTTGGGAGAGTCTTGAGTCACTGGAGTGGTGCAGGGGCACCATCCCCTGTCACTGCCTCTGGCTCTGCTGGCTGGGGCCTCAGGGTAAGCCAGGCAGCCCTTCACAATCACTGACAGCCAAATTTGTACTTGTACTGCTTAATTTGCCTGCCTGTTAACACCTCCTGCAGTCACTCTGTTGCTTTTGTGTCATATTCTGAAATGGTAGAAACCCAGGATTGCTTTTTTGGCTGTTACTTCATGTGAGTCATCCCAATTGCCCCTGTTAAAACTCTCCAAAGGAGGTCACCGTAATCATTTAACAAACAACAATTTGCAAAATATCCTCTCCTGTACTGCTTTCAGTCTCCCTGGCTCTGGGAAGCCTGAGTCTCCTCTGTGCTGGTGCATTAATTAATGCTACTGGTCTGACCATACTACAGGTGGAAGAGGACCAGCATAGGCACTGTATGTCAGTTCCAGCAGGTTCTTTTCTATTCTCGCCTTCTAAAAGGAGAGAAGCCAACTTTGGGGTTGCAGAGAACATCATGGCTGGCAGAATTAAAACAAACTTTAAGGAATAGGGGTGCTCAAAAATCCTCCATCCCCTGGTGGCATCTGTCAAGTGCTGTTCCAAAGGCGTAATTGCCTGCAGAAGCAGGAAAAAGAACAGTGTCGTGAGAAGAGATGATAGCAGCCTGCTGCAGTCACAGATCAATAATGTCAAGGGCAGGGTGGAGCTCATTTAAAAATAAATGCTTTGTGCAAGTTTGGTCTGTGCTTAAGTCCAATTTTCTGGTAATTGAGGGTTGAATTCCTCTGAAGGACTGTCTGTCTGTTGTAATGTCCAAGGGGAGAAAGACTCTGCAGAGGTGAGATAAGGAAGGCCAGATGGAGGTATTAATCTCCTGACTCAAGCCCAGAGTTGCACCCTGCTTGCTGGGCTCATCTGGAGACCAGGTCAGCCTCAGGACCACTCCGTATTTTCCCCTTCTGGCTGTGGGAAGGGGAGGAGGGTTGGCACCTCAGCAAGTGGCATTACCTCACCCCATCACTTTCCCTCCTCTCTTGTCTCTGGAGCAACTCCAGGACTTTCCCTTCCAAGTGGATGTTTCCTGGTATTGCCTGCAAATACCCTTCCCATGCCCTTCCCATGCTCAGGCAGAGCTGAGGAGCTGTTACTGTCCCAGAGGCTCTTGCATGAGCCAAGTTTTCTACTCATTATGTATTCACTGTGGGGCAAACTGGAGGAAGCAGATACCCTTGAGATGCCCTCCAAATGGCCTTCTCCTTGGGCAGCTTTCAATTTAATAAATCAAAACTACCCTTTTCTGTTTGCCTCCACCATCTGACCTGGTAGCACTAAAGAGAATTACATTTGCATATATTCGAATACAACCTTGATTTCGTAGATTGATTTAGGCATCTTTTTTTTTTTTTCCCAAGCCATTTTCTATTAAAAACTCTGGCTTGAGTAACCCAGATCTGGCCCTTCTGCAACATGGACTTCCTGAGTTCTTACTGAGCTCTTATTTCTGATTTTGCCTGCAGGATGGTACCAAAGTAGTAGGAAGATGTGGTGGTTACTGTGGGAAGTGCACTCCATCATCTGGAACAGGCCTGGACATTCAGGTGTTATAGCAGTGGTGAGTTCCCAGCTGCTTCTGCATGAAGGAAAATCTCCCCAGAATGCCCTGAAGGAACAGATCAGTCCATGCTCACAAAAACACATTGAGTGCATTGGTGACAGTTGCCTACCCCAGAGAGCATCCCAGTGGGATCCCCTGCTCCCTCAGGAACCCTTGTGGGTATAGCCCTTCCCACCCTGCTGGCACCCACTTTTGCTCTGCTCTTGTGCCAGTTTCTCTAGTGACGTGTTCCAGAGGCCAGGATGACTATAATGTGCACCTTTTCTGTGTTTTCCAGGTTCTCTAAGAGCAGGAGCAGAGATGAGAGATGGATGAAGGATAGTGATGCAATACCTCTGCCTTCCACTTTTATATCTGTGTATATGTGTAAATAGATTGCATATTCCTAATGTACAGTATAATATTTATGTTCAGGATTATTTATTTTGATTTAATATTTTTGTACGTAAAATCATTATATTAAGGCTGCTTTTACTATTTTTATTTTTTATTGTTAAATCCTGCAGTCAAACCACTGCATTTTGTGTACTCTACATTATATGTAGCATTATGACAAGTGATACTTTATTGTCACTGTATTCAGTTGTTTACTTTCAATCAGTAATTTTCCTTCAGTTGTGGGCTGCTTTGGCCCTCCACGGTGCTACACAATCTGCATAGGGGTATTTTTGGCATTTCAGTCTGTCTTTATGATAGGAAAATAATCAAGATGTGCTTAAATTTTTATTTTTAGGGATTAGGCTGACAGCACTCAAGGAAAACATGACAATGAATACAGTGCTAGTTGCATTAGCAATCTTTATCTTTTAGGTATGTTTTGAATTTCACATGACCTCTGTGGCCAGTGCTAAAAGCACTGGTTTGGTGCTAACATGATATTTATTAATGCTCTGTAGTTTTAGTTAATCCAATGCCTTTATCATTGAAGAAGGGAATAAAGCAGAAAAATTGTCAGGCAATTCAAATCAATCAAGAGCTACTCCAGGTTTAGGAAAATTCCTGCAGATGGATCTTCAGCTCAAGCCCCTTTTTCGTAGTGTTCTGAAGTGAACTCACTTTTTTAAAAAATGTATCTTTGTCTCCTAATTGCATGTGCCACTGTGCTTCCTGGCTCCATCTGGAAGCGGGGTATTAACTCATCCCAGACAGGCTGATCAGGCCATATGTTTCCCTGGGCTGTGTGCTCAGA
Source organism: Pomatostomus ruficeps (assembly GCA_013400735.1). Taxonomy (NCBI): domain Eukaryota; kingdom Metazoa; phylum Chordata; class Aves; order Passeriformes; family Timaliidae; genus Pomatostomus; species Pomatostomus ruficeps. Next base: position 217,088 of record VYZT01008882.1, read on the forward strand.
AGAGATGTAGTTTCTTACCGACTTTGTTACAAAATCCAGGTGTGAAGCTGAAAGCATCCCCGTGGTGTTCCCTCCTCATGGGGCTGGTGAAGACCATGGGGACAGCATACCCAGGGATGGGAACAGCATACCCAGGGATGGGAACAGCACACCCAGGGATGGAGACAGCACACCCAGCCAAGCCACCCCTTCTCTTGGCCAGGGAACTCCACTGCAGGCACTTGCAGCATTTCCCCGGCTTCCTACTCACTCCCAGACCATCTGCAAAGGGAGGCTTCGATGCCTCCTTTCAACAAGATCACTCTGTACCTACAGATGATTCTGCCCCCCCTTCAAAAACAAGCTGCTTTACGCCTACTTCTGTGTTGCTTCAGAGCTTCCTGGTAAGGCATCTGTGCTCCTTGCCGCTCCTCATTCCCATGTACAGCCAGACATTTACTGTTGGCTTTTTTTAATCAAATTGAGGAGCCATCTCCTTTAGGTGTGGTGGCTCCTACCTGTACATAGTCCTCTGCCTGTGGCACACTACGCTTTCGCAGAGCTTCCTATCACATTGAACGGGGGTGATGTGACCAGGTTATTGTTGTAGTCTATGACTATGTCCCTTATCTCTTTCTCCACAACTTTGCTTAGTGATACGAAGATGCTGCCCTTTCACCTTATATGTCAGGGCAGCCAGGAGCACAAAGTACAAGGAAAGGAAGCTTTTCAGCACAAAAGTGCCAGCAGTTTGGAAAACCAAAGAGGCTTATCTGCTCTTCCAGATAACTCTTTCCATTTGGATGCAAGCAGTTACCAAACGCAACCTCGGGATCTTGTGTGAGTCTTTTACAGAGCTCCCCAAAGGATGTGTAATCAGTCTGTTACAAAACAGTCGGATCGATGGTGATAAACGATCCGATCCCTGGATTCATAACCCATGTGTGTGCCAGGCTGTGTTCAGCCTTTGGAGTGAAACGTGTCAGCCTGACAGTTAGGGATTGATGCATTCCTGTCAGGTGAGAGACAGCTCACAGGCGAGCAGGGCTGTGTTACAGCCCCGCAGCTGAAGAACTGGTGAAGGAAGGGGGAAAAAGGGAAAGGGAAAAAGGGAAAGAGAAAGAGAAAAAAGGGAAAGGGGAAGGGAATAATAATGGAATAGTGATTTTCTAATGATAATTGTTTATGTATGACTTCTGTAGGGGAAAAGGGAAAATTGCACTATGAACTTTAGAAAGAAACAGTGGTGCTTAGAAAGTACAGGCATATTATATTTTCTTTAATGAAGTGAATAGCTATTTATAAAAAGAAATACTATTTTGACCTGTACACATTCATTTCTACCATATAGTTTCAGAGCAGCTATTAATAGAGCTAGAAGAACCTAAAAAAATGAAATAAACTATAAGGGAAAAAAATGACAGAGCACTGATCCTGTGGTTCATTAATGATCATCATTAAATAGATATTTTGAGGACCAGAGACAATAGACATTTCTTGTTCAGGAAACAACTCTGGATTTTGTATATCAATGCCATTATTTTTCTACAAACTGGGGTATTTTTTTGCAAGCACTTTCCTGTACAATGTTTCTTTTCTTTCTGCTTATACTCAAAAGGAAATTAAGACATGTCTGTATGGTCTTGCTGCATTTGCCATCGTATTTCAATACCTGTGTGCTACTATAGAGGCAAAATACTTTGTACACGAGGGAATAATACATTGAATGGTAAACATTCTTTTCTGTGCTGGTGTTTATTTCTAAGGTTTGGGTTCCTTGTTTGATTGTCCCATGCAAAAGGAATGAGGGATGGGAAGAATGTTGTTTACATGGAGCCCTGCCCCAAACCTATGTTGGAGTCTGTGGACCAGGGACCACCTTTGAGAACAGTCATGATCATCTACTCATGTCCTGATGGTTGGAGAGACTGATGCTCCCAAATTTCTGTCCAGAGAGGACTGCCCCAAGGTGCAAAATATGCACAAGCACATCTCAGATGTGCCCCATGTATTTTTCAGACGTGTCTGGTGACTGGATGGTGCTGTCTTCAATGACTGGAGGCATCCTTTGCCATGGGATATAAGGGAGACAAACAGTTCATTTTGCAAATGTTTTTGAAGGGTGAGCTGGGATAATGGGCCCACTTATAGTGCTATGGAAAGAAATGTGTAAAAAAAAAAATGTACTTTTCTAAATTGGAAAAGATAGTATCAAATATACAAGAAAATCCAGGCAGGAGAAATTTGGTTTAAAAGGAAGGAAATGTAGGGACCACCTCCCAGGATGGCAATTAAATGTTGGAGTGCAACCAGTCTTACATCACCACTGCCCAAGATACTGCAGGTAAGAGTGAAGAAGTTGCAATTTCTGCCCTCTCTTATATGTTCCTCATGCTTTGTTGCAGAAAATGCTGCAGATCTCTTAGTGCTGGCAGCTCCAGCCTTTTCCAGCTTCTGTGTTTTCAAAGGAGAGAGGATTCCTCCCTTGTGCTGTCTGAAACACTGTCAGATGCAGAAAACAGAACATGCAGTATTTCAAAAGCTCAATTCTTCTTTTAAATGACCAATCTCTTTAGAGTGTCTTTTCTATCATTTATCTTTAATAAATTATTACAAAGACGTTAAACATGGGCTGCTGTGGAATTAATACACAGACCCTGAATCATATTTAACCTTCCAGCCCTGTGTAATGAAAGGTCATTTTAGCACTTTCAGTGCTTAGGTTCTGTGTGCTTTGTGCTCAGGTCCTATGACAATTAGAGTGTTCTTCTTCAGCCTCATTGTGCAGCCTCGGAGACAGAGGTGATTGCTTTATCTCTTTGGCCTTCTGCCCCAATGATGGGCATTTTTCCTTTCTAGAAAAATAAAATGCATTTTGTTGAAGGCTGTTGGAAAGACACATCTCAAGGATTGAGTCCTAAATCAGGACATTTGATACAAAACTTTCCTTTCCTCATAGCCACACTTTGAAAATCATATTGAAGAGTGCAGAGGCCTGGTTTACTGTGTCTTTCCAACACAGCTCCTCAAACAGATGATTGAGGGCTGACTCAGAAGAAAGCATTCTGTGAGGGGAAGAGCACTGAGGTGAGACACTTCTCCTAGTACCAGGCAAAGACCCAGGAATTCAAACCAACCCAGGAGTCATTAACAGCTGAAGTGGCTCAGCCCATGTGTTAAGTTCTCCCATCACTTGAACTCTTCAAATGAAGTCTTTCAATCAGGTCATTGTAAGAGTTCATCCAGAAGTCACAACCCTTTGTAGTGTTGGTCACATAGTGGGAGGGGATGAGTCCCTTTGCTGTACAAATTCCTGGAGGCAGCTCTCCAGCTCATACTGAGCAGAAGGAAGAAGCTGATGACCGAAAGTGGTGCCTGTCAGTCTGCCTCCAGTATTTTCCAAGTATTTTTCCCTTTGAAATGATGCAGGTAATGGGAATTGTAGCCTTCCAGAAGCAGATTTGTTTGACAAGTTTCTGACCTCTCTTTGCAATTGCTAGATGAAGAATGCTAAGAAGTTATTTTCAGCCTTCACAGAAGAGTCTGAGTTTCCACTTCAAAGTTGGCTTAATTTTTCAGCTATTTTATATTAGCAAACATAAGGCACAGGTTTTGGGTTTTTTTTTAAAAAAAGAGAATAGTATTTTGACCTAACCCAAATGCCTTTTATACTTTATTTCCTGGGGAGGTTTCTTTTGTTTGTTTGTTCCAATTAAGAAAAAAAACAACAAACCTGTGAAATTTTTCATTAAATTACTTCTGTGTCTCTCTAGTTATAAATACTGGTTCTGAAGTGTTTGGAGATGTGATCTGTTGACTAAGAACAAGAAGATCTGATGCAGGTACCATTTTAGGCAGGGGAAGGTAGAAATGCATTTCTCCTTTGTGAAGCTGATCCAGGTCCTTCAAGGCAGGTATCTTGGTTTGAAAGACAGGTGTCTGCTAAGGAAGGCAGGAGCCTCCCTTGGAATGGAAAATGTAACCCCCTTTCCTCCAAATTATTATCATTTTGAAATTAAGGGGCTTTCAGGCAAAGTTATGAGAAAAAGAATAACAGTTCTTTACTAGTATGCATAACAAGGTGAACAAACAAACAACAGTGGCAGTAACAACAAACACAACCAGAAAACCCAATAAACAATCTCGTCCTGCTCCTGTAGCACTCTCCCCTCTGGTGCAGTTCCGGTCACAGCCGGCAGGGGCGCTGGGGGCTCCCGGCCGGGCAGGGCGGGTGCGGTGACTCCCCCTTGGCTGCAGGGGGCGCTGTGGCCGGGTCCTGCTGTCCTTTCCCACTGGACAATGGCGGCCGCAGCCGGCAGGAAGGGATGGAGGAAAGGCTTCGTCTATGAGCCCCCAGGGGCAGCTGGTCCCAGTGCCTCCTCTGGATAGCAAAAGGAGCTGTGGCAGGAGCCTCAGAGTAGCAAGCTGGAAAGGCAGGGATGATCAAAGTCCCAGAGTGGTAGATGAGATGTGCCAGAAACTCGGCAGCTGCAGCTGGAACTGCCGCAGTGTCCTGGCAGGGCAGGGGGTGTGAGTTGCAGTGTAGCAAAGAAACCTTGGAGCAGTGGCAGAGAAAACAGCAGGGGGGCTGGGCAGTGGCCTCCCGGCTCTGGAACACGGCTGAGAGAGAGAGAAAGAGTGTCCCCTGAGGGGGGCGCGGGGATCCCAGGGTTTTCCCCTAAGGCACCAGAGCAGACGGTGAAAGCCCTTTTTAGTGAGGTACAGTGTTAATAAGGTCCCAGTTCAGTGGTTGCTCTCACAAGCAAAAGCTCACCCACGGCAGAAGAAGCAGGACCGGGATCTCAGAGTCCAACACACAGGAGTGGCGGCAGCAATGCATCACGGGCAGAGGGTCCAGCAGGAGCAAGTCCCGAGGTTTCGACACCACACGTGCTGGTTCCGAGCTCTGAGCGGTCAGGCAGCAGGGAAAAATGGCAAACAGCTCTTTCCTCCCCCGAACCTGGAAACCGAAATCCCAAAAACCCAGGCAAACCTCCAGGGTAGTCCCCTCACCTTTTTTCTCGAGTTATCACCTGCAACCCACCCCCAGCCAGGGCCGTTTCAATGGAATGTTGTGACACCCAGCTACATCTTTTGTTTTCTTAGGTAGCAATAGTTATTGTTTCCTAGTGACAGATGGGACAAAATTCCATGAGAGAAAAAAAACAAAGGGACAAATCCTAAACCCCAACAGCAGGATATGAAGTGCAGAGGCTGAGGCCATGCCCATCAATCCATTTCCACCAGGAAAACCTCAGTTCTGCCGGGAGCAGAATGGTTTCCACATTACATCTCTTCACATGATTTGGCACATGCCTGGCTCTAATGCTCAGCCTGAGCTGCCAGCAGCAAGATCAAACTGCAGCTACTTAAATATTTGTTGATAGTCAGTGTCTCCATTTCTGAAGAGACAGCATGAGGAGAAGAGCCAGAAGTCTGGAGTAATCTCTGAATACAAAAGCCTTTGCATGTAGGACAGAGGGCACAGGGGAAGGCAGGGCTCCGCATAGTCTCACTCAAAATCATTACTTGGCTCCATTCATATGCTTATAATTTCTTCATCCTTCTTTAGTCTGAGACTACATTTCAGATGAGCAATTAAATTAATCAGGTCTTTTCTGCATTGTCCTTTTCTAATCCATCCTCACTGGCTTGCTGACCTTTCTTTTTGAAGATATTCACTGCTCACTGCCTGCCTTCCCCAGCCCCGCACAGAAAAGAGCATTAGCTGTGAAACGTTCTCATTGCTCCCGCTCCCGGTAGCAGGGAAGTGGGAATGGCTCCCTGCAAACTGACTGGCAAGAACAGACATGTCCAGTTAGTTGCTGTTACTGGCAAATACAAGTAGCAGTAAATACAAGAGGTGCTTCCAAACCCCCACCGGCAGGTGGGAGCGAGGCTGCCTGCAGCAGAGGATGCAAGCAGGTACCAGATGCTGCCAGAGGCTGGAGCTGTGGCCTTATGCATGGCTTGGACTCCCCAGATGAAGTTTCTCAGCTTGGTCCCAGGTTTGAGTAGCCCTTTGGAGCAGGATCCAGGTGGGAGCATGCAGCTCTGCACTTCCCACTGAGGCTGATGCCTTGCCAGAGCTTAGAACAAGCAGGTACACACTGCTGGCAATCTTTCCCTGCTTCAGAAAATGTGGCACAGCTGAACTGGCAAACAACTGAGACCTAGAATAACAAACCACGAGCTGCTGAAAGGAGGTGTAGGGCAGCAGTGACCATGGAGGTTTGTTTACTGGCAGCATAGGAGCAGCTGGGTGAGTCTGAGCCTTGTCTGTGGGAGCAGGAGGCAATGGCCTTTCTTCTTACCTGTGCTGGGGCTCAGCTGCTGAAACACTTTGCCGTCTGTCTTTCCTTCACTGTTCTCCTCCCAGTGTATCCCTCAGCATGCCATGTCTCCTCAAATCCACATGTTTCAGGGGGACAGTCCACCCAGAGCAGTGGCACAGGTGATCTAAGTAAACCCCAGCAGATCACTCTGCTGACTCTCACTTGAACTGCTGCTCCATTCAGGTAGGGCAAACGGAGAGGTGATACACTTCAGATCCACTTTTTAGAGATATTTCTAAATTATGCTGACTGAATTGCATAAAGTGGGGTGTCCTCAAGTTATTTCAACAGCTCTTGTCAACACCGACAGCTTCATCCTGCTCTGTCTGGAAAAATGCAGTGGGTGTGCCTTGTGCTGGTGCAGAGCTCACCTGGAATAACCCCTGAGAGCTGCCTGCCTGCCTGCCTGAGAGAGGCTGGTGCCCAAGATAACCTGAGTATATCCTCCTCTTCAGCTTTCCTCCACACTGTGCACGTGAGATGTGAAGCTTTCCAGGTACGACTGGCATTCAGACTTCACTAATGGCATTTTCCCAGCTGATAATTCTCAATGGCTTGAGCCTTTCAAGAACTTAAATGTATGGCAGCATTTAACTTGGGAGAACAAGAAGCTTTTGACAGCAGGTGTGTCCTGGGCTGTTTGTCTTGCCTAAAGGACTGGTGTGCCCATCAGGCAAAAATAGCACGAATATAAAACCTGACAACATTAGTGTCCAGAAAAGAAACAATTTCTGGCATCCCAGGGCCACAGACAAAGTTTTCTGAATTTACCATTTGACCAGCTACCTAATTTCTTGTGATTTGGGCTACCACCAGCAGCCTGGTTTTGCCAGGTATTTCTCTCCCCTATTTATAAGCAGGAACCCTGCTTATAAATAAAACAGTAAAAGAAAAGACTCTTTTATTTTTCTCCCAATGTAAAAAGACAACAAAACAGCTTTAAAAACATGAGTAAAAGGACCTTTCCACCTGCAAGGTGGCAAATAATGATTAATGTGAAGGATTGCAGGACATCTGTGACACTTCCAGTGCCATGACAAGGGAAGGGCAGGATGGCTTCACTCTTGCCAGCTCACCTCCTGCCGGGCCTGCTGACACCTGCCTCTCTGCCAGTTACCCCAAATCGGTTTGGTTTTCCTTATCTTTGTAAGTGGTCCTGAAAAGTCAAAGTACCATGGCAGAAGTGTTAATTTACAGCGTAAAGCAAATAATTCTGCGGCACCAAAAGAGAGCTCCACGAAGTGGGAGAGGCAGGGGGAGAAGGAGTAGTAGAAAATTACTTGTTGCTATAGTGCAAGCATGTTGTGTGCAAATTGGCAGGGCCCCACCTGATTGCTTTGTTTAGCCTCAAATTGAAAGGCATTAAGGAACCACGTGAACTGGGGCCATCTTCCATCCACCCCGTGTCAGAGAGGCTGGGAGAGCTGTGCCAGGGGACTCCTGAGCTTGACAGCAGAGAAATCTGGTTCTGGGAAAAGCTGCAGCACTTTCATTTCATTTCAGGGAGCAACAGCCTGAAGGATGAGGAGAGGGCTGGAAAGGAGCAGGAGAGAGGGAAGTGGGATGCACAGCCTGTGACACTCTGCCACACTGGCATCAGAGGCCAGGGTGCCTAGGGTGCCTCCAGCACCTCAGCAATGCCCAGTCTGCCCAGTTTGAGAGGGGTGAGTCCCTTTTTGGCAGGGTAAGTTTTATGTATCCACTTGGCTCTGCATTTCATAGCAGGTGCTCTTCTCCGCAGAGTGGGACTGGGCTCCAAGTTTTTATTGGTGTGGACTCCAACTCCCAAATGCTATTTACAGGGAAATTGAAGACCGTCTTCAAAATTAACAATAGATGGCTATAAATCTTACTCAGTTACCTAGCAACTAACACAATAAAATCCTAAGGTTAAAAGGAGAAGGGTTATTTGGAGATACCTTGGGGAGCACATAATGGCCATTTGCATTCCTGGGTGGGAGGACACAAAAAAAATTCCTGGGATATTTACAAATGAGTGTATTGATGAAAGAAAAAAGGTGAAATTACTCAGTACGGTTTTAATCAAAATACCTCAGAACAGCAAAATCTAACAAAAAAGTAGCAGTCAAATGGCTGTGATAAAGAGCACTCAGAAAATGTATAGTGATCTACAGAACTCATGGAAGGGTTTGTTAAGTTCCTAAGCCCACTTTGTTGCAATTTGTGATATCTGAAGTGTGTGTACTGCAAAGTAACTGGGTAATAAACGTTCAGAGTGAATCTGACCATTACATGCCTGATGGAATATGCCCCAGAAAAACCTACGCAGTGCAAAAAAAATTTAAAACCGAAGTAACATAGTATGATTCATCCCGGCCTGGGTTCCTGTTATGCACAGCACAGATTAAAATTCCATATCCCCACCTCAAACTGGGATTTATGCACAGCCTTTTCTGCCTGCAGTAATCTTGGAGCAAATCTTGGAGCCAGAATGAGCAGAAACACTGAAAACTCCTAAAAGACCCTCATGGGGGCACATTTACCCAGGAAGAAGGAGGCTTGGTGGAGGAATGATGCAGCAAATTAGATGCCTGATCCCCAGCACACTCCTTCAGCAGTTGTAGCACTTAGAGGTATTTTTAAGCCCTTCTTTTGTTGTTTGAAAGGCTTCAGACAATAACTTCCTAATAACAGTCAGACATTTATTACCTTCAGGGTACTAGATGGAGACAGGATTTGTGTGGAGCTGTAATTCACCTGCACAGGCTGCTGGCAGGAGGAACTATGAGGGGATTGACTCGGTCTGTAACAGTCAAATTCACCTTGACATCACAGAGGGGAGAAATGGATGGGTCCAGCATCAAAATGAGAGCTGCTTTCTGCCTTACTCCAGAGCTTTCTGTTGGTGCTACCCCTGCCTTGGTGCTGATGGTCAGGGCTGGACTGTAAGAGGCACAGGGGTGTCAGAGCTGATGCAGGGATGCTGAGAACTTTCTGCATGTGAGTATTTTGGAGGTGATTTCCTGACATGAGGCAAGGTTTGCAGAATAGAAGGGCCAGGGGCACTTTCCTGGAAAGACTATCAAATTTTCCTGGCTTCATACACAGAAGTGTTTTGTCTGCTAGCTAACTCCCATCCAGAATTGCTGGACCAGAGCTGGAGGCAGACTTTCCATGGTTTTTGGTGGCACAAGTTGTCCCCATATTTCCAATCCCCTGGTTCCAGCTACTGCTGTGGACCTGCGGCTCCTCTTCCTGGGTGGTAAGGGCTGCCCACTGGGCTTGGAGACAAGTCACTGCTGCTATGGCACATGCTGGTGTCCCAGATGGGATGGACATCACCAGGAGAGCAGAGCCCTAATGACAGCTCTGTCCTGCATCCCAGGCTGCTCTCCTGCACAGGTCTATCCCATGCCAGTCCCTATTCCACCTACCTTATGACCAAAAGCTAACATAGGAGCTGCATTTTACCTTTCCCTGAGCCCTTTGATTTTCATCATAATTATTTCCGTAGTATCAGGTACTACAGAGAGCAGGAAACAAAGAGCATCCCTGTAATTTCCCTCCTCTTGGCCATCCATAACTTCAAAAGGGAAATGTGTCCAACTCACAGTGCATGAATGGAGCAAACTGGGTTTTAAACTGGTTTTGTCATGAGAAGGGCTGGAAGGAGAGTCATCCCTAGGCAGGTTTGTTTGAAACAGAAATGGGAGGGGAAGATGACGTATGGAACAATTTAAGTGACAGCAGAAATAATTTGTCAGACAAACTGTCTGGCATGTATTATACATGTGTGTCTGTTTCTGAGCCTATTTGACAGCAGTATCTGACACCCCCCACCTCCAAGCTGATTCTGCCTCCACTCAAGAGGAGGATCTCCATGTTTATAAAAATTATAATGCAAAATCCCCTTTTAAAAGTAACTCTCATGGTAGCTCAGGTAGGTCTGGAGCTGTGTTGCTGTCCCCTGCCCACCCAGCCATGCCAGGATGTTGCATCATCCCCTTTTCACATAGTGAGAACAAGGGAGTGGGAGTTTATTTCCTGAGAGATCTTTACTCTTGGCGGCTTTTCTGGGGGAGGAAAGAGAAGAGGAGCATTCAGGCCAATGAGATAATGTATCCCCTCTCTTTCCCAAGTGCATCCCAGAGATGATGTCCTGGCCTGGCTGTGTCCTTATGTAGATGCAGCATCTGAGCATCCCTAAAATGTGAATGGAGTCCTCCTAATAGCCCTTCATTAATCCTGGGTGTCTCAGACCAGAGAGAAATTGCTGTTCTCATGAGATATTTAGGTGACCGGGAGTCCCCAAGGACCTGACTTCACTGGGATCTGTGCTACCTGAATATTTTTATGGCTCTGTGCAGACCTGATATCCCCAGGTCCCTCTGCAGGCACACCAGAGCAAAAGCAGTGAGCACCCCTCACCCCTCTTATCTATACCTTCTGCATTCCCAGGCTGAGCCCTCATCTTCCCTCTTCTGAACACACTGATGCAAGTCTTGGTGCTCAGAACCTTCCCTGCCTTTTGCTTATGTATTAAGGATCACCCCCAGTGACTACAGTATCCGCTGGCATGAGCCTGGAGGATACAAGCGTGCAGGGTGACAGGGAAGTTTGGTAGCTTCATGGACAGCTTGGGATGGAGGGAGGGGACCAGCCTGCCTTGTTTTAGGTAGCAATTTAGGACCTGCGTCTTCATCAGAAGACTGGAGCTGTGATTCAGTACAGCCACACCTCCAAGGAATTTACCCTCCAACTTTGACTTACTTTTGCTGTTTTAAACTCATAGCAGATGTCCTCACCAGCCCTGTTATTGAGGGCGCACAGCATCTCTTGCAACAGCAGAGCAATTAAAGAGGATTTGCAGGTCACCTTTAAAGCATTTCCCACAGCACGTTGAATCTTGTTGTAAGTCCTGTATCCAATACTGCTTTTATTTCAGCAGTTTTAATTGAAGTTTTAAATATTCTGAATCTTATGCAAGACAGCCAAAGTGCTGGGGATTTTCAGGCCCTCTCTTGCATGCCGCCTGTTCCCTGAAATCCCATTGTCCTTTGGCAGAGATAACAGTAACTCAGCGCCCTGATATTAATGTATTTCACATTGGGTACAGGTTGTATGTGGAGATGTTTCAATATGAGGTCCAACCCCAGTCTGCAACCAGTTGTCCACTGTGTGATTAAGTGTGTACTTGGAGAGATTGCCTCTTCCCTTGAGAATTTATAATATATTCATGCACCACTGTATGAGTTGGAAACTGGGAGAGAAACCAAGAAGGAAAATGATGAGGAAATTTAGCAGAAGGGAGCAATAGAGGGAAGCTTGGAGGGTTTTGGAAAGGTAAAAATAGCAATCACAGAAAAACAGAGCAGGGAGCATTCAATATTTTCCCAGTACCATGAAGAAAGCCTATGAAAAAGGAAATTTTCTCCATGATAAAATTCTCTGTGTGGGTGTTGATTTTTTTTTTCTTAGGTTGGTTTTGTTTGTTTTATTTGGGTGGGTTTGGGTTTTTTTTAAGGAAGCACAGTATTCATGGCAGGAAAGGGTGAAAATCTCCCCAAAACTTTTTGTCTGAGACTCTTCAAAAGGCCACCTCAGCTACATAGCTCCCAGCCTCATTTCAGCCTCCCAGAGAGGAAGATACAAGAGAAGAATTGACAAAAATGAGAACTGATTAAATGGAAAAAAAAAATATCAAAGGGTTACCATTTTAACCAGCTGTGAGGCAGCAAGGCAAGGGAACAAAGAGGCAGGGAAGGAGGGGAAGGGGCTGACAGGATCTGCAAACAACCACAACCCTGGGTGAAGCTGTGAAATGCTAATGGTGACGCTGCTCCGGCCCCACTGGGGACGAGTTTCCGAGGAGCCCTGTGTTCTGTGAAGCGTTTGCTGCTCCCCCTCTCCCCATGGTTCATTTTGCTCTGCCTTGCACCAGATGTGCTGTTTGATTGCAAACCCCTGGGGCACGGGCTGGTTGTAGACTGTGGGCATTGCTTTTAGTGCACTATATATGACAAGAGAGGGCTGATGCATGGGCAGCCCACGATTCACAGCCCCATGGATCCCAGGCTCACAGCCCCACGGATTCCAGGCTGACAACCATATGGATCCCAGGCTCCCTGCTCACAGCCCCACGGATCCCAGGCTCACAGCTCACAGCCCCACGGATCCCAGGCTCACAGCCCCACGGATCCCAGGCTCCCTGCTCACAGCCCCACGGATCCCAGGCTCACAGCCCCATGGATCCCAGGCTCCCTGCTCACAGCCCCACGGATCCCAGGCTCACAGCTCCCAGCCCCACGGATCCCAGGCTTCCTGCTCCCAGCCCCACGGATCCCAGGCTCACAGCACTGCTGGCCCATGAGTAGCTCTGCGACGACCGTGAGCTTCGGGGCTGCAACAGGTGCTTTGTGTCTCGGCACAGCATCTCAAGCTGCAAATATATTTCCCGTGACAGTGTCTCTCCTGCACCCTGCTCGTGTTTGTGGACTAAACCTGTTCTCCTTGAGGAGGGGATCAGACGCCCGGCAGGAACCCTGGATGTTCGCTCGCTGCCTGGACCAGTAAAATCCCCCTACAGAGCGCCCTAACCTCAGCGTGCGCCCTTCAGCCCTGCTGAGCCCCACCTCTGCCCTTCAGGAGCTCAGCGTCTTTACTGCCACCCGAGCTCTGGAGCGTAACGAGGACATTGCGCTGCCCAGTCCCGAGCCGGCCGAGCGCGGCGCTCCCGACGGGACCGCAGCCAGCGCCGGGAAGGGCTGGGAGAGCGTGGTTAACTCTGCGGCGGAGCGATGACAGCGGGGCAGGGGGAGCCGGTCCCTCCCGGGGCGGTGCCTGCCGGGCCGAGGGGCGGGTGAGGGGCGGGAGTGCGGCCGAGGGGCGGTNGCTGCCGCGCTCTCGGGCTGGGCTGGGCTGCGCTAGGCTCCGCGCCGGGAGCGCTGCCATGTTCGGCCGCGGCTCCCGCAAGCGGCTCTCCAGCCGCTCGGTGAGTGCCGGGGGATCTCTCTCCCCTCGTCCGTCGCCCCCCGCCCCGCCTCGCTCCAACCTGTGGCTCCGTCCCGCCGCCTGCTCCGGCCGTGCCCCGGCGCCGAGCGGGTCCCCGCTGCCCCCATGTGCCCCTTGCTTGGGGTGCGTCCCCCCTCCAGCCCTTCCCCTGTCCTCTCCCAGCCGTGCGGATGCCTTTATCCCGGGCGTGCCCCTTCCCTTGTCCCCCAGTGCCTGTCCCCGTCCCCCCCGTCCCGCAGCCGGCGCTGACTCTTCTGTTCCTTGCAGCTGACGGCGTCGGGGGAGCCGGAGCGGGGCCAGCCCTGCAACACCTGCGGGGACCAGTGCCCCGGCTTCGCCCTGCACAAGTGGAGGTAAGGCCCGGCGAGATCCCCGCGTACACCCCGACGCACCGCCCCCGTCCCCGCCGCGGTGGGTCCCATCCTAGCTCTCCTTTCACAGGGTTTTGTGGCTCCCTCCCTGTTCCGTGCGCATCTGGAGTACAGTTAGGGCTATTTTGGGAGTGCTTGTGTTAGTCCGAAGCGTGTTGCCCACCCAGGGTGGGGGTTCTGGGGACACGGGTGGGCCAGCCCCACACAGGTGTGCCCCACAGGTGTGCCTGTGGCCGCCGCCGGTGCGGGGCGCAGCAGGATCCAGATGCGGGACTGGGGTAACTGGTTTGGTAATTACCGACTCGCAGCCTCCCCACTGCGGTCAGGGGCTCGTCCTGCTGCCCCGGGTCATGCCGGGGGCTGAAGCCGCCCTCACATGGCAGGGACAACCGGGGTGGGGTGGGGTGGAGTGGAAAGGGGAAAATGGAGCTGAAGGGGTTCTGGCCGTCTGCACCAAACCGCTGCCTGAAACTCCTGCCTCCCCTGTGGCTGGATTTATCCCCTGTCAGTGATGCCAAGCAGACATTTAGCTGTTGAAATGGATGGGGGTGTGCAGGAATGAACAAGTTTTTTTGGCTATTTCTCTTGTGTTCCTTTACAAACCTCGCAGTGCCGGTGCCTGCTAAGCACAGCAAGCCCTGGCCTTCTGCTGGGTCAGCCCCTTCTCCCCTCCCCATGTTCTGCTGCCTTGAAATGAGTTCCTGCTGATGGGCTATCTGGGACTTGGTGATGCTAAATCTGGGCTGTGGGCTCTGGGACCTGTGCACAGTCTTAGTAGGCCAGGGAGCCCTTGGCAACCTTTTAACCTTATTTTTCAGGGTATACCCTTTTCTCCAGCATCTGCTATGCTTGGCGTTCCTCCCAGCCTCTGCCCTACTTCTCAGAGCTATGTCTCACCAGATTAAAGCTCGGATTCAGAGCAAGGAGGACGATTGATATATTCCTGTTGACTTATATCTTAATGTTTAGCCTTACAAATCATCATTCCCTGTGGCATTTGTCCCAGGGTGTGGTGGAACAGGTTCCATAGGCTGAGGTCTGCCCTGAGGGATGCACACCAGCAGGTGGGGCTCGCCGTGGCCCTCCAGCCTGGCCCTCTGCAGGTGCTGATGCCACATCCGAGTGCATCTTGTCCCACCTCAGACGTTCAGGAACTGAAGGTGTCCCTTTCTCCTGGGCTGCAGGAGACATGGTCTCCTGACAGCGTCCCAAATGATCTGAATCTGCCACGTGTGTTAGAAGATTTATAAGGTCATCCTGGAGTTGTCTCCTTTTCAGGGCTTTCCCAGGCTGTCCTGAGTTTCTTCATGTCGCTGCAGAGCTGCTTTGTAATGCTTAAAAGTGTCAAGGAGAACTTTCAAACGCAGGATAAGAAGAAAAGCTGCAGTCACCAACAATATTTCTCCCCTGCTCCAAGGACTTGTGCGGTGCTGTGGTTCATGTTTTGTTATGTCAGAGGGTACAGCTGTACAGTAGCTTTTGAAGAATTAAGTGAATTTTGAAAGCATCCCACCGGAGGCCAAATGGCCTAGTGGAAGGGACACCCAGTGACCTGGGGAGTGTCAGGTGAGAGGAATGTTGCAGCTCTTTTCAGATTGTGCCCTCTACATTGGTACGCTCCGTCTCTTGGCCAGATCCTGCCAAACCACATGCGCAGGAGGCTCCAGCCTGCCAGGACTACCCATAACTATCTCCTTTGCTGAGGAACCCCAGACATGGGAAAGGCTTTTTGCTAAAACAGTGTGGATTTTTCCAGCCGCTTTCTCTCAGGAAAGAAGTGGTTATGTCCCCTGGGGCAGGAGAAGGATGGGGACCCGTTGGGTATGGGTGGGGTCGGCCCCCAGAGGCACTGCAGCCTCTGGGTTTGCATCCTGCTGAGCAGGTTAGACCTTACACCAAGTTACCTTACACCAGGACGTGATGAGCTGAGAGCCCTCCTGCAGACATTCCCATTTAATTGCCTTGATATAAGAGTAATTATGCAATTAAACCAAATAAAGACAGCCTATTTGCCAGAACACAAAAGAGAGGAAATATGTTCATTTTTTACTAGCCAGTGGTCTATTAATGCCAGGAATAGGTAAGCAGGCAAATTACTCACAGTAGTTTCATAGGCTGAAAACATGCTGAGGAGTCTGTGCCCTCTGTGTACAAGGTGATGCTGCCAGTACCTGCTGGGGCTGCTCACCTGATCGTGCCGAATGAGATTGAAAGAAAACAAGGGTTTGCAAGGAGATCCTCAGATTAGGGATATAAATCCGGATCAGTTGACCAGTAGAGATTTTTAAGGCTTTTTATAATCCTTTAACAGCAGAGTTTTGCTGATAAATGTAAATGGGACATCTTTGCTTCAAAGATGTGGAGTGGTGATAACGCTTTAGGGAGACAGAATTTATAAGCTTGCAGGCACTGAAACCATTGCTGAAATAGGCATTGTCTATACCTAACTATGCTGGGTTGTATATTTTCTACTTACCTGTGATTTTAGGTGTGATGTGTGCAGGCACTCCATCAAGCAGGCAGATTGCTTTGTTAGACAATGAAGATTCCTGTGCTTATATATTGCCTTAAAAGCCACTTTTCTCAGAGATGGCTCTGAGCATTGAATTTATCATTCCTGGAAGCACAGGCATGCTTCCTGAGACAGGGAAACCTCTTGAAAATAAATTGTATTCTGCAGAACTGTTTTCAGAATAAGCCTGGTCTCTGTACTGCAGGTGATGTGCAAAAAGAAGATTAAAGGGGGATTGTTAAATAATTAAATAACGTCCCTGGTTTTTGAAGTTTGTTTTTAGATCTTCGTAATTTTGCTCTGAAATTATAATCCTACATTCAAGGTAGTGGGTGAATTATCCTGTAGCAGTGTCAGCATATGTAATGCTAATCTGGTGGAAGCAAGGAATTGAAAACACCTCGGTTAAACTAGAGCCTACATCTCACCCCCTCAAAGCTCTCTCCTGCACGCCACAGATCTCTGCCTCTTGTTGTAAGGCAGAAATTCAATTTTTAGTTTTAAATCATTTAGCCCCAAAGAGGAGAAAGTAAGTGATTTGTCTGAGAAGGCTGAAGATTGAATTGCACCCTCCTTCAGCACAAAGTCCATGAGGACACAGCTATCAAACTATAACCAGTAAAACCCTGAATTTCTCATGGCCTGAGCAGCAAAATGACACCTTCCTCTCATCTCATCACTTTCTGCAGTGGTGTGTTGTAAGCAAAGTGCAGAAGGACTGAGTTCATCTGTGTGGGCTTCAGTCTGGAGGATGGCAATGGAGTGTACATAAACAAATCCTCATTAATACAGGTCAATACTTGAAAGGTGGCTTTGTGTGGAAAAAGAGAAATCAAATTCAATAAAAATTGAACTCCTTAGGAGCCCAGTTGCTGTTTTCTAATCAGATCTGCATTACATTAAACTGTGTGCCATTCAGCTTGTTAACAAGCTTTGGCATTAAATAAAGCTGTCACTGGAGTTTGGTGAATGAATAGCCATTAGGAGTGTCTTTTGCATAATGTCTTGCAGAGAAAAGCCTTCCAGGGAGGTGGTCCAGGAGCAGGGAAGGGAATTTATAACCTAGTCCCGGTGCAATTAGTGTGAATATGCAAACCTTAAAGGTGACAAATGGTTGGGTTTTGCTGCTGTTAAGCTTACTGTGAAGAACTAATTTCAGATTTACTCTGGGTGGAGTAAAATTACAGCCTTAGTGCCGCAGTTAAAATAGCGGATCCTTCATGTTGGGAGATTGGCATGTGTTCAGCACATGGAGCCATGGGTTGTTTGCTCCTGGAGAAAGCCTTGCGAAATACTCTTGCAATTTGACAGACCTTGCTGTTCCCTGCTCTCTGCCTTCTCCAAACCCACCAGCTAAAAACATGGATGCAGGACACCCAGGTCTTAGGATGGTATTTGAGCTTTGGTTTGAGGAAGTGGGGGCTGTACCACCTGGTTTGCAAAGCCTGCAGAGGCAGTGGCATACGGCCGGTTTCTGAGGGAAGGAATTCGTTTTGCTGTGACAGAGAAGACAATTTTAAAAATAGAGTCTGAAAACCTTTGGAGAAGTCTTTGTTGCCATAGTTATTCTTCTGGTTTGCAGAAGCATTTGAAAAGCAGTAATAAACATGACATAAAGACAAAGTCTGGTTTGCCAGGGTTTTCGTTTCAGTGTGAGATTATGTTGTACATCTTTTCTTGGAGCATCTTTTTCCTTGCATATGTCATGCAATCTTTGTCCCTTGGAATCACATTTTGCCGGGGAAGAGATCTGCTTCTCTTCATGCATTGCTGACACACGCCCTGCTCGTAATATCAGTGGTGTGTGTTTGTACAGCACACAGTTCCTGGCCCTCATCTTCCAGGGCAAATTTATGTGACCTGATGCAGTATTCAGTAATATTCCGTATTAACAAATTTTGCTGCATACAGTTGTTTTGAGCATTTAATTATTTCTTTCCATAACTCAGCATCTTGCTATAACCTACTGCATCAGTCCCACTGAAGTCTGATCTCATCTGGCCTTGTTGTATCAGGGAGCATCTGCAAAGACAAACTTTTCAGCTTCTCAGGAGAGATCCGCCTGGAGATCCCAGGTGATCAGCCCAAAGGGTTGTGGTTGATCACTCGATCACAAAAACCTATGGACAAGAAGAAGAGACACGTGTCACGAGATGCTGACCCAAAATGAGGTGGCGGACCAGAAGCCCAGTGATGTGTGCTGTTGTTGGGTCATGGTGTACAAGTCACTTTGAAACTCTCTTCTCCACCTTGTTGACTGTAGGCAAGGAGTTGCTGGTGGCAGTGGATGTTTGTTTTGTTTGTGTGTTTGTTCAATGCCCAGTGCTCTGGAGGTTGCTGTGCACAAGCAACGAGCAATTCAGCAATTCGGTGTGTTTGCAGCCTTTGTTCACATTCCCCCGGGCTCTGACCCTGCCCACGGGAGGTACACCCCAGCAGACGCCTGTATATATCCCTGGGTGCCTTTGAGTCTCCAGTTTGATGCCTAGTTCCTCATCCAGAGAGCAGAAACAATAATATTTGTAACACAGCACATGAACAAATAACACCGAATTCTGAAGCATTTGTTTCTACTTTAAAAAAAAAAAAGTACAGATTATTGCTTCCATATGTTTTGAGCATTTTTCATAGGTTATGTCTCTTGCACACACACGCTCCCTGCTTTTCCCTGTCATGAATAATAGGCTTTGTGCCTCTCTCCTTTAAGATTCAGATATTCTGCACTTCCTTGCATGTTTATTTGAAAGGATTTGGAGATGTGAGAATAGCAATACCTTATCTTGAATAGGCTGATGTTCCTATCACTGCCACGGTGAATGGTGCTGGCCTGGTGCGTTCTAGAAAATTCATCACTTTGCAGTGGGGAAGCTGCTGAAATGGGCAAAATTCAGCCTGTGTGAGTCTGTCGCAGTCAGATCCATCACAGCACTCCTGAGGTGAGTCCCTCAGGGACTGCAGAGGGCCAAAGGTGCTGCTGTCCCTAGGGGACCTGTGTCTGTCCCTAGGGGTGGGCAGGAGTCACCCGCTTCCCAAAGGTAATGTCATCCGGGCAGAGGGGATGCAAAAAAAACCCCAAAGCTTGGTTTTGTTTGCTGATTTTAAAGCCTTTCATGAAGTGTTTGGTATCATTAGCTCGTTTTAAATTTATTTTTGTGTGTTTATTTGGTCGCAGGTTCAGAGAGGAGAAGCCATTCCCCGCCAGGTTCCTCAGTGACAGTCAGTGCCCTGCAGCCCCTGTGCCCAGGGCAGTGTGGTGTGGGTGCCTGCTGTGTGCACTGGAGCTCAGCTCAGAGCGATGCTGCACTGTGCACGTGGCTTGGCACCAATGACTTCAGCTGTCCTATTTCCTTACACCCGCGAGATTAAACGTTTGTGTAAGTGTTTGGAAAATCAGGTCTACTTTTTCTTTGAGCTCTTCACCCCCATGGTGTAGGGATAGAGCAGGGGCAATGAGTGATGGCTCTTACTGCTCCCACTGCTCCCACAGCAGCTCTACCAAGGGGCAGTCAGGCCATTGGGATGGGGGTTTGATGGGTTGTGATATAGGTATTAGCTTTGTCCTGCCCTGGGACAATCTTTTCTTAAATATTGAGTGCACAGTTGCATGTAAGGAACTCCCAAACATTTTTTCTGTCTTCTGGGTTCCATTTCTTCGTGCCCCGCTGCTGAAACAGCACTTAAAACAGCCAAGACTGATAAGGTATCCTGTTTGTGTTGGCTGGGAGACACTATCCACATAACCAGAGCGTTACAGTGTCAGAGGCAGTGTTGTCCCTGGCAAAAAGCCTAAAATAAATTCTTTAATTTTTTGTATGTGATGTACAAAAGAGCAGGTGACGTATGTACTTGTTTCCGGGCAAGCCCAGGGAGCCTATTTGAAGTCCTTTACAACCCACTCAGTATTGTATTGCAAGAACTCAAACGAGTTTGAGATACTTGTCGATTGAATTTCATCTGAGCACAGAGCCCTGCTCTGCAGCTGCTCTAACTGGAGCTGCTCTGCCCAGCTCCATTGCTACTGAGCTGCTGGCTAAAGCCAGAAAAGCAGAATTTCTCCTAGGGAACAGGCAGTGTGGGTAGATTTTCTGTCTGTTTTGAAGCAGCCTTGTGCAATTCTATTTTTATGAATGGTATGGAAAAACACTTATAAGTTGTTGCGGGATTTGGGCTGATTTTGTGGGTTTTTTTCTGTTTCTGGTGTGATTGTGAATGACACTGATGATGGATAGCTGTCTGCAGAGCAGACCCACTGAATTCTGAGTTTGCGTGATATTTTACTTCTAAACAAATTATTTTAAAAGTTGGTCAAGGTTTTTTGCACTAAATTTTTTTTGAAAATGACTACAACTGCTTCTTGATATGCAAAGAGTAGAATGTTGCCTGCCTGGTGTGATCGAGTGGGGTTTGCCATACCGAAGGCAGAATTTGGCTGGTGAGCAGTTTCCTGGTGCCTCAGCCACGGGGCTGCGCTGCTGGACACTGGCAAAGCACAATTCCCTCATGGAGCCTTTCGAGATGGATTTGCCCGAGAGAGACCTGCCAAACTTGGAAGCAGAATGCATTGGCTTGAAGTGGGATCTCCTTGAAGCAGACAGCTGTTGGTGCTGGAGGCTGCAGTTATGGGTTTGGGATCTGTGTAAGCTGTGATTTAATGGGACAAGGTGGACTGCTTTAACAGCTCAGTGCTGCTGGATGTGTAAGGTCCTGAGCTCCCTGTGCATCCACCCAAGCCCAGGGAAATGGGTTAAATCGCTCGTTGAAGCCTCTACTGAGCTGATGGGAGGGAGGAGGTGGGAGATGAAGAGTTGCATTGGTCCTGTGCCATGCAAAGCTGAGCTGCTATCCTTGCCGTCGGCATCCTTACCCCTTACTGAATTTTCCTGCCGTGCCGTAGCCTCAGCCCTGCCGGTCTCCTCGCCGGCTGCACACGGAACGCACAGATGCGCTCTCCCCGCAGGATGTGTCCCGCTGGAAGCCGGCCGTGCTGTGCTGCCTGTGGCACGTGTTGGCCAGGCAGGAAAACTCCTACTGCTTTAATAGCGCGTTAGCAACAGGCCTTTGCCACCAGCGTGGTGTGGCGTGAAAGAAAAAGCCACAGGCCACCGCTTAGGGGGGGTAAAGGCTGGAACTCGGGATCCCCAGCTGGAGGGGCCGGGTGCAGCTATTCGGCTGACGCCCACTGAGCACTGCCCTCCTCTTTGTTGCTCTCGACTGTAGAGAGTCTGTTCAGTGCTTTCAAGAGTTTTTCTTTGGTTTTGTTCTGTTTGCCTTTAAAAAGTCAATCTGCAGTCTTTTAGACTTTTTCAAAGACATTCCTCCCACTCCCCCCTCCCTCCCGCCCAGTAATCCATCCTCATTACACCAGTGAGTCACTCCTCAAATAATGAATTGCGTTTTCATTGTCTGGGTTGTAAGTCTATCACCGAGTTTAAGGATGGCCGATACTATCAGCTGAGACCTTTGGCAGCTGGCTTTGCAATTTGTGGTGCTCATTTGGGTATTTGCTTTTTTTCCCAATGAATAATCTCCCAGCCATGGCGGTGGAAAGCCGGACTCTTCCTGCAATCGTAGCATCTCTGCGGTCACTATCTAATGTTGGAGGAATTTGTAACATTAGCAGAATTGTCTGATGTAAGGAAAACTAATTTCAGTGTAAACCTCATGAGCATGGCTGTAAAGAACGTTTTTCTCATGCTTGCAGACTCCAGACATGCATCAGTGCAGCCCCAATGGCCAGAACCTTTCTCAGTTCACCGGTACTTAGGCCAAGAGGTGTACAGAAAATTCAGGGTGCTCCTCTCTGCAGCTGGAGAGGCTGTTTCTTCCCATGTGTGGCTCTGCACTTCACAGGACCCTGATGCCAGAGCTTATCACTTGGGGAGCTCAGTATGACAATTACTATTCTCACTGTGGAGGGAGACACTTTGTACGCAGCCATTCCAGCAAATATTTCATCCCCTATCCGTTGCCCTTGTGTGGATGCTGCTGCTGTGGTGATAAAAAACATAATGGCTGCTCTTGCTGATAAGGGGAGTGTATAAATATAATTATTGAAATCCCTATGCAGAGCCTGTGGATAGATGGAGAGTCCCTCTCCCTGTGAGGGGTTTCTGTTGCTCCAGAGCCTGTTGGGGAGAGCACGAGTCTGCAGCTCCTGGCAGCTGAAGTGGGAGCTACTCGGACACAGCTGTGAGCAATTAGTAAAGGATGTCTTTTCCCCTCCCTTCACTTTCTTTCCTCCTCGTCTGCTTGAAAGCAAGTCACAGGCTCCAGGGCATCCAGAGGAAGGCCCAAGCAGCTCAGGTTTGAGATGCTCCTGGACTAGCTCAAAGGTGGCCAGTGCTCACTATGGTCACATTCCAGTGACAGAGTGAAGGTCTAAGGATCCAGCCCAACCTTGCAGGAAGCATACTGCAGCCAAGGAGGCAGAGATTATTTAGATCAAGCCAGCAAAAAAATATTTCCATGGCAGCAGTAACCATAGGAAACCTCCTCAGCATGTCTTGGGTGGTTCCTGTTTCCCTGCCTTCAGCTGTTTGCTTTGCAAGAGGAGCAGTGGTTGCAAGTGCCCCGTGCCCCTGGGTGTCACCAGGAGTGGCCCATGAGCCCAGGTGTCCCCAGGGGCTTGGCAGCCACACAAGGGGTTGTGTCACGGCTCCTTGTTTTCTCTTTTGCTCTAGTTGGTAAATGGAGGCTTTGAGAGGCTTCTTTAGATGCCATAAAGTCTCAAAGCCACCTGTTTACCTGCTGTCAGCTCACAAATGTGCATTTGATCCTTAAATACCCAAGGCATAAAAGCGAATTGGCTCCCAGGGTCCAATTCTTCTTCTTTTCTATAGCGTCTTAGAAAAATGCTTTTATATTCCCTCTGGCTCAGCTAGTGATGTTTGGCCTTCAACCAAGATGGGGAATCTAGGACAAGAATCCCTGAGAAGAGCAAGATGAAAAGTTATAAAAAACCACAGTGTTTTGTTGGGGGGAAAAAATGCTGGTAAAAATTTTGTTTAAAAAAATAATCTGGACTATTTTTGATCAGCTTCATGTAGACACATTTACAGGAGGGCATGAGAGGAGGCTTGTTTTCCTGGGTAGTGCCTCCTCTAGGAAATCCAAGCTGTGAAGTGAATACAAATGCTGCAAATGGAGAGGTTTTGCCTTGAGTCACTGGAAGGGATGAGGAACCAGTTGTTCTGGTGTGACTGTGTTGGTCAACAGCAGCTCTTTGATCCGATGGGGACAGGGTGGCTGCATGAAAGCACCTGAGGGCTCGGGCATTTCAAGCCAGCGCCCAGGGGTGCTGGGACCCCACTGTCCCCTCTCTCCCTCCAAGGGCAGTGTGGAGGTGTCCCTACAGAGTTCTGTGGAGCAGATGGGCCCTGCTTGCAGAGCCGAGGTATTGCATAGAGACAGGTTAAAAAAAGATGTCTCTTTCTGTGGGAGTGTGACACAGAGAGGGAGAAAATACATTGTGGTGCTAGTAACTGGGATTTTGATGCTTGTGTAGCAGACAGTGCTTCTCTGACCTCTCCAGGCCATTGGGTGCTTCTTGTGGCAGTGTTTGCTCTGTGGAGAAAGACCTGGCTGCTCTTTGACCCATCTGCCCTGAGTGTGCAGAGATGGTGCTGGGCTTGGTGTCTTCTATCCTGCCCTGACTCTTTACAGATGATTTAATCCCTGTTTCTGCAAAACCCCAACTCTATCGAAGTCTGACTTCTGCTTGCAATTACGCAATATTTGAAGAAGTAGCAGCAGAGTGGGGGCAAGGCTGATTCCCTTTTTCTTCTCACCTGCCAAACGGTGCGAGTACTCATCACAGTGCTGTGGCTGGGTCATATTATCTGTGTTTGGTGCCATAAAGGCCACATGTTTAAAGTGCAACCCCTTTAAATGTCGGATGTGAGAAGAACTGGGATGTGAGAAGACAATAAAAGTTAATATTCTAAAGTCAGGTTTGTGCAGCGTAGCTTGGATTTTTAATATCAAGTGCATAATTTATTACAAGGTGTAGCAGTTTCAAATACATATATTTGAATATGTTTTAATATTCTCTTTCCTTCCAATAGCAGGAACGATGCTGCATTACAATGGAAAAATGATTGCACATTGCCACATGACAGTTTCAGATTGTACCTCTAATAGATGTGCGATTTGCTGAAGTGTGAAGGCTATCTGATAAATGCTTGAATAATAAAGCTATATTGTTTGTTCTGATCTCCCTTTGCCATTTTCAAGTGTATAAATAAAACATTTTCACATTGTATCCTGTGCAGTTCCAGCCCAGACTTATTTACTTTCTGCTGATGTAACTTGGAAGAGACATGAATCTTTCAGTCTGACATGAGAAATCTGGTGGCATCAGTATTGTGTGTTGCGCTTGAAATGATCAAATATAATTTTGATAAATATTTTCCTGAGAAAAGTTA
This sequence comes from Pomatostomus ruficeps, assembly GCA_013400735.1. Classification (NCBI taxonomy): domain Eukaryota; kingdom Metazoa; phylum Chordata; class Aves; order Passeriformes; family Timaliidae; genus Pomatostomus; species Pomatostomus ruficeps. The sequence continues at coordinate 241,680 of VYZT01008882.1, forward strand.
TAAGTATTTAAAGAATATTTTTAAACAAAGAAGCATTTGTCTCATGTACAGCAGAGGGCACTCGGCATCGCTGCTGTACTACTCGGCTGCTGCTCCAGCTGCCTGAAGGGGAGAAAAATCCCTGTGCTTAAATTACAGTTTGCAGAAATGAAGTACTCTGTGTGTGTGTTTGCTTATTTAGGGGGTGTGAGTGTGTATATAAAAAGACACAGGGTGGCATATATATAAAAATAATCCCAGTACATAATAGAAAACTTAAATATTCATAGTGGTTGCTGAAGTTAGGTGAAGCACATGTTGTGTTGATTAATGCTCAGCCTGGTGTTATGCTGAGCTTCAGAGGGGACTGAGTGTGCTGAGAGGAGAAAATGAAGAGGCCCTGGCTGGTGAAGGGTGTCAATCTTCATCTTCAAAGCACAGAATCTGGGGGCATCCTAGGATGCTGGGAACCACCCAAGTGAAGGAAAGGTCTTGAAAGATAGATAATATTGGAGGGTGCAGAATTAAGAGTTATCCTGTCTAGAAAAGCAGCAGATCTGGTGGCTTGGTGGTTCTGTGCTGGAGTTTGCAGTGCTGAGGTCTTGTTCCCAGCCGCACCAAAGCTGATGGAGTTGCAAGGCTCTTGTGAAAGTCTCTGAGATTGTTCTTATCCTTAGTGTAGAAGTGATCTGTGTAAGGAAACGTAGAATACTGAGGTTTTTGCCTGGAGTGGGAAGCAGCCCTAGCCCCAAGGATGCTGTGGAGGGGCTGGATGCTGGCTGGAGCGTTGTTAGCTGGAAGATGAAGCACCTACTTGCTAGTGAGGGACCCCATCCTGGAGGTACAGAGCTATGTGCTTCATTTTCCAGAGCTGATCACAGAGACTGGGACCACCTCATCTTCTGTAATAAGTTTTTTCCAACAAAAATGGACTTTTTTCTTTTCTTTCTGTTCCCTTTAGCTAATTGCTCAGACATTGCCAAGGTGTGTTTCTAGCTGAACTTTTGGTGCACCTTGTGTTTTTCTTTTAAGAGGGAATAAAGAACTCCAAAGCCAAGTCCTTGATCAGCTTTTGGCTGCATTGTAGTGCTGTTAAAATATTCTGGGCAGCTAGATTTTGTGCCATGCTTTGGGTGATGTGTTTTATGGTAAAACCATATGATACCATGCTGAATTTTCAGATTTTAGTAATTAATTCAAGAGGAATTCAGATTTCCTCCTGTCTCCCCCAGTGAGCTGCTTGCATTGGACTTAATCTAAATCTCTCAAAGCAGGGATCCTGCAAGAGGCTGGAAGTGTCAACGCTGTTGTGTAAAATATGGGACTGGTAACAAGAATGAGAGGGCATGTGGTTCCAGATAACCAGTTTATGCAAAATGCACAGCTGGATGGATTTTGCTACAGAGTATCTGTGGAGCGTAATGATCAGAGAAATATGGAAATGCCAGAGGGGCTTTATAATAATGGGTGCTAATTATGATGAAATGGATTTGGGTGATAGGGAGTAATCCAAGATTACAATAGTAAGGTTTTTTTAAAGTAGCTCCTGTTATTTGGGAGGGCAGCAGAGCTCCTTGTTATAGGGCTTAAAACAGCCTCTCCGTGGGATTGTCGCAAGCAGTGTTCACCCTTGGCTGGTTGTTTCACAAGGGCTTGGTACAGCTCAGATGTGACACACGTGAATAATTTCAAGGATACGAGCTGGCTCACGTGCTGCAAAGCACCTTCTCGCTAGATAAAGATGCTGTTTTTGCCTGGGTCGTTTTCTGCAGATGCCACTGGAGCTGGGATCTGGGAAGAGGCTTTTTGTCCCATTATGGTGATTCCTGGATTGTGTGGTTTTGGGGCTGTGAGCGAAATGTGGTGCTGCCAGCACCAGTTAGATGCTCCTGCCTCTGCTGGTAGTCTGGGAAGTACTGGGAGAATGCCACTGGGAATGAACTGTTGCAGCTCTGGGATTGGGACCTAAAGCAAATTGCAACAGCCTGGGGCACAGGACCCTGGACCCTGGTTCTGCTGCGTTGACTACAGGTTTTTGGGCAGGAGCACATGTGTAGAGCCAGGCCAGGCACGTATCTGCTTGTGCTGCTTGGCTTTTCCTTTCTTGTAGGGCTTTGCTGGTCTTTTTTCAGCACTGACCATGCCACAAAGCACTGGACTTAACACACAGAGTACCTCAGGCACCCATCTCCTTGGGAAACAGTGGTTATGAAATGTTTTGTTGATGTTAAAGGAGATGTGGCAATGCAGAGCTTGATAGGCTGCACTAGTGAATTGTCCAGCCTTGTGCTAGAGACCAGCAAGCCTTAGGACTCACCTTAGCCAATGTCAATAGAAATGAAACTGTTTAAATACACAGTTAAAATACGTTATTATGTTAGCATGTAGACCTCCATGTGAGCTTGCTCTTTAACTAGATCAATTAAAGGACCCCCATGGAAGAGATGTAGGAGGCTGGTTAAAAAAAAGAAATCCCAGTCTTTAACTGCTTGTTTGCTGCCAAGTGGATTTTGGTCCGAAGTGAAAGGCTTAAGGGCACCTGGGTTTGAGGGCTTTATCTCAACTTTGGGACTCCAAAATCTTGTAGGCAGTGAGAAGAAATGGGTTAAAAAGATGCTGCATGCTTCCTTTCAGGGGATGAAGTCCAGCTGCTCTGTGTGCTGGCACACAATGCCTGAGCCCTGGTATCAGAGAGGGTTGTTAGCAATGGCTGGCACATTGTTGTGGTTCAGCTCAGCCATCTCCCTTGGCTTTTCCGGATGATCCAGGAGCTTAAGTACTTCATAAAAGGAATGAGTAGCCAAATGGACCAATAAAAGGAGTTTGTGGAAAGGCCCAATATATTTTATGAAGAAAGAAATGGATCCTCTAACGCGAGGGTTGTGTCTTGTAAAGTTTTGCAGGGCTGCAAGTGCTGTTAAACACTGACTTCCTGCTCCAGCCCCTCCTTCGAGCGCATGCAGCAACTGCCGAAACTTTCCTTTTTGGCCTGAACTCTTCCAAGTTTGGAGTGAAATCCTGACCTTGGGGAAGTCATGTCATGAATTTCCCAGGAGCGAGGAAAGTGGTTGTCAGTGCGAGACCTGTGATAACAGTCTTTGAATAAAATTTGTCTGGCCTATGTGGGACTTTTAAGGCAAAGTAAAACACAGCTTTACATCTTCTAAATGCTCTTTGATGGCAACAACAGCAGTAGGAAGGCCAAAATTTGGCCTGACTGTGGTTATTGCTGGGAAATGCCTTTGTGTGATCCAGGAAAAGTGAAGCTGTTTGGATGTGAGCAATGAGTGAGTTTGCAGAATGGGACTTTGTGCACGCGCTGTGCTTCTAACCATGGTAACCCAAGGAGTGAAATTTCAGCCTAACCCAGAGGGTACATGCAAGGCTGATCAATGATTTAAATCCCATGTCCCCCAAGCTGGTTAAAGGCCTTGAAACTGGCTGTGGCACAGGGAGCTGGCATGCCCTGCCAGCTCAGGTGGCACCATCCGTAGCTGCAGAGATCTCATCTCCTCATGCCACCCTGAAGCCTGTAGGATAGGGAGGTAGCAAATGAGACACAGCTTCGCTGGATGTGTCTTTAAAAGGATAGGCAGAGAGCTGCAGGAAAGCAGAAAACAAGGCTGTTGCTACTGATTCATTGTTTTCTATGTCTGTGCCCAGGAGTGTCTGCAGCTTTGACCTTGATGCTAGCCAACCTGTGAGATTTTCAACTAAACCTCTTTTAGTATTCTCCTTATGTAGTCTGAATTTATTACGATGGACTGCGGTGATATGGTGGTGTTCAAGCCAGACCTGAGTTTCTTAACTGATAAAAATTTGATATCATTCTTCTGTCTTGGCCCCAAAGGGCAAAGCTACAGAGCTCAGCCAATCTTAGGAGGTTCCCTGTCTTTTTGATCTGACAGCTTCTGAGCATGGTTTCTGCTGCACCCAGACTTTAAAATAGGACAAATTCCGAATTTTCAACCTGCAGTTAAAATTTGGCTTCAAAACTAATGTCTCTGGTCCTAAATGCTGAACAGAGACAAATTTTGGGTTGTGTCCCTCTGCAAACTGACCATGGAGATGATGCATGCAGGTGTGTGGTCTTTCACTGAGCCAGGGATGGGGTGACCCCAACTGCAACCTAAGAGAAGAGTCCAGATTTTAAGGAAATGGCATTACATTTCCCAGTCATTGGAAGTCTTTTCAGTCAATGGGGGATTACCTTTGAAGATGGTTTGGCCATTCCTAGTTCTGGAGAACTGGCTTTGCTGAACTCTTCTCCTCACTGGGAATGCTCAGCTCCCCCTCAGCTTCATAGGAACACAACCGTGTCTCCTCTTGTGGACAGTCATGCTCAAAAAAATGGGCTGTGTGACTGAATGAAGTTGCCATGCTTTTGGCTACCAGGCCCCTTCCTGTAAGCCTTCTTGAGGGCAAAGGTTGGTTTTTACTGCTGGAACTTGGCTACTGCTCTCACTTTCCCCATGGCCACCTCTTGCAGGGATTGATGGTTGGTTTTGGCAGGAGCTGTTTTATTTTGTGCTTGCGAACACAGTGATCTCAGCTGCGTGCGGGTCTTCGTGTGGCTGGGTATTAGAGCTGCTTTGATGTCTGCACTGATACATCTTAAGGCAGCTCAGGATGATTTTTTGCAGTAGCCCCTAGGTGCTTGCACAGAAAAAGGTGCTTTAGAAATGTAAATTCTGTTTGAGGACAGATTTTCCTCTGCTGTTCTCTCTCAATTCAGGATGAGGTGGTAAAAATGTAGCATTTAATTAAAATTTGTAAAGGTTTGGAAATGAATTGCCATAAACATAAAAGATGTAATCAAATGTCTGCCTAATCCCCACCTTAAGGGCACATTAAATGCGAAAAGAATATAATGTGTTAGAGACTAGAATTGAAAAGCAGTGAGGATTTGGGAGCAGAACTTTTCTGCCTGAAACTTATAAATTATTTGACTTCAGGCTTAGGGATTTAGACATCTACGTACAATAGCAAACCACGTAGCAGCTCAATTCTCAGTCGGCACAACTGGCATCATTCTACTGAGTCATTTTAGCTACAAATCCATACAGCATGGCCTTGTGACGTCCGTGACAGCGTGGTGTCCTGGCAGAGTGTGACATGGGGAATCATTCCTCAGTTCATCACTGAGTAGGGGCCTTCTTCTCTGAAGTCAATAAGTAATTAGAGAAAAGCATGTAACAGGTTTTCATTGTTGGAATAGCACAGGGTGAAGAAGGGGATGTGGCATTACACAGTGTCAGCTGGGGGGCTGGGCTTCCTTGGCTGCAGAGCTGCCTTCTGCCATCTCCAGCTTCTGTTTGAAATCAATAAAATAAACAAGTTGAACCAATTTTTTATCCTGAAAAGCTCAGCAGGAACCAAATGCTGTTATCTCTCTGTGATTTTTTTAACCTGTGATATATTTTATTTCTCTCTAGACAAATAAAACCAGGACACATTGGAACTGTCTGGCTCAAATTGCTGTCCCCCCAGTATCTGTGGGAGCCAGGCATCCCAAAGATCTGCTTTTCCCTGTGGAACTGCTGGACCCTCAGGCTCCCCTCTAGCAGTGCCATATCAGCAGGACCATGCCATGATTTGGTTTTGCAGCTAGTGATATTTGGCACTATTTGGTTTTGGATAGAAACCGGGCTGTTTTCTGTGGCCCAGCTGTGATTCCTGTTGTGATTTGTATGGAAATCAGGAATATTTCTCTTGGTGGAGAAAGAGCGGGGAGGTGTCACCAAAACCCCAGCTAGACCCATGTCTTGTGATGCTTTGCTGGTGACAGCAGAGCTTTGCATTCTTTGGGACCAAGGCTTGAGGATGTGGGATGGAAAGTGCTGGAGGGATATAGCTCTCATGGATTGTGGTGGAGGTGGTGATGACAACCCTCAAAGGAGCAGAAGTGGTGGTAGGGAATTGCTCTTGATGGAACCAGCAAAGGAGCCATCAAGGAACCAGCAAAGGATTAACTCATCCCCTAAATGACAGAGGAGGAAAAGAGCCTGGGCAAAAATGAAGGGACCAAAATACTGGCGATGGAGCTGAAAGCAGCCTGGTTAAAGGTAAAATCAGTCCCATGTCTTCTACTGCAGGGCCCCATGGAAACGGGGAAGACTTTCTGTTGAATTGGGCTCTGTGCCAGGTGAAAGAAAACATTTTCCCAACACCAAATGGAAAAATGCAAGGCAGACGTCTTAAATGAACTGTTAAAGGAATAGAGCCGTGAAAAGAATACGTTTGCTGTGCGCTGGGGTTATGCATTTAACAGATTTTTGACTATATGCGACCTTTGCAGTTTGTAAAAAGTGAAATCTGCTGCAGAAACTCAAATTGTACTCAAGGCTGAAGGCAAACCTCGGGTTTCATTGCTGTTCCTGGCTTCAGCTTTGCTCAGGAGGAATGGACAGTATGTCTCTCTGTTCTCCTCAAATCTTGTTGTGCTTTTCCTTTCCCCTTTAGCCCTCACTGTGCTCTTTCTACAGAGCATTGGCAGTTTTGCTCATGCTTTAAAATAACCCAGGCTAAAAAGTGTGATTTGCGTTTCAGCGATTTTTGATTACACCCACATCCTATATTTATTGCCGTTTAAATCATCTATGTTAGTTTGAGATGTGTTTCTTTTGAGCAAGGCAAAAAAACCTTGACTCTGTTGCTAACTGTTGCTAAGGGAAAGAAGATATTTATTCATCAGGGCACTTCTTCAGTACTGCAAGGATGGTAGCCATGGAGGAGGATGGGAAGGAAAGGAACGGTTATGTATTTAAGCCCTTTCTGTTATTGTTGTTGGACTCTTGCCATATCTACTGATGGTCAGCAGATGTCTTTTTTCTCCCCTCCCAGCACTGTGCATCTTGGATTAGAGGTGCAGTTTGGGTTATGGTGCAGGGCAGCTGGTCCCAGGAGCCTGGTGTGAAACCCAGGGGGTCCCTGGAATGATCCGTGGGGCTTTGGAGAGTCCACGGTCCCACAGGCGTTACAAGGCTCCCATGTTCTGTAGCTCTTTCCCCTCAGTCTCTCCAAAGACACTTTCTACTTCTTGGCTTAGGAATGTCCTTTTAAAAAATCCCATCAAATCAAAGCCTCCGAGAGCCAAAAATGATGCACATGGCTGTGTTCCCTCCCTGAGCTGCTGCTGGGGGATGTGAGGCAATGCAGTTAGCTGGCTCTTGTCGAGAGAAGAGGTTTTCCTTTCAGCTGTCATAGCAACAAGAAAATATTGTTTTGATGGGGATCAAATTAAAAATTAAATTTGTCTCTTTCCTAGTAAGCAAATTGCTCACTCGTGAAAAATATAAATCACTTTGATCAGGGTAGATGTCTTTGTAAGCACCTCTGTGGATTTCCAAAGTGGATTCTGCAAACGCCTCATGCCACATTATGTCTCTGCTGGGTTTATGTAGAGTGTCCTGTGAATGTGAGCTTTATTTAATGTTAGGCTTGGGTTGAAAAACTTCCTTGGTAAAACATCCTTGGTGCTCATAACAGGCCAAAGCATGTGGGGAAGAAGTGGGGAAATAGATCTGAGAAGTGTCTGGAAGCAAAAGGAGTCACTTGTCAAATGTAGCATTTCTATGGTTTCAACTAAAAAACCAGACAAGCAAACATTAATTTGGTGGTTTCCAAGATGCTCTGGTTCTTGGAATGCGAAGGTGAACACAACCTGAGAGTGGAGAGGAGGGGTTGAGTCAGGTGATTGGGAATGTTTGTGACAGTGTTGGGGAGAAAATAGTGTGACGGTCTCTTGCATGTGTTCCCACACCCAAAGTATTTCCCATTTGGGGACTTTCTAAGCCGTGGTGATTTCTGGGTGTTAGGTGTCCCTGGGTACCCTTCTGTCCTGTAAGTGATCTTCTTCCTCTAAGCCGACATGGACTTATGGCATCCACGGCATCACTTGCCATGGCTTGGTGCCCCTGCATGGGAACCATCTTGCTTGGGTTACTCTGAACCTGGGTAATTTCCTTCAGCAAGGTCACACCTTCCCGGTGGGGAGGCAGAAGAGGGAAAGACCTTCCCACACTGCCCACAGGTCCTCGCTAGCACCAGGGCTGCAGTGATGGCTGCGTTTCTCCTCAAAGCAGTACTTGAGAGGTCGAGCAAGTTGTATCTCTTTCCCTATTGGCTTATAGTATAGCAGCAGTTGCAAATTTACTCAGCCAATCTCATTCTCTCATCAGTTTATCTGTAATTAAGATTTCTAATAGATAAGGAAAAAGCTTTGGGGTTGGATGTAAAGCAAAAAAATGAGAAGGTTTTCTTGGAAAGCATTTCTACATCACAGGCATTCTTCCGCAGAAGTGAACAACCCCCTGTCCAGTGTTGTACAAATAATTGGGCTTGTTTTGTTCAAGGGACATCCTAGTAGCTCAGATGCTTAGATGGTTAGTGGATGTAACCAGGTTTTTTGACTGCATGAATGACTCTGACCTGACATCTGGCAGCGGAATATAATACTGGGCTATAATCAAGGGCTGCAGAAGTCCATGGTGCTTTGATTGGAAATGGTCTCCCAGACTTGGTGACAGAGTGAGGCCAGGAACTTCCTCCACAGTACATGGGGTGTACAAAGTCACGCTGTCTGTGAGAGGGGCTGTTCCACTGGCCACGTCCCTTCAACTGCTCTTGAGAGAGGCTCTGGCTCTTTATTGCCAGAAGCAGGGGAGGAGGCAGAAACCATCCAGAAAATAGCCAGGTTCACATTTTATGCAAGTGACCGGTGGGCTTTGGGACATCACAGCTTTCCAGGTGCCCAGGCCTTGGTGCAAAAGTGGTGACTTTGTGTAAGGACGGTGCCACACTCTCACCCACTCTTGCACATTCACACACAGTTACACACACCCTCTCAGACACACATACACAGAGTTACACGCTCACGCTAACACTCAGACACACAGTTACAGGCTCACACACACTCCCCTTATATATTTGAAAAAGTAATACTAAACTACATATATAAATGGCAACATCTGTTACGGAAGCCTGGTCCAGGCAAATTACTGCTTTAGAAAGTTGGTGCAGATCCTGCTGTGATTCACTTTTGTGCTTACCAGAGTCACATCATACCCATAGCGCTTTTTTCCAGCTATGATAGGTGTGTCTTTTTTCTTTTACACCCACATCAAATTCCTAAAATAAGAGGAGTGTAAAAGGGAAAAGTAACTTGAGTTTATTTTCCTCTGGAGTCCATGGGGCTCTGGAAGTTATTATTAGAGGTGAAGTCATCACAGAGGAGGCTGTAGCCCTTGGGGAAGGGTGTGGGCGATGCTGCTCTTGCAGAAAGAGGGATGGTGGAGTCCTGGGCCAAGGGGACACAGGCACTAGTGGGAAGGCTGGAGAAAACCCTCTCTACACCTTGTCCATAGCCATGATTTGGCTGGATTGGAGACAGGGTGTTCCGCTGTGTGTCCCTCCTGCAGTGTGGTGGCCCTGGCAGGCAGAGCAGAACTGCCCTGGGTGCTCCAAGCTCCTCCACATCTGCAGCACCATCCCATCACTGGCTTAAAGTGCAAACACCACACCGGTAGCTGGATGGAGCTAGCCTTTATTTTTACTTCACGTAAAAGAGAGTTGGATCCTTGTTACCTTGGAAACCAGCAGCCCTAATTATAAGGAGTTTGATTCACTGGATGTAAAAAGCTATATGATTCTCCTTTTTCTCTTTAAAAAATGGAAATTAAAAATGCATATCATAAAATTATAACCCCATACCTAATGTAAGGTTAATCTTGAGTGTTTTCTGTGTGAGTGGTGTCCTAGAAATATAGAAAATAACAGTTCTGCTGTGTCTGCAATGGTGAGCCAGGCTGGGGTCAGCAATACTATCCTTTGCTGCCCATTGCTTGTGCTGAACCATGGCTGCCTTCAGGCCAACACTGAAAATAAATCAAAGTCATTACATTCTCTATGATTTTCTTGGGAAGGTTTTTTGTGGGTCTTTTTGTTGGTTTTTTTTTTTTGATGATGGGATTTTTTGGGAGCTTGGTTGGTTGGTTGATTTGGTTTTTTGGCTGTTGCATCATGTGCAGCACAAAGAGAGGGGATAAAGCCAGAGGGCAGAGGTGAAAATATCTCCTGCTGGGAACTCCAGATTGCAGCCAGGAAAAGAGCTCAGCACCGCTTGGTGCAGAAAGGATTAAAGTCTGTGCAGGGCTCATGAATAGCCCCATTGAGCAACTGCCGGACTGGAAGCTAAGCAGTGACTAAAGTGTTTTGCCAGATCTGCTGGAATTTGTGTTTTTCAGACAGCAGTGAAGTAACATCATGGTTTACAGCAAAACAGGATGCGAGTCAATATGTAAATGCTGAATAAAGAATGCTGTTGCGTGTGTGCAGAGTGACCTTTGCAAGTGGTCTCAGAGTTCATCCTCCCCAACCCTCTGTCCTTTGAGGGTAATAGCTGAAAACTGCAAAAATTAGGGAGTGTTTTCTGTCTTGGCTTTCTAGCTTCCTTTACTTTAAGCATACAGCGAGGGGACCATCCCATGCTGGTCAAAGCACTGGTTGTATTTGGGTCAGGAAGGTTACCAGGAGGGCAGAGATTTGCACATGGACTTGATTATTTTATTCCATTTTTAGAATGTGCTTACTGCAGTTTAAAGCTAGAATTCGTCTTGTAACACAGATATTTAAATCCTGGCCTGGAACTCTAGCTGAGAGGAGAGCATTTAATACTTGCTAAATCCCTATTTCAAATAAACATGTGAGAGAGCAGCTTTCTGGTTTATTGGTGAAGAAACAAAGCTGATATTTTAGAATGTATCCAATTAAATTCTGCAGAGTGGGCTTTTATATGAGGATAAATACATTTAGAGCCATGTCCCTTCAAGCATGAGAAGCAGGGACTGATGAAGAAGTGTTTAGCTGTAACTTCATCCATGCTTTTGACAAGGACTTTTTTCAGCCCTGGGTGTGGTTGCTGATGAGTTGGGAGCCTGTCTTCCACCAGGGAATGGCTGGCATGTTCTGGTTATATGGCATCATAGAAGGAGCAAGGCTCATTGTGTTAAATTTATGCTTGGAGTTGATCTTAAGGGTCTTCTCTAACCTAAATGATTCTGTGATTCTACAATTACCACCCTGGGTTGCATCTGCATCACATGGATGAGAAACGGATGTGGAAATGGGTTGGTGGGTCACAGCAGCTCAGGGGCTTTGTTGGGAAAGTCTGGGCTGTCCTGTGGTCTCTCCTCATGGGCTGCACCCTCTGAGGCTCCAGCACCCCTCTGACTGGGTGGCACATCCTGGTCTCTCATCAGGGTGCTCCTCCATGGGACTGAGTGACTCTGAACAACCTGGATAGAGGGAATGCTTTCTATGCAGGCCGGCCCAAGGGTGGTTTGATGTGTTATTGCACTTCACTTTTGTGGGGATGATCAGCACCACTGGACACTCTTTTAAGGCCTGGGGGAATAATTTGGGAGTGGGGAGGCAAGCAACATTCCCTGTTTGCAGGAGTGGGATGGGTGCTTGCACTGTACCTGTATGCAAATGGGATGAGGGAGCTGGAAACCCCAAGGATGCTCATTCTGTAATGGTTTTCAGTTAATGGGGTCCTGATATCCACAATTACATGGCGAATCGTGTGCTAAAAGTTGCATGCACGAATGGTTTATCAAAGGCAGCAGAACTGACTCCTGTGCTCAGTATCAGGTGTGTGTTTCAGTGCCTTGTTGAACTGTAGAGAAGGCAGCTAACCCCAGCCAGGACTTCAGCTGGGCTTTTTCTGGACTGAAAGAATTTTTCATCCATTTAAATACCTCAGGATTTCCACAAGACATCCATCTCTGGTTTTAAAAACCATCACCATGGTATAGCCTATCAATGTGTGACAGCTGTGACCAGATAAGAATTACTGAGTCTTGAACGGAATTTATGAAGCCACAAATTACCTTTTACCTATTGAAAATTAATGCAATGCTAGCAGTTTTAGACTAATACAAAGGAGCCCAATACTTTTTTCATTTAACAGTCAACTTGTGACTGATATAATTTTTTAATGTATACTCCCCCAAATGTTTGGAATGTATAAATATATATTGCACATTAAAAAAATTATAAAAGCCATTAGGCAAGAATAGCGTGTTAAAATGTATTTTATGTGTTTTGCTTAGGCTCAGTTGGCCATATGTTAAAATAAACTTCAGCAGTGGCAACAATTCTTGTTTGAGATTATGTCTTAATAAAATAGTATGTGGGTGGTAAATACAATCAGATACATTTCTGCACAGGAATTGGGATTCAGCTATTTGTACTTATCTAAACGATCCCCACTGAGTAGCTTCCACCTGCATCCTCTAGGTTAAGCAATGATTTCATCCCCACTGCAGCTAGCAGGACCTCTCCAGCAGGATTGGTGGGATGTGCTACTGCAAGGGTGTATCTTGTCGTGCCAGGTGGCTGGGCCCGGGATGGAGCTGGGTAGCCTGTGCATCAGGAGCATGGTGCAGAGCTGCTCCTCTGAGAGCATCTTAGAGCTCCTGCATCTCCTAAAATCCTTGGTAGATGCAGTAGTGGGACAGCAGGCAGGACCTGCAGGGCTCTGTGCCACGAACAGGCTGTCGCATGCAGGGGCTGGATGCAGGCCCTGGGAGCATCCCACCCTGTTCTCCAGTATGACGTGGCCCATGGTTGGAATGGGGAGGATGCTAGTCAGGCTGCGTAATAATTGCATTTTCACCTGACACTGGAGTAGCGAGGTGCCATGCAGCAGAAAATGAACAGTTAAGTCTGCATTAAAGACAGCGAGTGGGTCCTGGTGCCACTGTCACCAGTCTAAGGGTTGGGAAGGGGTCTGGCTCTACCTGGAGTCAGTTTGGGGTCCATGCTGTCACCTTCTGTGGTGTTCTGGCCTCTCTGGCTCCCACCTCAATGCCAGACCCATCCCTGTGCTATTTATCTTCACTGCTGATCATTTACTTAACTTTGCATTTATTCAGGATATAACTCTGCAGCCTGTTTTAATTGGTGGGGCTGCAGTGTTGTTGTGCTAAACTCAAGACAGATGGTGCTTGAACAGGGACCACACACCGAGACCACAGAAATGGTGCTGGCCAATGCAGCCAAGCAGGGTCCTGTGTGGATATCGGTGGGTGGACGCCAGCCCCGAGTCCAGGATGCTTTGCTGAGCTGCCTTAAACACTGTGTGGGGAGAGGCAAAGGGAAGGGGCCCTACTGGATACAAGGGATAGCATCGCCTCTCCAGCTCACCCACCTCTATTTTCCTCTGGAATGTTTCATAGAAGAGCAGTGGAGAGTTTGCCAGGTCCAGCTCCATCACCTCGATGGGGAACCTGTCATTTTTGCTGGAAGTAGGGGCTGGAAGGGCCCTGCAGAGTGATGGCTGGAGTGCTCTCTTCCCCTTGCAGGCAGCACAGGGAGAGAGGGCAATGCCAGGCAAAGGCTTTCTAATGAGGCGATGTAACTGTGGCTGGTCATTGTTAGCTCAGTGCACCAGTTGCCATGGCATCTGGCACATGTTGGCATGAGGGCTGGGATAGCACTCTGCCCAAATGCTCAGTCAGTTTGTTTTACTACTTGGAGCCCAGGAAGGGGCACAGGGATGATTGTCTACCAAGAGGTCCCAAAACTTGTGCTCTTCTGCAACACCTGTCCCAGGACACCTCAGGGCATCACACATCAACCCAACCTGTGTGACTGTAGTGGTGCTCAGATAGTAACTGTATCAGTGTCTCTCTGCACACCCTGACAGCTTTTCCTGCTGGTGTCAAGTTGAGGGCAAGGAAGGTGTAATCCTGGCTCCAACAAAGTGAGGTTCCTCACAGTGCTCACAAAACTCTCTTAAAAGGTGCTGGTAGAAATTAAAGGGAAGAACACTCCTAAGGGCTTATGAGGAGTGGTGAGTGAGCTGGAGAGGCTCAGCCTGGAGAAAAGGTGGCTCAGAGGGGGCCTTATCACTCTCTACAACTCCCTGAAGGGACATAATGAAGTGAGGGTCAGCCTCTTCTCCCAGGCAACATGCAAGAGGACAAGAGGAAATGGCCTCAAGCTGCACTAGGAGAGGTTTTGATTGGATATTAGGAAATACTTGTTCACTGAAAGGGTTGTCAGGCATTGAACAGGCTGCCCAGGGAAGTGGTTGAATCACCATTTCTGAAGGTATTTAAATGTAATGTAGAAGAGGCACTCAGGGTCATGGTTTAGTGGTGGGCTTGGCAGTGCTGGGTTAATGGTTGGACTTGATGGTCTTTAAAGTCTTTTCTGACCTCAACAATTCTGTGATTCTATAAACTTGTTCTCTCCTCGAGATGATTACAAGCATCCTGGGAACATGATTGTGTGGTGCCTGCTTTGCAGCTGGGGTTTTTCCTGAGGTGTAGGTGCCCTTCCTTCAGCCCATGCCCCAGCTGTTGGAGGTGTAGGGCAGAGCATCCTGAAGAGATGTTCTTGCAACTAAGAACACATGTTGATGACCTCAGACTGTGAGATGTCATGATTCACCAGAGCCCTCAGATGAGATTAGAGATTTAGCCAATTGAATTTCTTGAGACCTCTGAAGAAGGAAGAAGCCACTGGTGAGCAGACTTGACCTCTCTTGTCCAGTCCTGCAGGCAGGCAGTAAAACTGGCGGACAGTGGTTTTGTGAGCTGCCAGGAGAGCCAGTAGAATGTGCTGACCATGTGAAAGTGCAGGGTTGTGCAAAGCCATTCTCGTCTCCCTTGTGGAAATTGCAAGTAGAAACAGTTCTGCAATTAGAAGCTCATCTGTCTGTGACTCGGTTGTATAAAACACCTTCACACCTTCCTTGGACTAAATGCAAAGTAACAAATGCTGGGATGCTGACAGCTGGATTAAGGGTGATTATCATAGGAGTTCAGGAAAATTAACACGACAGTAAAATCAAAAGGAAACCCTAGGAAACAGTAAGAAACGCAACAGGAGAAGACCCATCCTGTCAGTCTTCCAAAAGGGTTGATTGCTTGGTGTAGTTCAGTCAAAGCAGCTTGAGAAACGGAGCAGATCCAGGGCTGTGGACCTTGGATACATGGCTGGATGGGAGAAGCAGAGTCAGATGTCTGTCTTGGGGTGTAACTCACCCAGTACAAAATAAAACGAGATCCTGTCTTGTTGGTTGTGCTGCAGCCAGGGTGCTATTATGTGCATTTTTATGAGGCATTTTATCTAGAAGTGCTTTTTCTCTCGAGGACTCTTTAAATTGATTTTCCACATCAACTTATTTTTATAATTGCATCATGTTTACTGATTCTGGCTCACGAACTTACAACATCTGAATGCTGTAACTGCGAGGCAGCCAGCCTTTCTGGGGAGGCTGCCTTGAATAAATACAGTACAGAGGAACAGATACAGTCAATTAATTAGCTTGCACCCAACCTCAGTAACAAAGTGACTCACAGGGTGTTTATCCAGGTCCTGTTGTACCTTGCCCTGGGCTCTGCCCAGAGGCAGGCAGAGGAGAGGTTACCTTATTTCAGTCGGCCACAAGACTGCTGGTGCAAGATAAAAAGCAGCAGAGTGGAGCCAATGATCAAAGCTGAAGTCAGAAATCTCTAAATAGAAAATGGAAGTAACAGGAATAAGAAAAAGAAGAAAGCTCTTTATTGAAATTCTGATAAACAGCTGAAGTAATGCAGATGAAAAGTGAGAATTTGTTGTCATCAGTGAAGTAAACAAGGGTTGACAGGATTCAAAATAATTTGACCCATAGATTTTTTCTTTTTTTCTACTAAATTTGTTTGAGTTGCCTGGTCAGTCATTCAGGGAATACCATTTTACTGGGGAATATTGGTTTTCATCACGTCAGCTGCTGATCTGTGGTGCAAATCTCATGCCATAATATTTTAACTGCCATTTCACTTGATTCCTCTGGCAGGGTTCCCTCCTGCTGTGGGGTAAAATGGTGACAACAAAACAAAAAGCTGTCCTGACCTTGCCACAGTCAGATGTTTCCACTCAGAAAAATGTGCCTTTTTAGGACCTCTTGGGACTTGCAGAAAATGGTTTTCATTTTGGGGTGGCTCATAGTGCTTGAAGAGCCTTGCCTGGCATGGCGAGGTGCTTGGAGTTCCAACAGCTCCCTCCTAGCAAGCTGGGGTTCCCTCTGATTTACATCCCATCAAACCTTCCCACATTTCTCAGATTTTCTGCCAAAGTGTGGGTGCAGAGTTTTGCAGGCCTTGGTTCAGGTGTCGCACTCTGTGCCTGTCATTAATAAACAGTATTTACATAAGTAAGAGGGAGGAATATTGCTCACAGCCCTCGTTTGGTGGTAGAGTAGCTCTCCACTGATAAACTGTTTATGTTGAAGAGGAAAATAATGTTTAAATGAAATGGATAAGCAAATAGCTGGATTTGGCAAACAGATGTGAGAAGCAGGGTAGAAATCAAATTGTGGAAATGTAACAATAGGTAAAATATTGTCAGGATTCAGTGTCCTAGTTCTCCTCTACCTCTAGTCCAGCATCCAGGCAGACAGGAGGAGCAGGGACGTGGTGACCTGCCCCACAGCAACCCAAGCAGCTTCAGGTGGGAATTTCAACCCATTGTGAACATTTCTTTAAAATCACTGACAAGCAGGAAATTTTTCAACAGCTTTGAGAACAACATGTCAGTGACAACAAAGCAATTTTTTAATAACGAGGAGTGGAGAGCAGTGTTTTACTCCCAGGATCTGTTGCTCTAACACACAAGTTTGTACTGGGACGCTTTGCTAACGTGATTTATTACCAGCCTCATTATTATATGGTCTTTCTAAATGATATTTTATTAATTCCAAGTGTTTGTTTGGTGTCTTCAAAATAGAAAAGAGGCAAATCTGACCATTTGATAGTTTGATGTATTTATTGAGATCTCTGTACTCTCGTTATCACTCCCCCCAGCTCCACAATGGGTTTCTTGACCCTGAATAGGGGTTTATTTACTACACATGGAAGTACTATGAAAATTAAAACAACTTTACATTTGTTTTTCCTGCTGTCTGAGCTCCAGCATCACAATCCATCCCAGCCATCCAGAGCTGGGAGAATTTGGGGGGACAAAAGCAAGGTGTGGCAATTCTCATTTGAATTATTTTCTAAGGTGGAAAGCCCTGTTCTGTGTCAATAAAATACTTTATGCTCAAAAGAGAAATCTTAGTACAAAAGAGGCACAAATTAAAGGAGAGCTGTCATAAAGGCTCTTTGGAAAAATGTAAGCAAGATATATGTGTGCTATAGATATACTGTATGTGTAAATACTATTATTTTTATTTCTGATTTATTTAAAAAGAAAGCTTTTTTTTCAATCTCTGTTTACCAGTGTTGTTGTTCTGTCTGGAAACCATTCTTTCAGCTGTGCATCCCTATAAAACAGATCACTATTTTGTTGTTTAATATGAGCCCAGTTCCCCCGAGCATTCAGTATATCCAGGCACTGGATGTATTTATCATCTATATTGCCTCATTAGTGCTGCACAAACTGACCCTGTAGCTGTGCAGCCACTTTTGTGTGCCTGGTGTCACCTTCTGCAGCCAAACAAAGGCATGTGCCAGGGAACCCAGGTTGCAAATCCGGGCATGCAGTGTAAAAATCTGGGCTTATGGGGCTGTTAACCACCACAGCCTAATTAAAGTTGAACTCCTATTTTCTAATCCTCTGACCCAACAGATTGCTGGAGGTTTTTTGTTTTGCTGGGTTTTTTCTTTAAAAAAAGAAATCAAAATAAGCCTCAGGTGAGAAGTCTGAAGGAAGGGTACTTCTTTGATGGCTCAAGGGTCACTGGGTGCTGGCCATGTAGATGTACCTTGGAAGCAAATGGATGGCGATCACATGCTTAATTTGAAGTGCTCACCTGGGGCCTTTTTCTTGGCATCCACGGCGCTACGCAGATTTAAATGAACCCTAAACAATTCTCCTTAAGGTGGGAATGACTTTTTTCCAGATGTAATAAAAGTGAGAACTTTTTCTGCGGATGGATAGGAGAACATGGTAAGTTCCTGGTGCAGCTCAATGTGCAAGGGAAGCCCACTCCTCCAAAAAGGAGAAGAGAGAAGTCAAGTCCATATGAAAAGCACTGTTGGAACTGGGAGGAGGGCAGAGGTGTACATGGGCTTGACCTTGCTGAATCCAGCAGGATTTGTTATCTCAGTGAAGAAGCTTTTGAGCCTCTCTCCGTGTTTGTCTGGGAAGAGTGATGTGCACCCAAGGAGCCATAGAAACAACAAATAACAACAGCAGGAGTAAACGGCTTACTCTAAACAAAAGCAGACTGTTGTGGTTATATTTGAGCACTGTCATTACAAGAAACTCTGTAATGAGAGTTTTTTTTCATTTTTCATTTGTATCGGATTCTCTGTATTAGCATTAACATCCTTCTGTGGAGCCCAGGGTACTGCTGGGCATGGTGCTGCTTCAGTCTTGTGGGAAGATTTTCAGCTCTTATTTAAATAGCCCAAGAAGTTACACTAGGCAGATTGATGGCATGAACTACGTGGATAATAGCACACATAAGCTTTGCTGTCTGTGAGTGGTCTGTAGTCCTATGCCTTTGGAGACCCAGAGTACTGATACATAACATATGTGATATATATAATATCTATATTGACTCACTGTGTTGCGGTTGTGATGCCAAATGTCCAGAGCATCTGGGAGGGTAAAGATGGATCATCCTTCTGCTAACAGCAAGTGAGGCTTTGTTTTCCCCATTTGCTGAAACCCCTCTTGTAGGAAACTTTAGATTTTGATAGTTGATAATTGGGTTTATTCATAAGATAGTGTTCTTATTAATTAAAATGTGAGTTGCCAAAAGTACTGTGGTTAATCTTCTCTTTGTAGGGGGAGAAAACATATCTCAGACTTGTGTTGATATTCTGTGAGCAGATTCTGCTGTGGCATTAGTTTTGTTTGCAAACAAGAAGCATGTTTAGAGTGAAAGGAGTGTATCCTTAATTGCTTGGCATAAAAGCATGGCTGAGGGTTCCTAGGGGGTTGTACATCCTCCCTCTCACCTCACAGTTACCACAGTGCCTCTGCTTCATGATGACTTCACCTCCATCTCTGACGGCTACTCGAAAGCAAGCTGTCTACCAGCCTCAGCCTCTCATCTCACCAAGGTGTGAGCAGGGATCAAATCTGCTCCTGGGTCAGTTACACTAACAGATAGTCCCACCTTGCTGGTTCATTGCATGGATTTGCAAGCCCTAGTACTGCAGAGGTGATGGCTGAGGATTTGATGTTTGGTCAGCATCTAAACTCTGCCCAGGTCTTCTGAAAAAAAACTGTAAAAAAAATGTAAAAAACCCTGGGGCAGCCGGTCTGCCAAGGGGCTTCACTGAGGGGTTGAGTTGAGGAGAAGGTAGTGCCCTGGAGAAATGCCTCCTTATTTCTAGGAACAGGTATAATGTGGTGGTCCAGATTGATTTGCTGTAGGTTAAAGCATAGAAGAACCAGGATTACTTCCTTTGGTAGAGATCACAGCACACAGAGGGCATGTGGTGTCCTCCAGTAAAGCACAACAGTGTTTGCCTTTAATGTTTAAAGGAACATTACAAGCATTTTAATGATTTTCTCTAAGTGTTTTTGTGCATTTCCTGATCCTGGTTATGTCTGATGGACCTTTAAAAGCAAGGAGACTCAGTGAAACCATACACAAGCAGCATGGGGCTGTCTAACAGGGAAGAATAGAGCTGCTCTGAGGTTTCCAGAAACAAAATTGCAAAGCCAATTCAAGATTATTTGGTTCCAGTTAAAATTTTGTATCCCAGCCAGTTGAGCACTGTGATTGCCCTGAGAACAGGGCCCCAGACTGGGATGTGACAAATAGAGACTTGAGGTATCTCTTGGGGGATGTTTCTCCAGTAAACTTCCCTTATGGGAGCAAGGTATGGCCATCTGCATCCTTGTCATGTTTTGGTGGTCTGTGAAAGCTCTTCTATATTGGTTTTTCTCCCCTCCCTGTTTTTTACTCTCCAGCCCCCCTTAATTTAATGGCACTGTTTTCATTCGATCATTTCCCAGAAAAGAGTTGTTAAAGCAAAATCTCTTCTTGTTTCTGCACTACTGTGTGATCATCTTGCAAGGTGATCCCTCATTAGCTGAGACGTGGGGTCAACACCCTGTACAATTTAGCACATGCTTAAACAAAATGGAAAGTCTCCTTTTCAGGTCAAGATATTTCTGTAGTTTTCAAGTATCCAGAGAGCTTGCAGAGTTTTGGAATACTTGGATCTTGTGTCAGCTTTCGTTCTCTTTGGCATCCAGATGTTAATTATGGATGAACCAAGCAGTGATACTGACGGGCCCATTCCCACACATAAATGCATATGAAGAATAAATGAGTATTTTGGCTGGAGCAAGCACATGCTCCTGCTCTGCTTATGTGACTCCATGTACCTTTGAAATAGATGCAAATCCACATGTCACAATGATATGTTCTCAATATATTGAGCATATGTGTCTTGGGAGATGGAAATAATAGAATCAAACTGTAATTCAGAGTCAGTTATTGTCAGTCCAACTTCATTTATCATCATGATTGTCCTTATCAGTTGTGATTCTGACGGTGGGCTGCTGTTGGACAGATATTGGCTCTTTTGTGGATGGTGCAGTTGGTGTGTTTGGTTGCAGTGCTGCTATTTTGGCACAATAACATGAACTATGAAATTCCTTTTTCATAATATTGTTTTTATGCTGTTCGTGTGTATGGCATCTTGGAAGTAGAATGTAATTTTGCACATGATTTTTTACATTGTGGAGAAGTAGTCCAAGAGTATTTGGTATTAACAACATGTTTTTTAATGGGAAACATCTCCGTAGACACAGACTCAAGTTTTCATAGCTGTGTGTTCAGTAACTACCAGTTGTGTGCTCATTTAAGCATATGTATCTCCACCCATTCCTTTCAGTTTGTGTTTATTAGAATGATTTGTTTGGTTGTGAAGCTTGGAGGATTTCAGTCAACCAATTTGCAACAAGAAATAAGGGAAATAATAAATTTTGCAGAAGCTGGTGCGTGATCTGTTTCAGGTACAGGGATTGCTAACTGTTTTTTCAGATGCGAGCACAGCTGAGACTGTTACACACGACAATATCCTGCTGCACTTGATTTCTTCCGCTGCCTCTTCCTGTGTGCCCAGACGTAGACAAGGTCCAAGATGCATGCGATTACTCACACAATCAATTGCCCTACCCCTTGGGGCAGGTGGCTGGACTAAGGGACCTTGCATGAACTCTTCTTTTCTCATGATTAGTTGGTTGAAGCATTGACTTTGTATCTTGTGCACATAGACTTGGAGCAGGCTACTAGTTCGATACCATTCCCTTCCTGCTCTTGTAAAGATTTGCAAGGTGTTAACCGTTCATCAGAGATTTACTATTGAGTTCCGTGGTGGTTCAAAGTTCCCAGCAGCTGTTGGCTCTGAATCTTCTGGATACACATAGCAGAAACCACTTTCTTCCACAGTAATCATTATAGCAGGGAATAGCTTGGCCCCGGCTGCTTTCCAATGCTGTCTGTCACTGCCTGGCTTTGTGCGTTGGCGCATGAGTGTTTTGCCACCTGCTGATATCTCAAATACTGTTTTGCACACAGGAGGGCAGAGTTCTTTAGAAATGACTCTAGCACTGTTGTATTCATCACAAGACATGGAAATTCAGCCTTTTCCTATATTGTCCTTATACATCATAGTCTTCTGTTGGGTTTTTGAAAGCCAACTGTGCAATGCACAGTTGGGCTGTCAGTAAAGATGCCCAACATTTTCCTGCAGTGGCTAGAGAGAATTGTTTTGAATGTCTCTATAGATTTCACATGATTTGATAAACATGCTTAGTCTATCATCCCTCCCACTCTGTTTCCTGCAGTGATAATGGATTGTAGAAACCTTAATAAACAAATTCAGGCCAATCCATCAAATAACCGACTTGAAAGACATCGTGTCTTTCTCTCACTCAGCAAACAGATGCCAGATATTAGGGCTGCGAGTCACAAACCTGAGTGAATTTAATGGGGAGGTTCTCTCCATTCCCAGGGCCTTTGCCGAGAGTTGTAAAATAAATTACCCTCATTAATTTTAATATTTCATGAGTTCTCACAAAGTGGTGGCATTCTGGATAGATTAATATAAAAGCCATAAAATTCACATGTGCCATATGTTATATGAGCACCAAATGGGATGCCTGGGCATCAATATTCTTTTAAAATTGGCTTCAGCAGTGATTCATGACATACTCGTACCTGATGAGAACCTTGATAATGTGAGTGGCATTGTTTCAATGTGCATTTGCTCTGTGCAACTGGTTATTGGGCTGGATTTATGAAACCCCACCAAACATGCATGTTGTTTGCTGGCTGTTTCAGCTGCGTTGGTCTGCATGATGGCACGGTACCATCAGTGAAGTCTCATTCACTCTGGGTTAAATAGCTGGGCTCAGTTGGCCAGGTGGGTGCTTTGGTGCAGACCTGAGCTCTTTGACAACTGCTTCCACACTAATGAGCGAGCTTGGGTTTCTGCATTAAATCCATCCTTACTGTTTTGTTTTCCTGCTAGCAGCCGCCCCGGGCCCCTCACATTTAGACAGCCCTGGCTAAAAGCAGATTAGAGTGTATCCCTTCTTGGTCCTCCTGACTCTAAAGTTTATTTGGGAAGTGCTCTACCCAGTCAGCATTATCAGGTGTTGTTTGTAAACTTACAATACTAAACACAACTATACTGTGGATATTCCTCCAGTGTCTGTGCAAATGTCTGTAAAAGGGGTCTGCCAGCTGAGTTTGGGGGGGAGGTTATTATTATTATTATTTTATTTCTTCCTTCAAAACCCTGACAGCATCAAGGCTGGACTGTGCCAGCATAGTCACAGGCAATGCTTGCTACCTGGCTCTGCATTTTGCCCTGCCTCTCCTCGGATGCTGCATCTGTTCATTTATCTCAGAGCCATCCATCATTTCTTAGGGCTCAGCCTGTCTCACCCAGACTACTTTTTGGAAGGGGGATGCTGTGAGGAGCCTGGGCATTTTGACATGCTGGGCTCCCTACACATGCCAGGCTGTTCCACAGTGCCTGCATCCTGCAGCAGCAGATCCTAGGTCCCCATGCCAGTGCCAGCCCCAGCACGGTGGCCAGGATAACTTATTCCTGCCACTAGCAGTGAAACATGGTGTGGCTTGGGGGTGTTTACTTGCTGAGAAGTTAAACCTGTCCCTGGACATGGATTTGAGATTCACCCGTGACAGATGTTTTGATTATAATTGTCTTAATGCACTTTTAACCTGGAGGTTATTCTGCAGCTCGCAGAATGGTTTTAAAAATTCTATCCCATGGACTTTCTTGTGTGCTGGGGTTTAGTGCCATTAACAAGAAGCACAAAACTCTGTGTTTTTTTCTTCCTTTGTTTGCCAATATTTAACATAACAGTCTGATGTGCTTAAAATAGCCCATGCTCTTCCTAAGGCACCACCACAATTTATTTCTTAAATAGTCAGTTTGCAGTTTTTCAGGCTGCTGCTTTTTCTCTGAAAAAACAGGTCTTCAGAGAAAGAGCTGCAAAAAAAAATCCAGATATAGTTACTATGTAGGAAAGAGGGGATTAGTTGGAAACATACTTAGGTTTTTGTAGAAATAAGCCCATGAGGCATGAGTCCTTAGCCCAGTGGAAGTGTGGTTGCTGCTAGACAGTATTTTGTACCCTTTGCATGCTGATTTCATAGCACTGTAGATGCCCAAGGATGGTGTAAGCAGACCTAAACCCTGGCTGCTGTGTATGTACAAGAGAAAACAGAGCCCAGCACTCTGGATTGACACTGTGAGTTTATGCCTATCTCTTGGATACCTCTTGAGAGAAAACTCAAAGGTCCCCAAAAGCATCTAATCAAGGCAATCCAGGAGCAATTAAAAGCCTGCAGGTATCTGTGCCACCGAGTGGATGTGGGCATTCATGAGGAAAGCATTGAGAAGCAAACAGGAAAAAGGCACTAGGACTGAGGCTTAAAATAGAAAACATGTTAAGTGTGTGGATGAGAGCATCGCCTCCCACTGCAAAATGCCTGAATCCCTGTGCAGCTGCTCACTGCCTCCTGGCTGCAGGGAGAAAGGGGAGAGGCTAGTGCTGGAAGATCAGTGGGAACCCCATGGTACTCATTAGCTATCAGTGGAGAATTAGCTTTGTCTTGGATCTCGCTCATTCCCCCCGTGCATCCTTGTTCCCTTAGCATCCTAGTCCCCTGGTGTCTTTACTAGGCAGTGGCTGCCCTGCAGTGGTTCTCTCCTCTCCAGGCCTTCTTTGTCCCCTTCTTAGTCCAAGATGGGAAGGCAGGAGGCAAAGACTGGCAGGACAAAGGCAGAGTTAGACTTTGTGATAGTGCTGCCATACCGTTGGTACTGGGCAGGCAGCTTGCTGGCAGGCAGTTCTCTGGAGGGAATAGAGTCATCTGGAGAGCTGAGACACACTCACATTTTGCCTTTGCTGCATGACAGTGGGGTATCACTTTAAATAGGTTTTCTTGATGTGATTTCTGCTCTTCGCTATCCCCTTGGGATTTTGGCGCGTGTGAGGCAGACAGAGCAGGTTTCCAAGGAGAGAGACGGTGCAGCACTGTGCCTGCTTACCCGTCTGTGTCCCCAGGGACATGTCACTAGTTGTCTCACACCTGGCACAACACTGTGACATCCCGCCCTGGCGTTAACGGTCTGCGGTGCTGGAAACCTCGTGAAGCTGAAAGAGTGTGGAGAAAAAAAAGATACAGCTCTGAAAAGGGCATAGGGGTGTCATAGTGCCAAACCCACCAGAGCTGAGCAGGAGTTCACGCAGGACCCTGGTACAGATCCCTGCTGTGGAATGAAGGTGTGTTGTGGGGGTGTTGGGAGGAAACTCTCCAGCAAACAATGTGGTTGTAAGAAGGAGAGGAGGAGGAGAAGCCATCCATGGGTCACGCAGCCCTGGCCACCGCCAGAGCTGTTGGAATTTTTCATCCTTCCCCCTGTCCA
This sequence comes from Pomatostomus ruficeps, assembly GCA_013400735.1. NCBI lineage: Eukaryota > Metazoa > Chordata > Aves > Passeriformes > Timaliidae > Pomatostomus > Pomatostomus ruficeps. Next base: position 266,591 of record VYZT01008882.1, read on the forward strand.
GAGACGCTTGTTTGGGTTTTCTGGTGGTATTGCTGAGATGGGTTGTTCCCAGCTGTCAGGACACTCGAGGGTTAATCTGAGCATTTCTCCACTCTTTCAGCAGAAGGACAGCAAGTCCTTGCTGTGTTTTGTTTTTAATATCAGCCAGTTCAAGTAAAGCAATGTCAGGAAAAGCATCTTCCAGTGACCGACCGTATGATTAATTCCTTCTTAAGGCAAAATAACAAAAAGAGTTGGGTATTTTTTCCCTTTTTTTGCCATTACCTGGAGATGGTCTGACAGTAAGGAAACCATGATTAATTGCACCAAAGGAAAGATAATAGACACCTTTTCTTGGCACCATCTGTATTTTGTATGATTTTGCTGTTATCTTGTTGGCTCCATGCAGAAAAATTATCTCCAAGACCACTGTAAGGGACGTTAACTTCCTCTCCTTATTACAGATTGATCTTTGATATCTGCTTTTCTTCAGGAGCTCTTTTATTCCCAAAAGTAATACAAACCTTCTGCTGTTTTCCATATATTGCATTTAAGTAGTTCAATACCTTTGGAAGCCCATATGGGAACATTTAATAAAGACTCGATGATTGATGTATTTTGAAGGTTATATGATATGAGAAATCATATATTGTTTTAATAGCTGAATATATCTATGCTGTTGATTTCAGATAAACCAATATTTTTTAATAAGGCAGAGAAATGCTGCCTTCTTTTTGTTGTTTGTATCCACTAGAGTGTGAATATTTTCCCATCTGTGGTTTCCAGTTAAATGGATTTTCAATCTCTCTGAAATTTCTGCTCAAGTCTCAGCCATATTTGCTTAAGAGTAATCAGAGTATTACCCAAATCTCTGTTCAAAGCAACAGTGACCTTACCAGTGGAAAGCAATAATTGGATTATTTTCAGAGATGTAGGAAGATTCACTGTAATAACAAAAGAAGAAATACCAAATGATAACACCACTTGTCTTCAGCACTGTAAGCCACAGTATTGTTCTGGTTTGAAAGACAGGTGTCTCCTAAGGAAGGCAGGAGCCTCCCTTAGAATAGGAAATGTAACCCCTTTCCCTTCTAATTAGTATAATTTTGAAATTAAGGGGCTTTCAAGCAGAAAGGAATAACAGTTCTTTACTAATACATATATATATACATCTCTATATATATCTATCGATATCTATATATAACAAGACAGACAAACAATGGAAACCACAACAAACAAGGACAGAAAAAAAACCCCAATGAACAATCTCTTCCTGCTCTGTTAGCAGTTCCCCTTTGGTGCAGTTCCGGTCGCCGCCGGCAGGAAGGGATGGAGAAAAGGCTTCCTCTATGAACCCCCATGGGCAGCTGGTCCCGGTGCCCCCTCTGGATAGCAAAGGGAGCTGTGGCAGGAACCTCGGAGTAGCAAGCTGGGAAGGCAGAGAGGAGCAAAGTCCCAGAGTGGTAGGTGAGGTGAACCAGAACACAGCAGCTACAGCGGGGGTCGTGGCACATCCCAGCAGGCAGGGGGTGAGAGGGCTACAGTGCAGCAAAAACCCCAAAGCTGTAGCAGAGGTGCAGCAGGGCTGGGCAGGGCTGGCTCCTGAACACGGCCAGGAGAGGCTGGCTCCCTGGGAGGGTGAGGGGGCCTGGGGATCCCGGGTTTTCTTCCCCCAGGACACTGGAGCAGATGGTGGAGGGTCCTTTGTTTGGTGAAGCAGGGTGTTAAACAGGTCCCAGTGCAACGGTTTCTCTCAGGAGCAGAGCTCTACTCACAATAGAAGCAAAGCAGCAGGAGACAGAAGCCTGCAGTGATGGCGGATTCTCCCCAGAGCTACCACAGCCTCACTCCCCTCTGAATGCCAAGAAGCAAAGAGGCCAGGAGCTGTGCTTAGCCCCTTTTTCACTAGCCCAGTTCCCGTGGGATCTCTGCCCACTCTGAGAGGAAATCTTGGATAAGGGTCTAGTTAGCTGCTCCATCTCCAGGTCCGTTCTTTTGTCCTTCTTAAGTACCCGGACATTATCATTCCTTAGCAACATAAAAGGGGAAAAATTCCTAGGAGAAAGAAACTAAAGGGAGGAGAATCCCAAACCCCAATAAGTATTTTCCTTAGGATAGTTTTAATAGCTTAGCATTTTATGGATACTGAGTGAAAAAGGCAGAGACTTGGGGAATAGATGCTGCCTTCCCGTTTGGGGTGATGCATGTGCTTATGGTGGGGGGGTTCTTTTATCATAAACTCCTTAAGGTTGGAAAAGACCTCTAAGATCATGAGTAGAACAGTTAACTCAGCACTGCCAAGTTCAGCACTCAGCCATATCCTCAACCACATCCACATGCCTTTTTGTTGATTATTACTATTTTCATTGTTATTACTGAAGTACTTTTGTCAGGGTGTGATGCTCTGTATGTACAAAACTGGTACCCAGGGCAGTGCTCACCCTGCCTGCAAGGTGAGTTACAGCAGATGCTGCCTCACTCTGATGGTGCAGACATAGGCACTGCCCAAAACATCCTCCCTTGGTGGCTGGAATACCTCGGTGTCCCAGGTCCCTGCTGCACACAGCCTGACCCTGGGGTGCAGGAGCAGCATTCTCATGGAACTGCTAGTGTGGTTTCCTCCAAAAAGGCTGAGCTGCTGTGAAGACAAATTGGAAACCATTTTGGAGAGCAAATCCATACCAGCACGGTGTCGGGTGAGCCTGATTGCCTCCCTCTCTGCTTTTAATTGTAATGAATTATCTGGCTCAGCACAGCAGGGTGTCAAGACTCTTGGCTGAAACTTGTGTAATTCACGTAAGTGTTTACATAAAAGCCAAGTAAATGTTAAGCTTCCTACAGATTCCAATATACATGAAGCCTTGTTTGTATTCAGTTTGGGAGACTGGGGAAGCAAAGCAGCCCATATGGCTGTGCATTGGAGCAGGAAATGTGTGTGTCTGTGCATACACATGCACAGGTCTCTTGTGGCAGTTAAAAACAGGGTGCAGTGCTGGATGCAGTAGTACTAGTTAATGGGTGGACTTGATAATCTTAGAGGTCTTTTCCAACCTAAATGATTCTGTGAATTGCACGTGTTAAAATAAAAATTTTTACCTTTAATTTTTCCCTGAAGTGGGTTTTGTAGTGACTTGTCTGGTTACCCTGTCAAAAAAAGAATTCTGTATCATTTCGGTTTATTAAGAGAAGCTCAAGGGCACAGGGGAGTTTTTGCCTCTTGACCACTAAAAAAGGAGACTTGTGCCATTGAAGCTACCAGTGTCCTTTGATGTCCTCCCATGTGCCCATATCCATGCTTCTAATTACTACAAATGAGCCTCCTGCAGCCCAGGCTGCTGTGTAATTCTAACCAAGTCTGCTCGCCAGATGGGATCCTTCCTAGGCAAGACCTTGGCCGTGTCTGTCCCCACGCTGGTGACAGGGAGCATGTCACACAAGTGGGATGAGATGTTGGTCCTAACCTGTGACGGCACCAGAGCTCCCTTAGCCTGGCTGTGCCCTGGTGCGTGGAGAGGTGACCCTTGGCTCTAACACAAGGTCTGGCCCTGCAGAGCACCAGCTCTCTTGGCTTCCCCTTGACCTGAGAGGAGGTGAAATTTGTTACACTGCACATCAGCCAAGCCCTTGCTGTCCTGATGAGGCCAGGTTTGCTTTGAAATAACCAAACCAAACCAGGCTGTTAGAGATCTTGCATTAAGATAATTCCCTGGGCACGGTGCAGCAAAGAGATCTCCATACCTGGATGTAATTTATTTTTAGAAAGCATGTTTAGATGCATAATGACCTCATTACCATGCCAGTGCAGCCCTGCCTGTTTAAGAGTATTTAATTGTTTTCATTCCCTGTGCACAGCCTTTTGAGTGGATAGGGCAGAAGCAGGAGAGGAGGGGAGTTTGTGTGATGGGAAATTATAAAGGATGCTGAGGCAGAAAGCAAAGTGCTTGTCTTGAAGCATCCCTGTAAGATTTCCTCCCCAAAGCATCCCAATATTCACCGAAACTGCAGTGTTTTGGAGCCCTTTCCTCCAAAGAGAGACAGCTTCTTCCATTGTTTTCTGAGGAGTCACAATTTTTTCCTCTCTTAAGTTTTTATACTGAGAAAAAAAAATGTTCGAAAGGCAACCTAAGCTCCCCTTCATCTTCATCAAATGTCTGGAAGCTGGGAAATGAGGAGGGGGATTGAGACAGTGTGCACACTTCCCCTTCCTAGCTGCTCCTCAGGGATTTCTCTCATGTCTGCTTGCCTCTTGTCTTGGTTTGAAAGACAGGTATCTGCCAAAGAATGCAGGAACCTCCCTTGGAATGGAAAATGTGATCCCCTTCCCACCAAGTTATTGTAACTTTGAAATTATGGGGCTTTTAGGCAAAGATATGGGAAAAGGAATAACACTTCTTTACTAATATATATATATATGTGTAACAAGGCAAACAAACAACAGTGGCAGTGATAACAAACACAGTCAGAAACCCAGGAACAGCCTTCTCTCGGGTACAAGCCCTTTCCCCCGGTGCAGTTCCGGTCACAGCCGGCAGGGGCGCTGGGGGCTCCTGGCCGGGCAGGGCGGGTGCGATGACTCCCCGCGGCTGCAGGGGGCGCTGTGGCTGGGGCCCGCCGGGTCTCTCTCCT